>CM031240.1:990553643-990660776 GCA_018340775.1 Taxus wallichiana var. yunnanensis
TTATTTAGGATGAATTTGTTCTCCATAATAAAGAGGGGCCTGTAATGGAACTTTTGTTCAGTTGATGGTTATTCATTTGGTTGTATTAGCAAGTATCATTGGTCGACTTGTTTCTTGAAGGTCTATTTTGGGATTCTTGTTTCAGTTTATTGACCTTTGTTTCAGCTTAAGATTGATACATATCATTAGATATTTTCATTGTTTTAAAAGATCTTGGTCAACCCATACTGGGTATTCATGAAGGTGGTTTTTAAGCACTGTAAGTGCATGATGTTAGGTGAACAATGGAGCTTTCTGTATCTGTCTTCTTAATTTTTGTTTCATTGTTTGAATACCCTTCTTGGGTGGACATGTAGGAGAAACAAGGACTGGTAATACTTTGTTCCCTCTCTTTTGTGGGCTTGTTTTTCATGGCTTGAATACCCTTCTCGGGTCAGCTTAAGTTTTTAGAACTTGGTTGATTTTTGAAAGTACCTGGTTTTTATACTCTTGAAATGGATTCATTTTGTTTAGTTGTATGATCCTGTGATGGACTGTAAGCTTTGAGCATCATGTGTGGGGTATTGTGATTTGGTAGCATTTCTTGTTATCTTTGGAGTTTCTTTTGATTTGGATCATCATTGTTTCCTTGATGATGTTTGTATGATTTTTTTCCTTAATGAGTGTAGTTTCTTTCTCGTATTCAAGTTCATTTCAAATAAGTTGGATTATGTGAGGTCTGATTTGATCTTTGTTAAGGAAGATTTCATTTCTTAAAATTGGCTCTTGGTCTTTTTGGGTAAGACCGTGCTCTGTGTTTTTGGTTCTTTGAAACCATTCTGATTGCATTCTCCTTTAGCTAGTATGTGGGAGATATTGAGCATCCAATTGTTGATCGTTTATTGAGATGCATGATTGTGATGGTTATGTTTTGTTCAAATAGGTTTTGAACACATCTTGTGTTGATGACATATCCTTCTGGAACTTTGTATCGTGTGTTTGTTTTGTTTTGTGAAGACTAAGAAAATCTCCTAGTAGAATATACAGTGATGATATACATTATTGTCAAGTCTGTTCTTACTTGAAGGTATCCTCTTGGAATAGAGGCAGGGATTTAGATAACTAGGTTGTTAGGATAATATGCTGTCCATACTAGGTCATTCATGTTTTATATCAAACCTTTTTAGTTTTTGATATGAAATTGATTGTTATAGGAACAACATATTGTTCTTGTCAAGTCATTATGTTTTAGATCAATTCATTTTCGATTGATTGATTGGGATTTGACTGTGTTATAGTGGAACTTTTCTTGGTGAATTAAATGGAAACCAATGTGAACAGATCATGACTTGAATTAATTATTTTCTTAATTGGTTGCAGTTGAATGTTATCATGTTGAAATGATTTTCAATACTATGACATAGATGGAATTAAATTATGATGGATTACTTAACTTCTTCTATGGGTAATGATACTTAAATAGATTTAGTGACTCTTCTCTACATCTGATTTTGTGACTTTTTGGGTAGTCTTTCTTATTGATCTTGTTATTGTGTACTTGGAACCTTTTCATAAATAGCAGGGTTCCTTTTATGAAATAGTTAGATAAAATCATATTGTTTAACGTTATAGTGCTTATCATGCTCAGTTCTTGTGAACTGACTCATGCTAACAATTTTGTAGATGGACTTCATGAAAAGTGAAAGGAGAAAGACTTATAAAAAGTTACATTTGTTTTATTAATGAAATCATTTTCTTCATTCAGATGCTTTCGTATTGAAAATTATCTTGAAATGAACTTGTTGGAAAAACTTAATATGTATTAAAATTTGTTTTGTAATGATGAAATATGTTTCTTGTAAACTTATGGAATATTAAATAAGTTGGGAGTAAAGTGACCTCTCTCTTTTGATAAATGAATTGTTGGGAAGGGTTGTTGATTTCTAATTTATTCTAAGGTCTTTTATGACTTAGATTTGATTAATATTCCTAAATACTAACATGCATGATGGGATTTTATTGATATACTTAAAAATTGACATGCATGGCTTAATGGATTCTAATAATGCTTGAGTAAGGAACTATATATATATCTAATAGTATAGAATAATGCTTGAGTAAGGAACTATATATATATTCATTTCATTTTGGGAAAGGGTATAACTATGATGACTATGATTGATAGATCCTTACTCAAAAAATGGAATAAGGATAGTTTTATATGGATGAATGTGACATTATTTTTACGAAACTAAACCTTATGTTTTCTGATTTCATTAATAGGACAATAGTCCTTAATAAGAAAGAAAAATGATACTTCCTTTTATCATTGAATCAAAACTATGTATGTTATCTCATTGTGTGTTTAAGTTTAAATCATATTTGATGATTGGTTGTATGCTCTTTATATGTAAACAATAAATGGAAAGGGAAAGCTTTAACGAATTAATAGGAAGATTTAGTCATTTTATATCACTAAGTCTAATGTATAAGCTTTCAATCAAGATTGTTACAATGTTAAACTGTAGTAAGAAAACTTAATGATCTTACTTACTTAATATCGAATTTAGATATATCGATAAATGGAAATAATGGTTTAAGATTAAAATTTTCATATGCATGAATGCAAATTTTATCTGCATACCTTCAATTGGTGTAAAATTACATTTTGAATCCTTCTTTGGATCAATCATACTTAGTGAGCCTTTAGGTGCATTGTTTAATGATTAATTAAACAAGATAATAATTTGAAGGGTTAATAATCTAATGTTTCCTAAGTATGTTAGTTTAGTTGAAAGAACTTAGTAGGTTGTTGCAATATAGGGGCTGCAATAGAGTACCCTCATAATGATAGGAGTCATTATGAGAATACTGTGATACAACCAACTATGCTTCAACACCCCACTTAGTTCAATTAACTCGATTGACATAAGTGGAAATTCAATTCATAGTTCTACTCTAAACAAAGATAGAAACATGGACTAATGAAGTGGTCAACTCATGTTGACTTAGGGTAAATAAACACACCCAATCGACAAAATTTGATTGAGTATGTCTATGTATCCTTAGTCACCATAAGTAGTCTTCCACACTAGTGTATGTGAGCTACCCCTTTTTAGTGTGAAACTTTAACTTGCGTTTGGTTGACAGAAGTCAAGGAAGACCAATCTAGATAACAGTTTGAGTGTGGTGAAAGACATATTACTTTCGATGAGTGTGCCATATTGGAATGTAAACATGGTAAACGTGTTTAAAACTTTAGCCAAAGTATCACAAGATGCTTTTGTGGTGTCTTATGTCACCTAGTCTAAGTTGTGGGATTTTAGATGAATATCGAATCAGATATTCAAATAGGCTTCTTAGACAGAACACTTGAGTGACCCTTGATGGGTAAAAGAACCAAAGTATACTTAGTATACTCGTGAACAAAGTTAAACATGAGAGATCAGTTTAATACCAAGTCATGAAATGAGGGATCGATGTTTCACCAAGTCATTACAACTGCATATGGTTTTCTGTTATGAGATTTATTGGCAATGGAATGTGTGTTCTAAATTATATGAATTTAAAACAAAGAACATTATGTAAAAAAATCCCTTGTTTCTAAGTCATAAAAGTGGATGTTACATTTTGGTATCAGAGCTAAAGGTTGCAAATCTTGGACCTATTGAGTCCACATCTGATTAAAAATAAATTTCTTGCTAACAAAAATGGTTAGAACAAGGGGAGGTGCTGCAAATAATCTACCTCTAGGTGGAGAGGAAACTACCACACAAAGCTTGGCGAGATTCTTGTTGCCCTTTTAGACACAAGAGATCATCTTGTTGTACTTGAAAAAAAGTAATGGGAAATGAGGAGGAGGAATATGATGTTGATAATAACTATCCCTCACCTCCGGAAAAAACACCAATGCTGGAAATTTGGGCATTGATAGCAATGTTGTGAATGAAAATAATAACGCTGAAAATGCAAATGTACCTAATCCACCTGAAAATAAAAAGGAAATATTAGTAGTTGAACTTACTAATGACATAAAGAGGATAAGTCCACCAAATTTTTATGGCACTACACTGGGGATGGGGATGAGAATTAGCTCAGAAAATGGAGAAGTACTTTGCAATAAGGAACTTCTCGGAAGAAACAAAAGTAGTATGGGAGCTTACCAGCTTTCCCATGAGGCATCCTCCTGGTGGGACAACCGTAAGGCTGAACTAAACATTGATGAATCAAAAATTACATGGGATAAATTTAAGAGCTAATTTAGGAAATGTTGGCTACCACAACTCTATTATGATCAGAAAATGATAGAATTTTAGAATTTAATTCAAGGAAAGTTAATTGTAACTAAGTACTGGGAGAGGTTTACCAAACTTCTTAAGTATGTTCCACAATATCAAATTGACGAAAATTTCAGGATACAAAATTTTATTATGGGATTGAATCCTATCATAGGGGGAGAAGTATATGTGCATAGCCCAACCACTATAGAAGGGGTTGTAGAAAAAAATCCATAAGAAAAGAATAGAAATTGAAGGCAATTTTTGCTCATAAAGAAGAAAATTGAAAGAGAATTACCAACTCTTCTTCATCACTTGCACCTAAGAAGGTGGCATGGAAAAAGTTTGGATTCAAAAAAAGTTTGTGACTAATAACAATAAGAAAACAACAACAAATAAACCTGTTGTGAACATTAGAAACAATTTTGTGAAGAATAACAATAATGGGCAGAAATCTTATGGAGGTCAAAACAATAATTTCAAGACCGAAAATAAGTTTGAACCAAAAAGAGGACTGTAGGGGTTGTTTTAACTATTGGTAAGGATCACTACACAAATTAGTTCCCTCTAAAGAAAGATGACAACAACTAGCAACATAAGATATATGTTGCAGTAGTTGATAAGTAAGCTGAAAGTAAGTTACGCCCATAGAAGTGCCAGGTAAATTATTTGGTACACCTGTTACTATACTTTTTTATACTAGAGCTACATAATGTTTTATTTCTAGTAAATTAGCTACAAAATTAAAAAGAAAAGTAGGAATAATGGAAAAATCTTGGACTATACATTATGGTAATAATGTTGTCCATATTGTTAGTAAATGTATTTTTGGAGAAGTCTTAGAATTACCAAGTTTTTCCACTGAAGTAGATCTTTATGTTTCTCCTTTAGGGTCATATGATGTCATAATTGGTGTTAAATGGCTTGCTTGATCATAAAGAAAAGTTTATTTTTTTGAAAAACACATTAGATGCCTTGATGATTTGTAGAAAACAACAACATTCAAGGGGTAAAATGAGAAATTTTAGTTAGAAAATTGTCACTATATGCAGCTTAAGAAGGCCAAAAACAAAGTCTACACATTATATGCAGTAAAAATTTCTGAAACAATAGAAAAGGATAGTGATTTCTTGGAAAAGTATCTATTGTTAAGATATTTCAGCAATGTGTTTCCAAAAGAACTACCTAGTCTTCCGCCTAAACAAGAATTTGACTTTATAATAGAAATCAAACCTAGAACTAAACCTATTTCCAAGGAACCTTATCGAATGACTACAATTGAACTAGTAGAACTTAAGGCACAATTACAAGAACTATTTTCTAAAGGTTTGATAAGACCGAGTGTCTCACCTTGGGAGCACTGGTAATTTTTTTGAAAAAGAAGGATGAAACACTTAGACTTTGTATTGATTACAGAATGTTAAACAAAGAAACAATCAAAAATAGATATCCACTTCCTAGAATTGATGATTTGTTTGATTAGATGCATGGTGCATCAGTATATTCAAAGATAGATCTTTATTCTGGATATCATCAATTGAGAATTAAGGATGAAGATATTCATAAAACAACTTTTAGAACAAGGTATGGACATTATGAATTCATAGTTTTACCTTTTGGTTTGAAAAATGCACTTGTAGCTTTTATGAATCTAATGAATAATATCTTTCAAGAATACTTGGACAAGTTTGTACTTGTATTCTTGGATGATATTCTTATCTATTCTAAAAGCATTGATGAGCACTAAGAGCATTTAAAAATTTTATGGTAAGTTGTCTAAATGTTCTTTTTATGAAACAAAAGTTCACTATTTAGGACATGTCATAAGAAAATATTGAATAACAGTTGATCCATTAAAAATTTCTACCATAACCAAATGGCATGCACCTAAAAACATACATGAAGTTAGAAGCTTCATGGGGCTTGCCAGATTATTACATAAAAATTTAGGGACTTTTCAAAATTCGTTTCCCGATTACTTCATTGCAAAAGAAAGACAAAACTTTTGTCTAGAGTGATAAATATGAATCAACATTTAAAACTCTAAAGGAATAGCTAACTTCTGCACCTATTTTGGTTGTACTAGATCCAAATGGAAGATTTAAGGTAGTTATAGATGCTTCCAGAGAAGGACTAGGAGGTATTATGTTGCAAGATGATCATGTTATAGCTTATGAGAGTAGGAAACTCAAGCTACATGAGTTGAATTATGCTCCCCATGACTTGGAGCTTATTGTCATAGTTCATGCACTTCAAGTATGGAGACATTATCTCTTAGGAATATATTTTGAGTTAAAAATTGACCACCTTGGGTTGAAGTATATTTTCACTTAGCCAAATCTAAATGCAAGACAGTGAAGATGGTTAGAGTTTTTGTCACAATATGATTTTGACATAAGTTACATTAAAGTTAAAGAAAACATAGTGGTAGATGCACTAAGCCATAAGAAAAATATTTGCGCTTGTAACTTTAAGAACTTAGTTTAAGGATGAGGTAAAGAGTATCATGGATTCTGATTTGTATTTTCAGCAGGTAAAAAAAACTTGCTGCAAATCCTAATGATGCAAGATACAAAGGTTTTAACTTTGATAATGAAGGAATTTTAAGATATGAAAAGTGAGTGTATGTACCTTCAGAAAATGAGTTAAGGAAAAAGTTAATGATGGAATTTCATAATTCACCTTACTCAGACATCCCGATGTTACAAAAATGCTTGTTGATGTAAAACAAAAATATTTTTGGAAATGGATGAAGAGAGACATAACTGATTTTGTTTCACATTTCTGGAATGTCAGTGTGTTAAGGTTGAGCATATACACCCAGCTATTTTACTATATCCTCATAGCATACCGCAATATAAGTGGCAAGTAATAAGTATGGATTTTGTTCAGGGGTTTCTTGTCTAGAAATAAACATGATCTTATTTTAGTTATGGTTGAAAAATTAAAAAAGTATTGCATTTTACTATTGGTAATCTTAAAGATGATTCACCTATTTTAGCAAAAATATTTTTGCATGAAATTTCATATTACATGGAGTACCTGAATTGATTATATCTAATAGAGACTTGTTGTCTCCCAAAACTAATTTTTTTCCAAGTTAAATTCAAAATTTTGAGCTCTCACCCTCCTAAAGTATTTAAGCCAAGTTGAAAGTTTGAAGAGATAGAGAAATCCATGCCCTAGAGTTGTTTCAAATCCCCAGTCTGCTCGTTTTGATAAATTTTTCATTTTCCTATCTAAACGCATGAAAAAATTATTTTTTCCTCATTTGAATGAAATTGTCAATATTTCTATGCCCCTAGATTGTCAAACCTTGTATTGTTTTCAATTCCTTGGCTCATGAAAGAAATTTGAAAATCAGGCACGAAATGGTGGAGTTTTCTTCTTCTCTGCATTTTTTCCCACAATTGGGAACGATGGGCATTTTCTTCCCCATAAAATTTTTGCCCCATCATCCACGGGTATGTGGACATACCTA
Organism: Taxus wallichiana var. yunnanensis; assembly: GCA_018340775.1. Classification (NCBI taxonomy): domain Eukaryota; kingdom Viridiplantae; phylum Streptophyta; class Pinopsida; order Cupressales; family Taxaceae; genus Taxus; species Taxus wallichiana. Next base: position 990,561,381 of record CM031240.1, read on the forward strand.
ATTGGAAGTGGGTCGGTGGAGAAATTTGTGTTTTTGAGCCTCTTTGTAAAAAGGTGAAAAGTTAAAAAGTGACCCGCTGCCCCAATCAAGCTTAAAGGAAAAAGTCAAATCTTGAGCCCATAGTAAAGGGAGTCAAAGAAGGAGGAAAACCATCGGGGATTTGAGATTTTTATCCTCTTTGTAAAAATGTGAAAAATATAAAAAGTGACCCACACCTTGATCAAGCTATAAGGGAGAAAGTCAAATATCAAGCTCGCATCGAAGGTCAAAGTAGGGAGGCAGGCCGGTGGAGCAATTTGTGTTTTTAAGCCCACATAAAAAAGGTAAATTTAAAAGTGACCTACACATCCTTCACTAATAAAGTGAAGCCACGTGTCATGACCATATCAAAAGTAGGTGAGCGGGCCAAAATGTTCCAAAATGCCATTTCTCCAAAAATCCAAAAGACATCCTCTGCACCTGTTCAAGTAAATTTCTCCCACGTGTATGACTTTGATTTAAGGTTTCAAAATCAAGATGAATGGTTCAAATTTAAAGTTACAAAACAAGTGTAATGGTTGCATTATGAAAAGTCTAGTTTTTCCACCATTGGCATTTTGTTGTGAATCAATAATCCAAACGAACGTGAATGATTGAGAAGAAATTGTAAACTGTTTGTTGCTAAAAAAGTTGTAACCGTTTCTTGGAGGAGATTTAATTGATTCTTCACGCCATTGTAGACGCTGGCAATTGATCTTGTAAACTCATGAGTGCATTATACTTAGAGAAAACAAAGGAGATATCCATTTTTCTTCCATTTCCCCCTTTTCTCAATTTCCTCCATTTCTCCACTATGTACAACTTCTAATTAAGCATCAATACAAGAAGAAGGATTTTGTAGCCTCTTTAATGAGGAGATTTTAAAAACTTTGAGTTTGCAATCTTATCTCATCTTGTTGCCATTTGCAGGGTTATTTCTTCCCATGAATGCATGTGATGAATTTTCTAACTAGTGTGTGTAGGAATCTAATTTCCTACCTGCAACATTAGTTCTCCTACCTCTTTTCTCACTCCCTTTCCCACTTTCAGACAAAGTTCTCTCTTGCAAGTATCTACAAGCTTTTTGTAGGGTCAATGGAGTGCCCCTGTTGGATCCCTAGCCAAAGGCCACCACAAAAATCCACATTTTCTCACGCATGCATATATGGTAGCTACACTGGTTAAGTAGAGGGACTTAGATTCCCAGAGCATTGGCAAGGAATCCACAAGTTTTTCCACCTGACAAATTTCCTTGCCAATAGTTTTGGTGCCCACCATGGGGCAGATTTAGTAGCATCTACACCTAAATGCGACCACAAGGTCAGAAAATTCAAAATTCAAAAAGAAAAAATTATGGAATTTGAATAGCTATATGAGCCACATAGATTCAAATCATGGCTATTTCGGGAAACCCTCCTATTGAAAGACCCAAATTGCTCTTCCACATCTAAGAAGACATTGCTTCAGATTTGAGGGAAGCTATCTGGCATAATAGACAAAGTGTCAATCACTACTTCATTGCCACGAGAATTATGGACCTTAAAGAAGACACATTGTTGAATTGGAGAGGCAAAGACAAATCCTAGCACCATAAAGAAGAGCATAGATTTTCAAGCTGGTGGATAGAAGATTCACTTGGCAATAGAGATAAGGAGGACAAACTGATCCCATTTTTGAGGAACTTCAAAGGAGACAAGAGCTACTCAGAATCCAGAGGCTTCCTTTTCAAGAAACCGGTCACGTTGGGAACCTGAGTGTTTCCAATCCTTTGGACGGTGAATTTTCATACATAAATGAGAACCTTGTAGACTTCACTAATGTGAAGACCAAAGAAGAATATAGAGAAAGAGAGGTGAGATCCGATGAAGAAATAAGATCCCAAATCAAAGAAATTGAGAGACTTCAAGATGAGGTAGACAAAAGAGTAGCAACAAAATCCGTGTAGCCTTAACAAGGTTGGAAGATAGAAACAAAAATAGAATGGGGATCGGGATCATGAGCGTGAATGGGATTATGAAGCCCATAGGCCTAATTTACCATGGGGAGGAAACATCACCCACTAGCTATTCCTCAACCACTCCATGAGCTCTTGAGAGGCTCGAGAAAAACTTCCCAAAATTCATAGGGGATGGTTCTCAACTCTTTGAAGAGCATGTAGTAGCATTTATCACTTTGCTTGTGGTATGTTGGGTGTTGAGGATGAATATGTGTCGATCCCAACTCTTTGTGGATTCACTTCAAGAGAAAGCTACTAAATGGTTATACATGCTACCGCCGAGGTCCGTCACTGTTGGGAAGATATAAGAAGTGCATTCGAACATAGGTTCAAGACCACAGAATATTATCAGGATCTTTTAATCCAATTGGTACAAATGAAGAAAGAAACCTCCGAGTCAATGAGGGAATTTTAGCAAGATATGATAGAGTGATAAGAAGGATCCCTGAAGATGTGGTGCCTCCCAAAAATAATTTTAAGAGGTTTTTCTTCAGTGCTCTACCATTAGAAGTAGGTTTCTTCCTCAGAAGAGCCCAACCAAGAACATTGAGGCAAGCCCAGGACTTTGCAATAGAAACCGATGATGATCTAATCCTTTTTGGAAAGGTGAAAGGCCCCAATGGGAAACAAAAGGGTCAAAATTCAAACTCTATCACCATAGATCTGATGTTCCAAAAATTGAAGAAGCAGCTATCTTAGATCACAATGCGAGAATGCTTTAAGGAGACCAAACCCTCTAGATAGGTCAAGGATTACTTCACCTCCTTGTCGGCTTGCTCTTGAAGCACCACCATTCAATGCCATCTGTGGCACCAAAGAACTAGAGGAGGAAGCATAAATTGATGAAACTCAAGAAGAAAACATGGAAATATTATGAAAACTATCTTGAGATTGAGGAAATTGATATGCAAAATGGCACGATTGAGTATGTTGATGATGAAGATGAAGGTGATGAAGAAGTTCCAAGTTTCTCATGTGTTTTTTTCATTCATGCTCAATCTAAGAAAGATATTTCAGCCCCAATAGTTATAGCAATGGATAATAAGAAGAATAAACAAGATTGTCCTCCATAGGTTACACAATAAAAATCATTAATAGAGGATCACCATTACCACCTTCCATGGAATCAGCCAAAGAAAACCAGACTCACTGGTTGCCAAAGAGCATGCTACTATACCAAGTAAGTCATTTTATTCTTCTTCGAGCTCAAAAGTTGCTAAGAATAATTCTCTTCTAAATGTTGGTCCTGTAAAAACATCTAAAGTTCAGTCAAAGGCTACACCCTCACCCCCTTTCAAGCCAATTTTCACATCTAAAAAGAGAACCCAACACAAAAAGTAGCAAAGTCTCTACCATGTAGATCTTCCTCCATTTCAGGAGCCTCTTCCTCACCCACCATTTCCCCATTTGACTTTGTAGAACATGCAAGAAAAACCAAAGTCTAGCTCTTTAAAATAGAATACCTACAAACACATCCTGCCCAATTTGATAGATTCATCAATACAGTTCATGGTGGTAACCCTATCTCTTCAAGTCCAAATTCTAAAGGCTTACTCCCCACACCATCCACACCACCTTCCCAAAACATGCTAGCCCTCAGTGCCTCCAAAACCAATAGAGTTGAACCTTTCTACCCTGTAACTCCTCATTAAAGGCTTCACCGAATAATTGCATCATAGATTATGGAGCCTCAAACAATGTGATGCCAACCAAAGTTGTAAATGATCTAGGACTCACTTTGACCTAGGTAAATGGAACATGATACTAAATGGAATCCAAACAAGTTCCATTGGTAGGAAGAATCAAGGATGCACAGGTGGCACTAGCTGATTTTCCAGACAAGAAGGTGCTCTTGACCATACTGGTAGAAGACATCCCAACATCTTTTGGTATGCTTTTGAGAAAAAGTTTTTGTAGATACCTAGGTGGAGAAATAAAAATGGATTGGTCATCTACATCTATCCTAGTACAAGGAGAGATGAAGAAGTATCTACCATAAGAAAAATGAAGTTCACAAAGTTTGATGATCAAAAGCAAACATTCTCTTTCAAGATTGTGGTCTAGAAACTACTTCCTCACATTAGAAAAAGAGGAGAACTTTCCACTTCTCATGGAGGAAGAGGAAGATAAATTTTGGACAACGTAATTTGATGGTAGTCATTCCAAAGTAGGTTTAGGAGCTGGTGTAGTATTTTACTCCCCTTCCAATGAGGTGTACCCTTTTTCCTACAAGATACAATTTGATAATACAAACAACAATGCAAAGAATGAAGCATTACTCTTAGGAACGCAATGCAATAGATGAAATGGGAATCAAGAATCGAGATGAAAAGGTGATGTAGAGATTGTGGTAAAGTAGTTCTACCAACAATATCAGGTGAAAAATCCAAGGCTCAGGCATTACAGAAATAGAGTGTGGGATTGCATTGAATCTTTTGATGCATTTTCCATTGAATCTATTCCAAGGGAACATAATGAAAAGGCTGATTCTCTTGCGGTGTAAACTTCCTAGTGAAACCTCATCCTTATTTTGGTAAAGACAAAGTGCCCATTGAAATGGTATTCTAGCCTAGTGTACCAGACAATGAAAATCATTGGCAAGTCTTCAATGATGATAACCAAATTCTATCCTTTTTGGAGCAAAGGGATACTTTCTATAATCTCTTCTTTGAAGGAGGTGAAAATCCACATCGAGAAGTAGTCCTAAAGAAGAGAAAAAAGGATTTGAAGGGATTGATGATGAGGGAGTAATCAAATTGAAAGGGAACAAAATTCCCAAAGGCCTAGTCTCTTTAGAAGACCTCTTTGATAAACATGACAGATTCATTCAAGAGAAAGAAAAGCAATCTTCTCGGTGCTCACTAATTTTGATAAAGAAAACTTTGGTACCGGAGGAGCCAAGGATGGTCAATATCAGAAAATGTTGATGGCCTAAAGAAAAAAAAGAAGGTTTTTTTCATTACTCAAGAAATAGATGTCTTGGCCTACTCTTATGATGAACTCAAATCCTTCCAGCCAAAATAAATGCATCACTCAATTCCTTTGAAGCAGGGGTGTTAATCCCTTTAGGCGAAATAAAGGTCGTACAACCCAAAGATTTTGATACCATCAAGGAGGAGGTAATGAAGATGCTTAATGCAAGGATCATCTTTCCCATCCACCATTCAACGTGAGTTTCTAACATTGTGCGGTGCACGAGAAGAAGAATGGTGAAATAAGGATATGTGTAGATTTTCACAACCTAAACCGGGCATCACTCAAGGACAATTATTCTCTTCCTATCATGGACTATATCTTGCAAGTAGTCACTAGATCTGAAATGCTTTAATTAATTGATGTATTCTCGTGGATACAATCAAATCAAAGTGGCAGAGGAAGACCACACCAAGACAAACTTTACAACACCTTCGAGCACTTTTGCGTACAACAGAATGCCTTTTGGCCTAATCAATGCAGGATCTACATTCCAAAGGGCGATGGATTTGTCCTTCAAAGATATAAATCATTGCATTTTCATATATCTTGATGATCTCATAGTATTTTCAAAGAAGAGAGGAGATCATATATATCACTTGGAGCATGTACTTACAAGGTGTAGGAAACATGGCATATCACTAAATTCAAAAAAGTGCATTTTGGACTCACATAAGGAAAATTATTGAGGCACATTGTAAACAAACATGGAGCACACATTTATCCTGAGAGGATTAGAGCCATTCAAGCATTATCCCTACCCATAAGCAAGAAGGGAGTTCATTCATTCTTTGGAAAGGTAAATTTTCTTCGTTGTTTTGTGCCTGAGTTTGCTGAATTGACAAAGCACATCACTTCCATGATGAAACCTCAAGAAAGTTTCAAATGGAATAATGAAAGGAAGGCAACATTTGAAGAGATCAAGAAATCCATTGCCAAGGCTCCAACCCTCGTGTCTCCATATTTTAACAAATATTTCATCATGTATTGTTATGCATCAGAGCATACACTCTCTATTGTTCTTGTTCAAAAAAATGATGAAGATGTTGAAGCACCTATTTCTTTCATGAGTTGTCCTTTGAAGAAGCATGAGATAAAGTATATTCAATTGGAGAAGCATGCCTATGCAGTGGTCAAGGCTGTAAAAAACTTTAGGTTTTACATCCTCAATTCTCATATAAGCGGTGATGGTCTCTCGATAGTGCAATCAAGTCCATCTTGATAGAGTAGGATCCCATATCTAAAAGAGGAAATTGGATTACAAACACTCAAGAATATGACTTGGAGATTCGACCCTCCAACCTCGGTAAGGGGTTATGGCTTGTGCAAGTTGATTTTGAATATGAAACTCTCAAAGTTCAACATGGCGAAGAAACATGTACTTTCTCAACTTGTTCATAAGAAAACACATTGGTTATCTTTGTCACCACTACCGATGAGTGGTACGCTGATATTTCCTACTACTTGACTTATGGAAAATTCCCTCCTCATCTTGATTACAAACAAAGAAGAACACTCAAGCTAAAGGCAACCAGTTTGTGATCTAGAATCATGCACTTTACAAAAGAGGCTTGGATGGCTATTTCCTCAGGTGCATAGATAAAGAGAAACAAGAAAAGTTGCTTATAGCATACCATGACCAAGCATGTGGTGGGAATTTTTCAGCAATGGTCACTACACACAAGATCCTCTAAGGAAGGTATTATTGGCCCACCATCTTTATAGATACTTGAGATTGGGTTTCTAAATGCAAAGCATGGCAATAGTTCATTGGAAGACCACAACTCGCTGCATTACCACTCAGGCATGTGGTTATTAAAGAACCATTTCAACAGTGGGGGTTGGACTTCATTAGTGTTTTGAATCCTCACTCAAGCACGAGGCACACCTATGTACTCACAAAGAATAGACTACTTCACCAAATGGGTAGAAGACGTTCGGCAAAAATGAGCCAACACTCGAAATAGTATGAAACTTCATCAAGAAGAATATCATAGTCTGCTTTGGAGTGCCATAGAAGATTGTAGTAGATAATGCTATCTATTTCTCTTCAAGAGATCTAGCCTAGTTTTCTATAGCTACGAATCTCCCTAGCTCATTCTTGACTACTATCCACAAGGAAATGGACAGGCCAAATCAAGCAACAAGAACATTGTGACCATTGTCCACAATCTTGTAGACAAGAATCAAAGGAATTGTCACAAAAGGTTATATGACACATTATGGGAAAATAGGATCACTCCTAAGAAGGTGATAGGTATGTCTCCATTCCAACTGTTGTAAATATTTGAAGCAAAGATTCCCCTCACAATTGAGATGCCAGCTCTCAAGTTGCTATGGGAAATAGAATATGGTCAATTTAAATATTCCTTAGATAAAAGGATCCTATTTCTAGAGAAGATGGAAGAAAATAGATTCTAGGTGGTGAATCAAATCAAAGAACACCAATTAAAAGTGAAGAAGATATTTGAAAAGAAGGCTAAGGCAAGATAATTCAAGGTTGGAGACTTTTTCCTACTATGGGACAAGAGAAGAGAACCAAAGGGCAGCCATGGAAAGTTTGATTCATTATGGCTCGGCCCATTCCAAATTCATGGAGCTTGTGGTGAGAATGTTTTTCTCCTCTCATACTTGGATGGAATGCCATTCGAATTTCCTCAAAGTGAAATACTTGAAATTGTATTATCAGTGAAAGTGGTTTTCCCCACCTTGTACCATAGGTGATTTCTTGGTGTGTTTCTCTTTTCATTGTGTGGTTTTTTTTCCCTTCTGTTGTGTGTCATGTGTTTCCTTCCTATTGTGTGAATGTGTGTTTCCTTCTTCCGATCTTTCTTTCTCAAAATTATACATGACTCTGCAGGCCCAATTGATAAGGCACTATTCAATGTTATACAATTTAAAAATTGAGATTCTAGATCCTCATAGCATGTCTTTGCCATGCTCAGTCCACGCCATGTCCCCAAGCTAGAGCTAGCTATTGTCTCCCAAAAACTGCTTTTTGTTTTCCAAGTCAAATTCAAAATTTTGAGCTCTCACCCTCCTAAATTATTTAAGCCAAGTTGAAAGTTTGAAGAGATAAAAAATCCATGCCCTAGAGTTGTTTCAAATCCCTAGTCTGCTTGTTTTGATAAATTTTCCATTTTCCTGTCTGGACGTGTGAAAATTTTATTGTTGTCCTCATTTAAATGAAATTTTCAATCTTTCTATGCCCCTAGATCATCAAACCTTTTATTTTTTTCAATTTCTCTGCTCGTGAAAGAAATATTAAAATCGGGCAAAGCGAAATGGTGGAGTTTTCTTCTTCTCTACATTTTTTCCCACAGTCGGGAACGATGGGCATTTTCTTCCCCATAAAATTTTGGCCCCATCATCCATGAGTAGGTGGACATACCTAATTGGAAGCATGTTGGTAGATAAATTTGTGTTTTTGAGCCTCTTTGTAAAAAGGTGAAAAGTTAAAAAGTGACCATTGCCCACTGCTCAGGCTTAAAAGAAAAATTCAAATCTTGAGCCCACAGTCAAAGGAGTCAAAGCAGGGAGGCAGACTGTGGAGGGATTTGATATTTTGAGCCTCTTTGTAAAAAAGTGAAAATTTAAAAAGTGACCCACAGCCCCGATCAGGCTATAAGGGAGAAAGTCAAATATCAAGCCCGCATCAAAGGTCAAAGCAGGGAGGCGGGCCGATGGAGCAATTTGTGTTTTTAAGCCCACATAAAAAAGGGTAAAGTTAAAAAGTGACCTGCACCTCCTTCGCTAATCAAGTGAAGCCACGTGTCATGACCATATCAAAAGTGGGTGAGTGGGCCAAAATGTTCCAAAATGCCATTTCTCCAAAAGGCACAAAATGCAAAAGGCATCCTCTGCGCCCGTTCAAGTAAATTTCTCCCATGTGTACGACTCTGATTTAAGGTTTCAAAAGCAAGATGAATGGTTCAAATTCAAAGTTACAAAACAAGTGTAATGGCTGCATTATGAAAAGTATGGTTTTTCCACCATTGGATTTCTTCGTGAATCAAGAATCTGAATGGACGTGAATGATTGAAAAGAAATTGTAAACTGTTTGTTGCTAAAAAAAGAAGAAGTTGTAACCATTTCTTGGAGGATATTTAATGGATTCTTCACGCCATTGTAGAGCTTTGAAATTGATCTTGTAAACTCATGAGTGCATTATACTTAGAGAAAACAAAGGATATATCCATTTTTCTTCCATTTCCCCCCTTTTCTCAATTTCTTCCATTTCTCCACTATGTAGAAATTCTGATTAAGCATCAATACAAGAAGAAGGATTTTGTAGCCTCTTTAATAAGAATATTTTAGAAACTTTGAGTTTTCAATCTTATCTCATCTTATTGCCATTTACAGGGTTATTTCTTCCCATGAATGCATGTGATGAATTTTCTAACTAGTGTGTGTAGGAATCTAATTTCCTACCGCAACATTAGTTCTCCTACCTCTTTTCACTCCCTTTCCCACTTTCAGACAAATTTCTCTCTTAAGTATCTACAAGCTTTTCCGTAGGGTTAGTGGAGTGCCCCTGTTGGATCCCCTGGCTGAAATGCCACCACAAAAATCCACATTTTCTCATGCATGCATATACGGTAGCTACACTGGTTAAGTAGAGGGACTTAGATTCCCAGAGCATTGGCAAGGAATCCACAAGTTTTTCATTTCGGGAAAGGGTATAACTATGATGATTATGATTGATAGATCCTTACTCGAAAAGGGAATAAGGATAGTTTTATATGGATGAATGTGGCATTCTTTTTATGAAACTAAACCTTATGTTTTCTAATTTCATTAATAGGACAATAGTCCTTAATAAGAAATAAAAAGGATACTTCCTTTTATCATTTAATCAAAACTATGTACATTATCTCATTTTTTTTTAAGTTTAAATTATTTTGATGATTGGTTGTATACTCTTTATATGTAAACAAATATCAATTAAGTTGCTTTGTTGAAACAGGTAGGGGAAAGGCTGATTTCTGGTTTTGAACCACAATAACGATGCTTGATTCTTGATAACCGATATCGGTAGGTCTAGGATCTGTGGGTTAGTTGTGTTGTGGGGTGGTTGTTGTTGTAGGGTAGCTGTGTTGTTTGTAAGGCTAGTATATGGGTGATATTAGGTAATGAGGTGATGAGAAGTAAATGAAGGATAGTTAGATGCAATATGTTGCTGGGTAGTGGATCTAGGAATGGATTTGTGAGGAATTTGTGATTCAAAAGTCTAAGAAGTATTATTAAAAGGACATGCAGATGTAACTTCTTGGTTATTGTGAAGATGCGAGTCAGAACTCGATGACAAAGCCAGAACTGAGGTAGGATGGCCTGACACACAGAAGATGAGATATCTCCCTCCCGATGATCAGCTGAGTATCACAGGGCTCTGGTATCCAGTTGCAGTCTTGGGCTTGATCTCCTTTGCTGCAAACTCTTCTTGTCTCTTCACTTGTCTCTGCTCAGCCAAGTAAAGATCCGGATTCTCTTGATCGCTCCTGATGCTCTCTCTCGATCCAAAAATCCTTCGACCTCTGTTTTTGGTTTGGGGAGCCCATTTACAGGGAACCGATGGCGGTTACGTAACCGGCGGTCGAGTAGGAACCGGTATCGGTAAGGAAAAAGTAGGCTATTTTTAGTAAAATAGCCCACTTTCCCTACTTTTCTCTGAGAGATTAGTTGCGGGCTTGGTCAAGTGACTAGAAGGTCGGTTTTGGGTGCGAGAAAGGGGTCATTAGTCATGGGTGTAGGTGTGGACCAAGTTATAGGTCTTAATTAGGTTAGTTTAGGGTTAGGACTAGGTCATGATGAGGTGGCAAAATGAGGTGGCAGGTAAGGTGATGTGGATTTATCAATTCTGGTAATTAATAAATAATTGTGTAAGGTTTAGGTGATGAGGTTAGGTTGCGAAATGAGATGCGGGTCACAAGGGGTCGTAAGACACAAATTTGGTGTCTACATTAGCCCCTTATTGTCGTGTAGCTTGTTTTGTAAAGCTGCACGGACAATAATATGAAGTGGTTTCTCCTGTTAAGGGTATAGGTAATCCCCCTCAAATCTATCACAGATTGAGAGAACTTGAAATCAGGGATAGGGTTGATAAAGGGTAAATGGTGTAGAGATGATGGGGAGAAGGTGGGGTAAGTCCAAGGAAGCAGACGCACGTTGAAATGCAATAGTGCGACTAGGGTACATGATTTGACGAGCAAACCAGCAATGCATAGGCAAAGGTCGATAGTTTATCCAAACAAGGGTGATATAATCCTGGTATCCAAGGCATAGGAAGTAGCTCCAGGGTATATAACAGGTAAGGTACAGGAACGTTTAGGCATGTTCGGCGGTACCAATGGTTGGTTTGGTTGAGATAAACGTCACGGTCTAGGTCTAGGCAAAGTTGGTCGACAGATCAAGTCAGGGACCCTAATCATGCTAAAACACGAACAGGTGAGCTCGATGGAACAAAAAGCTACATGATGGGTGGATAAAAGTGTATGTTGTTGATGTTGGGTAAGGTATTGAAGTGATACGGCCGTGGGTCGGGCCAAGTTGTTGGGTTACGGCCTTGGGTCGGGCCGGATGGGTAGGGTGAGGCCTGGGGTCGGGCCGGATGGTTAGGGCCTTGGGTCGGGCCGGAGGTTTGGGTTGGGGCCGGATAGGTAGGTTGAGGCCTTGGGTCGGGCCGGATGGTTAGGGTGAGGCCTTGGGTCGGGCCGGATAGGTAGGTTGAGGCCTTGGGTCGGGCCAGATGGTTAGGGTGAGGCCTTGGGTCGGGCCGGTTAGGGTGAGGCCTTGGGTCGGGCCGGATAGGTAGGTTGAGGCCTTGGGTCGGGCCAAGTTGTTGGGTTGCGGCCTTGGGTCGGGCCAAATGGTTAGGTGAGTTGGGTCGGGCCGGAGGTGGGCCAGGCCTTGGAGTCGGGCCTTGGAGTCGGGCGAGATTGGGTCGGGCCAAGGTTGGTTGAGGCCTTGGTCGGGCGAGGTTGGGTTGGGCCAAGGCCTTGGGTCGGGCGCCTTGGAAATGGCCATAGGTAGGTGAGGCCTTGGGTCGGGCCGGATAGGTAGGTTGAGGCCTTGGGTCGGGCCAAGTTGTTGGGTGGCGGCCTTGGGTCGGGCCAAATGGTTAGGGTGAGGCCTTGGGTCGGGCCGGATAGGTGAACAAATGGTGTTCAGCAAAGGTGGATATAGGCGATGTTGGGAGAAAGGGCGATTAGTAAATAGGGGCAGAAAGTTGGGTGAATAAAGACAAAACCGATATCGGTTAGCTATGACCGGTACCGGTTAGGTAACCGATGCCGGTTCCTTAGGGCACGATTTGACCGGTGTCGGTTCTATGTTAAAAACCTATAAAAAGAAAAATACGGCCTGTCATTGTCACATTTCTAATTTGAAAACCGATTTGGGGTGTCTGAGGTGGAATAGTGATATTGGTGCATTTGTTGGCTGAGGTGGCACTAGTTGAGTGGAGAAGTGAGTTGATTGGTGGGCCCGAGTGAGTAGCAGGCAGCAGTTGATTGGTAGAGGACCCAACAAAGCAGAGTTTGAGCCATGGCACAGCCAGGAGGAGCAGGAGGTGCTGGACCAGCTGGACCACCACCACCTATCCCACCACGACGACGTGTCGTCGTACCGGTAGGTTCGAAACCCTTCATTATGTGAATTTAATGGTATTATGTTGTATTTGGGATTCGGGTAGGAATCTTAGATTTGGAGAAAATAATGAATAAATGGAAGTTATATGAAAAGAGGAAAGGGTAGATAGGCTAAATAGGCCAAGGCGGTTGGGTGGGTAGGTTTTTAGGGTGTTTGGGTGGGTATGTAGGGAGAAATAGGAAAAAAAAATGAATTGGGTAGCCGCGCGGGTTCGGCTCGGTAATTTTTACAGCGACCGATGTCGGTCACTAAGCGACCGGCATCGGTCCAGAAAATCTAGGGGCAGGGTTGATCAGTGGTGACCGGTGTCGGTCGGTAGTTGACCGGCGTCGGTGGAGAGGAGACCGGGGTCGGTTATGGGTGACCGGTACCGGTTCGTAGTGATTTGTAGTTATTTTGGTTGGTTTGGGTTATGTTTTGGTGTTGAATTGTTGGTTGTGGTTTAGGTGTTGTGAGTATGGTTTTGGGATGGGGTAGGGGTGTTTTGGTATGATTTAAGTTGTGTCGATTGTTGGATTTGGTTGTTTGGGTATCGTTTCGGTTTCGTGGTAGTATGATGTGGGTTGTTTGTTTGGGTGTGAAGAGGGAGGGGGATATTGTAGAAGATAGGTGGGTAGAGGGGTGTGTTAGAGAGTCGGGGTGTGGTCGGGGGGATAAAAGGGGGTATAGAGGGTAAAGTAGATGTTGTGATAAAGAGTAGGGCTAATGTAGTGGGTTGGTTTTGCAGGCACGTCAGCAGCTGACGATGCGGGACAGGATGCCCCCACTGTTGAGCCGGATGCGACCACATGTGTCCGCAGCACACTGGGCTATCATGCGCGAGGTGGGACTCGGCGGAGTCAGCGATCTGAAGCGATCGATGAGAGATCATAGTTTGATGGTTGCCCTCATCGAGAGATGGGATCCGGCGACCAATGTGTTCCATCTCCCGACTGGAGAGATGACCATCACATTGGAGGATGTGTATCGCATCCTTCGATTACCTATCGATGGAGAGCGATCTTTCGGTGGATGCGAGAGCAGCCATGGACAGCATCCTACGAGGTTTTGGGGATGCGGCCGCTTTATTGACATATCACGGCGCAGAGTATCGGGTATGGGGATATGTACCATGTGCGCTGCCGACATGATGAGACACGGCTTGCCGTGTTGTGTGTCGGATCACACTTCGCCCTCCCGGACTCGAGAGGAGGCCGCTTTCCACGGCGGCGATAGAGTGCTTCATGAGATGGTGGAGGAGCACACATGTTATGCTTGGCACCGTATACAGTGTGCGATTATATAGAAGGCTGTGGGGCTATCGCCGGATGAGGCGATTTGGGATTTGTTCGACATTTTTGCTTCATTGTTGGGCATATGAGCACATCATATGCATTAGACCAGTAGGATTACCCAGCAGCCAGGGCCACAGGTCATATATAGATACGGCTTTCAGAGGTGGTTGGGGTCGGGCGCCAGCCACGGCGGTGCTTGCGGGCGGGGCGTCGCTTATTACGAGGCATTTATTAGAGGGCTGGCACAGCGGTGAATATTGTATGGAGACCGTATAGAGTCATCACCCCCAGTGGAGGAGCAGAGGAGCGATTGCGGTGGATCAGTACACATTACGGATAGCGGGACGGAGGCGGGAGAGTATGAGAGATACCCAGAGAGAGTGCAGCGGCGAGATGGGGCTCGGCAGGATGATGAGCCCCTCGCTTCCCTCGGTACTGGAGGGATGATGTAGAGCCCCCACTTGCTGCACCACAGCCGTGGATCCAGTTGGAGTTCTTGAGAGGCGCGAATGATGACATGTAGATGATCTTTGGTTATACAGGAGCATATATGGTTTGGTGGGCTGGTCGAGAGAGCGCGAGGAGTAGCACACCTGCCTGCAGCCCGACTTAGCGGCGGTGATAGCGAGAGCGAGATCAGCTCGAGGAGTGGAGTGCGGCTATTACGAGGGGGCAGCTTGCTTGCTGCTGCTGAGCACGAATAGGTGTTTTACGAGCTAGCAGCTTGAGCTCGAGCTACGAGCACGAGCGCACGGCACAGCGCAGCACAGCACCACGGCCACGGCAGCACCACGGCAGTGCCAGCACAGTGCACCACCCGCAGTGACAGCAGCACCACACGGCCACGCAGTACCACCACCACCACAGCCCACACCACAGCACCGCACAGCACGGCGCAGCAGCACGAGGGCACTTGGTAGTAGGAGTTAGAGACCAGCCCAGCACCGATGGTGGCGCGGGGCGTATATATGAGGAGAGCGGAGGCCGTACTATCGAGGATGTTCTTGATGGTACGGGCTGATTATCGGCCATATGCGGCCTATAGAGCGAGAGACCTCTCATAGTCGAGAGATCGCGAGGAGGTGCGGCCACGGCCGTGTGTATGCATTACGAGGCGGGGAGCGAGAGGCACCACGAGGGACCAGCGAGAGAGAGTCTTTGAGGGGCGGTGGGGAGAGGCGAGGATCCCGGCATTGTTTTGTATTTTTATATTGGATATGGGCACCGATCTGCGAGCAGTTATGTTTATAGAGGCTGCGTGCCTACATTATTATTCATTTATTCATTCATTCATTTATTATACCGGCTTGCGAGCGAGTATGAGTTGTATAGTTGATACTGATCTGCGAGCGAGTATATTTTTGATATGAGAGACCGGCTGCGAGCCGTGTTGAGGTTTTTGATGCGGTTATTGCGGCTGCGTGCGGCTTTGTTGTATTATGAGATCACGAGAGCCCCGATCGGGGGCACATTGTATATTTGAAACCTTGTATATATATATATATATGATGTTTTGATCCACATGCTGTGTTTAAAAATGCGTTAAATGTTTTGTCGATGGTTTGTGATATTTGATGTATGATGAGTTGGATTTACATGGTGTTATATATTAATGATGTTGATGTCTTTTGTTGATGGGATGTATGTAGATATAAATGATGAGTTTAATTGACATGTTGTATTATGAAATGTTGTATGTTTTGTCGCTGATTTTATGAAAATGTATGTATGTAGCTGTTAAGTTGGATCCAAATGGTATATAGATTAATGGTTTTTGATATCGTTTGTTGATGATTTGTTTGTTTTGGTAATGTAGATAGATGATATGGATGAAATCGTAATGAGATGTGGATTTGATGAAAAGATTATAGCTATCGGTGTTGGTATGCAGGAAAAAGAGGCGGGCGCCTCCAAAAATTAGATAAAAAATAAAGAAAAGGACTATGTTTTGAAAAAGGTGGGTATGTGACCGACGTCGGTTAGCTAACCGATGTCGGTATAGTATAGACCGATATCGGTTAGGTAACCGATACCGGTTATTCCAAAATGAGATTTTTCTAAAAATAGAAAAGCGTAGGTGGCAACTGAAGTTCTTATTTTGAGAGGCATGCAAGATGTTAAATACGCGAATGCGACGCTGTTTTAACGACTGAGACAAGTAATTGCATGAGAGATTTGAGTGATAAGGAGGAAAGAGATAGGTAACGTGATTGTGGGCTGAGATCAAGAAGACAGAAATCAAGCTATATTTGAAGAGGGTGGTGAGCATGGCTGAGCGAGGAGAAGCATCCGGCGAGGCATGGACGAGAGGAAGACAAGTTCCACCTGCAGTGCTGCAGCCCAAGAGGTAAGCGATTTGGTTGTAATTTGGTGTTTGCATGTTTTGTGAATAGGAGGAGGAGATTAAGTGGGTAGATATGAGAAAGAAAACGTGATAGCAAGGGTTATAGGTGAGGTGAGTGTTATGGGGTAGGTAATCGGGGTTTGGGTATGTACATGTATATACTGAGAGAGGAATAAGCGATCAATTTATTGTCGTAGGTGGTTGTTTAGGCAAGGTGTATGTAATTGTGATGTGGCCGATAGCGGTTAGGGATAACGGTATCGATTCTTGAACAATCTACGATTATTTATAACCGATACTGGTTCTTGGAGAATTTCGAGAATGTGAGAAAAAAAAAAAAACTTTAGGGATTGATGGATTGAATGGTTATTTGTTGTTGTTGACGTATGCGGGCGAGGCGGGGCGAGGATGAATGATAGTGTACAGTAGCTTTTGTCACGAATCCGGCGGATGTAACACCAGTGAATGGACATTGATAAATCGTTTGGGGTTAAGTGGAATCCATATTATTCACGAATCACACATAACCATGCTATGTTGCGGCGTTGATTGAAAGATGGAATCGAGAGAAGAATACCTTCTATCTGCAGCGAGGGGGAGATAGCGGTAACATTGGAAGATGTGTTCCATATTTTGAGACTCCTATTACGGAAAACCAGTATATCGGGCATTACCTAGCGCGGCGCGAGGGGAGCGATAACAGTATATTTGGTCCATCGCACGAGATTTGACACGGCGAGTTTGACATTCACATATGGGATAATGTATACGGCACACCACGAGGAGACAAGGTTAGCGATGATATTAATGATAGCGGTAGGGTATTATGCATTACAGGCGGATGGGGAAGATTTCCAAAGGCATTGATGTGTGTTATTTGGGAGATGATAGAAAGGAACGTGACTTTTGCATGGGCACTGCATATTTTGCGGAGTTATACCAGGGGTTTATGGGCTTGTAGGTGAAATCACGGGGCGACAACTTTGGATTGTTCATACTTATTACAACTTTGTTGGGCCTATGAGCACATTGTTTGTGTGCGACGACAATAGGCCGACCCATCCAGTCAGGAGAGACCGGAGTACAGAGGTTGGGATTCAGACGATGGGTCCAGACAGAACAAGAGGCAAGATCCCATGTCGTGACGGGTGACATTGAGTATTACAGGCAGGTATGGGAGAGGGTGACGATTGCGGATATCATTGGAGGCCTTACGGGAACTATATGGTAGCAGAGAACATAGGCGAGGAGTTGAGGGTGTAGAGCGATTGAGGTGGATCGCGGGGCACGAGACCGGTGAGTATGAGAGGATTCCTCTAGATCGCGTGCGGCGACAATTTGGATTTGTGCGGGATATACACAGCTTATAGACCATATATGAGGATCGATGCGAGCGGCATTCTCACCTCCCGGCCAACACCTCGAGAAGGGCGGAGGAGATAGCAGCCCGATCGCGGGTAATGGATGCGAGGCAGCGAGAGAGGCCTATAGGTTATGGTGGGTAGCAGAGCTGCGAGGTGTACGTGATCACCCTGACATAGCTGTGATTACAGCGGAGAGAGATCGTCTGCAGAGTTTAGTTCATCAGCTCCAAACGCAGATGAATGAGACAAGAGGATTGTTAGCGGTTGCGGAGTCACGAGCAGAGAGACTAGAGGCTGGATTCCTCCATGCGAGAGGGCGTATTCATATGTTACAGGAGAGATTGGCAGATCAGTGGGCGGTACCAATAGCCATGGTACCTTTGAGGATGGAGAGGCCCGGCGAGAGGCGTCGACGATCACGATCATCTCCTGGGTCGGGATGAGTCGTGAGGGTCTAAGTAAATGTTATCGAGGTATAAGAATAAATAAGGATGCCGACCTGCGTGTCGATGATAGAGAAGACGTATTTGTTTAACATCTAAATAAAACTGAATATGTATGTTGATTTGAGTTATGATAATAATAAGAATGTTTGCGTTGTGATTTTTGGTGTTTTGAAAAAGGATAAAGAGGAATGTGATTAAATAGAAATACACAAAAATATTTATATTTACCACACATGATAGGTTATGGTAGGGGATGGTCGAGCTAACCTTGGGAGACCCCATGTCTCAGTGCTTTGCCTACATAGCCCATTGCACAAAGCAAGGAGGGGCCTCAGACCGATGTAGTTCTCCCTTAGGACCAGGGAGAGGTGAATTTAGGCAATTTGGTACGGTTTAGGCAATTGGTTGGTTGGTAAAAATATTGATATTAATATTGGTAAGGTAAGGTTGTTGGTGTTGGTAATGAATTGGTGATGTTGTAAAAGGTATAAGGGAAGCGAAAGTTAGCCTACCCAAGTAGAAGGGAACCATGTCTGATTAAGATCAACACAATCCTAGATGCGAGGCAAAGAGGAAAGAGTGCTCCGTAGGTGAAAAGAGCTAAACAAACCACACAACGTAGAATGAGCTTGAAGCCCTAGGTACCGTGCATAGACGAGAAGTCAATAGGTGAAAAGAGTTGTATGATCACAATATATCGGGTGTACGTCACGTCCCTTGAGTTGAAACAAATGGTGAGGTGAGGTGGATGATATAGCGAAGTCTGAGAGAACTTGTTACAAAGCGAGTGTTACGGCGAAAGAGAACCTACCCTAAATAGACAAGTCCATGACTCAAAAGTTCTTTTGAATGAGGCTTTTATTTTCTTGAATATAGGCGATCGATGCGGGAAGTCTCTGAGGATATTGATTGTACTATTCTTGAGGTCTTCACAAAGCTGATCAATGCGAGAAGCTTCGATAAAAGCTGGCTGTGTATAGCTGTCCTTCGAGGAAGCGATCTATTTATAGTAGCGAATATGATTTTAGTGCATAGCTGTCCTTCGGGGAGGATCTATATATAATAGCAGCAATAGTTTGGCATATAGCTGTCCTTCGAGGAGCGATCTATATATAAGGTAGATAGCTAGATGTCCTTTTGACGTGAAGCATCTAGTTTTTGTAGGAAGTTTGACTCAAGAAAATCCCATAAGAATACGGCTTATTTTAATACTTTGAAGTCATGGACTAGACTAAAAAGGAAGGCATTGCTTTGAGGTGAAGTGAGAATCAAACTATGTGAGCTTGATTTTATTATGAGGTGTAGGAAACAAAGTGTATGTGGTGGTAAGTGAGCTCAAGGGACGAGCGGCGGGTAGATAAGAAGTGATATAACACTAAATTCAACAGTAGAATGGTCGAAGATGCAAGCATTAAGGGTTCGAGCTCGGGTTTACCATTAAGCGAAGCTAAGCGATAAGTGCACGATCCATAAGTGTGAGTGATTATATAAGGCCCAATCGATTAGGAGCAAATTTTCCACGTTTGCTCTTTTCTAGTTTGGTTACATGTTGATTCTCTTTGAGGACAAGATCACCAACCTTAAAGGTACGCTCATGAAGTCGCTTATCATAAGCACGCTTGATACGTTTTTGATAGATTTGGAGGTGATCAAGAGCTGTAAGACGACGCTCGTCAAGAAGCTCCAATTGGGCTAACCGCTCTTGGCGGAAATCATCGTTGGTGAGAATATCCTGAAGAGATATTCTAAGGGAGGGTATTTGTACTTCGAGAGGCAGGACAGCCTCGGTACCATATACCAAAGAAAAAGGTGTGGCATTAGTGGAGGTACGAATGCTAGTACGATAAGCCCAAAGGGCAAAGGGGATGTGATCGTGCCAATTTCTTCCGGATTCATTGACAACTTTCATGAGGATTTTGGTTAGGGTTTTATTAGAGGATTCAGCTTGTCCATTTGCTTGTGGATAGTAGGGTGATGAGAAGCTGAGTTTGATACCAAAGTTGTCATGAAAGTCTGCAACAACTTGTTTTTGAAAGATTTTCCATTATCTGTTATCAGGCGATGAGGAACACCAAAACGACAGATAATGTGGTGGTTAATGAACTCTACAATTTTTTCTTTTTTAGTTGAAATGAGCGGAATAGCCTCCACCCATTTTGTGTAATATTCGGTTGCTGTGATAATCCATCGGTGACGTTGCGAAGAGGACGGATGAATCTCACCAATAAGGTCTAAACCCCATTGTGAGAAAGGCCAAAGATCTCGGGTGACCTGTAGCGGGTGGCTAGGAGTATGTTGAAGGTTGGCATGTTGTTGACACATAACACAACGCTTAACATATTAATAGCAGCATCGTTATTGAGAAGTAGGCCAATAATAACCTAGGCGAAGGATTCGTTTGGCCACAGCAAGGCCCGCTAAAATGTCCCACCACAAATACCGTCATGGACTTGTTGGATGGTATGGGTGACCTCTGCACCGATGAGACATCGAAGGAGGATGCCATCAAAGCCACGTTTATAAAGGAGTCCCCCCATAACGACATAACGAGAACGTTTAAGAAACGCGCGTTTTCCGGTACTAGTAAGGTCAGATGGGAGAATAGAGGTTGTAAGGTAGTCGTGAAATTGGTGATACCAGGTATCCTGCGAATTAGCAGACACATTATTTATCGTACAAACAACCGAGGCTGAATAAGATGGGGCAAAGAGTTGTTGGACCAAGACGAAAATGTCAGAGTCAGTTGATGAAGCTGGAATTTGCGAGGCTAAGCAAGCCATAGTATCCGTAAATTTGTTAGTGGAGCGGGGAATGGTTTGGATAGAATAGTGAGTAAATAAGGCTAGAAGTGAATCCACGTAGTGTTTGTACTTTTGAAGTTCCTCATTTTTGCATTGGTAGATGCCCATAACTTGATTGACTACCAATTGAGAGTCGCCAAAAATATTGATAGATTTGATACCTAAGTGTAACGACTTGGAGACCAGACAAGGGCCTCGTATTCCATTGTATTATTAGTGCGAGGAAATCGAGTCGGAATGAGAGAGGCATAGGCTCGGCGTCGAGAGGAATGAGAACAACGCCGCTCCTCCTTGCCGGCTGGCATTTGGATCCATCGAAGAAGAGGTCATTGGATACGACTCCTCCACTGAGTGAAAGAGTGGCGATGAGTTCGTCGGGAATGTAAAATTGGTAAATTGTTCCCACAGTAAAGGGGCTTCCATGAGTTGATGCGCGATGGTTTGTCCTTTGATTGATTTACGGTGGACAAACTCAAGGTCGAGGTCGGCGAGGAGCATGAGCCATCAGCGATGCGTTGGTTTAGATGAGGTTTGGCATACATGTAATGGATGGGGTCCGTGTTGGTGATGATGAAAGTTTTGTGATTCAGAAGGTAGTGTCGGAGTTTGGTGGCCACGAATGATAGGGCTAGGCACAACTTTTCTACATGTGTATACCTAGTCTCATAGTCCACCAAAGTACGACTTATATAATAAACGGCTTGTTCTCGATTCTCAGAGTCACGATGTGCAAGCATGGCCCCTACAGCGTGGTCGGTGGCGGAAAGATAAAGGTAGAAAGGGCGGTCGTCCTGGGGTGGGATAAGCACGGGTGGCTGCAAGAGATAAGCTTTGAGAGCCTCAAAGGCTTGGTGGCACTCTTCACTCCATTGAAAGTCAATGTCTTTTTTAAGGAGGTGATGGAAAGGTTGACATCGATCCGAGAGTTGGGAGATGAAACGTCGGATAGATTGGAGCTTACCTTGTAAACTACGCAATTGTTTAAGATTGGTAGGTGGGGGCATTTCTAGAATAGCTTTGACTTTAGATGGGTCGACCTCAATGCCACGCAGAGAGACAATAAAGCCGAGAAGTTTTCCGAAAGGACACCAAGACACATTTCTTTGGTTGAAGACGGACGAGAATATTGTAGCAGGTGATCAAAAATAATGGTTAAAACATCGAGATGTTCAACTGCGATGTTTAGATTTGCCAAGAAGATCATCGCGTAATCTTGAGGATAGTGTGCATAATGTCATGAAAAATGTAGGTCATAGCCCGGATAGGTTGCACCAGGCATTCTTAAGGCCAAATGGCATTACGCGTAACGAAGGTTCCCGAGGAGTTATGAAGGCGGTTTTATGTTGATCGGCGGGTGCAGACCAAAATTTGGTTGTATCTGAAAAGCCATCCATGAGAGAGAGCATCTCATGGCTGCGGTGAGATCAACAAGTTGGTCAATACTAGGTAGGGGAAGTCATCCTTAGGGCAAGCGAGGTTGAGATCCCGAGAAATCCGTGCATATCAAAAGTCCCCGTCGCTTTAGTAGCGAGTGCGATGTTAGAAATCCATTGAGGATAGTCAATAGGCGAGAATGAAGGAAACAGAAAAGAAGTCGTTGAAGCTCCTCTTTGACCAAGAGGGCAATGCGTGGATGCATTTTCTCAATTTACATTTAATTGGTTTGGAATCGGGTTTTAATGTAATGTTATGGACCAGCGATGTCGGGATCAATTCTGGCATGTCGGCGTAGGACAGCGAAAGCTTGGTTGCGAGCACGGAGAAAGGTAGTAAAGGTGACTTGTTCTGATGCGTTAAGGGATTGTCCGATCTTCACAATGTGAGGATCCTCCTCCGTGTGGATGTTGATTTCAATAGTAGATTCGTTCAGCATGGTTTGAGTTTCAGATGGTAAGGCGCGTTGAATATAAGAGTCATCCGCCCAAGGTAAGTGAGGATGGAGTCATCATCCTGGCATTCAACAACGTTAATTGAAGGTGAGTCCTCTTCAATCATGTCTGGATACAGAAGGGGGATAGAAGAGGTGTCCTCATTATCGCGTTGATAAGTGAGAGGACCTAGGAAGATAGCATTTATGAAAAAAAAAAGTTAGGAGGGATAGATTCAGGATCTATCGACTCTGTGGGTGACAAAGGCAAAATGGGTGATGATGGTTCGGTAGGGGTGACGTCGTTGTCTTCTAGAAGACAACTGACACGAGGTTCCTTCGGTGTAAGTGTTCCCGAAATCCGAGACCACTACGATCATTGTGCTTGCGTGTAGTTATGGGGATGATTGTATGTCGGCCTTGTTCATAAAGACCAAAACCAAAGCCTTTCCAAGCACAGCGAGTCAAGAAGGTGAGGGAAAAATGCGATGATTTGTCGGTATTGAAAATCGGATTGGAAAGGAACCACACCAGAGGGGGCTCGGGGGCAATGGAAGATGCGTCGACACCCCATATGTTAGGTTAGTGCGGCGGTGAGGGTGGTCGTGAGGGATTACTTCCCCACACGACGGTCATAGGTAGGATGTGCATGTACCTGTCCGTACTCCTGTGGGGTATGGAAAGAACTAACGTTATATAGGTGATACTCCCCCAGCGTAAGGCGTTGAAAAACATCTACTAAGGGGTCTGCGGTTGGGATATTAGCTGCAGGAAGGGAAGTGGTTTTTGCGACAGTGGTTTCATTTGAAGGTGTAGGTGCGGTTGAGGTGGATGGTTGAGGCACATTTGAAGAGGATGGTTGGGTTGAATGAATGGGTGTCTTGATTGGTACAAGCACATCATTAGGGCGGTATATCATATTGCAGGTTTTAAAGGGGGGAGGATCAGCTTTTACGGTGTAGGACTTCCCCTCGTATTCAAATTTTATGCATCTATGTAAGGTTGAGGGAACGCATCCCATAGCCTGGATCCAAGGGCGACCTAGCAATATATTGTATTGGAACTCTCCCTCAAGGACATAGAAGAGTTCGGGTAAAGTACGTGGTCCTACACGAATGTTAAGGATCACGGTGCCTAAGGTAGAGGTAATAGCATCATTGAATGACCGCAACATGATGGGATTGGCACACATGTAGCTAGAAGGGATATTCATTTGTTGGAAGGCTTTTGAAGAGATGATGTTTAGGCTAGCGCCCCCGTCAATCATAACACGACGTACCCGAATGTCCCGGACGTAAGCTGAGATGAAAAGAGCGAGGTCGGGATCTTACATGTACCAAAGTCAACAATTTCGTCTTGGAGCCAGCTGCAGCGCTTGTTGTGCGAGAGACAGAAGAAGTTGGGGCAGTGGATTGTTTGGTGAGAGAAGCAACGTGATTGGGTGTAAGAATGGAGGTAACAGGCAGGGTTTCATTAGGTAAGACCTCGATCCCTTGAAGAATTTCAACGAGAGCTTGTCGATGAGATTCAGAAGTCTGAATTAGATCATAAAGTGTCATTTTTACGGGTGATTGGTGAAGCTGTTTGATCATGGCTCGATGGGCAACTCCATTAGAGATGGGGTAAGCGGGTCCACGAACAACCACTTTGGGTGGTGGTGCGATCGGGATGGTGGAAGGAGAAAGAGAGGACGCAGGTGTGCTTTCTTTTGCTTTCTCGTTGTTTTTCTGCGCTCGAGTAGCAACACTAATCATATTAATCTCGTAGACCTGAGATGAGGAAGATGGTTGGGATAAATCATGGTCTTCAAGAGGTGGGGTTGTAATAATGATAGATCTTGGTGAGGCGGGGACAGATGGTATAGGAGAGGGAATTGAAGCTAAAGGTCTCTCCCTTCGTAAGTTGTCTTTCTTAACCTTTCTATCTGAGAGAGGTGACTGACGAAGGATGGCTTTTAAAGCTTTGCATCCCTCCACATCATGTCCTGGTGTGCGGTGATAAGCGCAGATTTTAGACTCATCATAACCTATAGGTCGAGGTTTAGATGGGTCATAAGGTCTAAGTGGGGGTAGGGAAATGGTCGCATTCTCCACCAACATAGCAAGGATTTTGGCGTAAGATCCTTTGAGTGGGTCAAAATCGGAGGAGGATGAGGGCATTGGTTGTGCGGGTTTTGGTAATGTTTGGGCATGGTTGGTTCGTACGGGTGGTGGTTTAGCCAAGGGGTGTTGACACGTGGTTTTCACTAAACGTGGTTTCTTTGGCGCAGGAGCTACGTTCAGCTGGTTAGATGATGAGGCTACAGATGACGTGGTAGCGGGGAACAACCACGGAGAAAGGGGAGTGACAGAAAATAAATCCTTTGATGATGGAGTTTGTTTAGGGTTGATGGGTGGACAGGATACGTGGGGTGACAACGTTGATATATCCTTTGATCTCTGTATGGGTGTAGGAGGCGTAGGTTGTTTTGAAGAAAACGCAGGAGGTATGATATATTGATGCAAGGTGGAGGGATGAGGTCCCAATATGGAAGGTAGGTGTGACGATGATGGTTTTGATTGTGATAGAGGCACGGATGGAGTTTGTCTCCTAAGTGGCGGGGCGGCTTTATTTTTGGATAAATCTAGTCGCTTAGGCGGGTGTGTTAGGCTGGGTATTGGTGAGGTCCCAAGTGTAGGGGAAGATTTGGTTAGGTTAATAGAGGTGGATGAGATACTTGGTAGAGATTCGGGGGATGAAGATGAGGACATAGGCATTTTGAGTTTCTGTAAACACTTCGGGTATATGGTAGAGGTATCTGGATCGGTCATCTGCATTTGAGTAGAATAGGGGGTACTCAAACGTTCCCATAGGACTCGTCTATCTTCTGGAGAATAACAGTCTTCAGGCGTGAATTGTAAATTTTGTATGGAAGAAAGACGGGTTGTGATTCCAGTCCACTGTGGGTGTGATACAGGGGGTAGATGAGGCACTGTATCAATAGATGTTAAGAGGTCGACTGGTCGTTGAAAAGATTTAGGCGATGAAGAACTAATAGGCAGGAGGGCATGTTTGAGAGGGTCTGTTATGGTTAAAGAATTCGGTGATGTCGGTGCGAGAGATTTCTCATCTAAGGATGACAAAAGGAGTGGCGAGCCTTCCTCTTGTGCAGCAAGAGCGGTAGGAGGAGACGTTTGGGAAATAGATAAGTTAGATAACATCCGTTCGCAGTCTTGTAGGGATGTGGTATAAGAAGACTCATCGATGAGAAGAAAAGTCTGGGCAGTTAACTCCTTTATGGGTAAAGGAATGATTTCACCTTGGTTTGATGGTGGTGAAGGAGGTTCGGGCCCCTGCGTTAGTGAAGAGGCTTGATTCAAAATTTTCTCGATAGAGGCTTTTGGCTGGGAGTCGAAGACTGCATGGATCTCATGAACACTTTCCTCGGCTAAGATATCCTGGTTTATGTTACTGTTAGAAGAGTGATTTGGGAATGGTTTGTTGAATATTTTCAGATTTCGGTTGGCAGGGGCATTAGGGTTATCGAGGGTTATATCACCTGCGTCAACCATTTCCTGCACTATGTTTTTCAACATCTTGCAGTTTTCATGACTATGTCCTTTTACGCGGTGAAAGTTACAGAAGTCATTTTCTTTGTACCAGGAAGGTATAGCGCGGGTGGAATCAAACCCGGAGTGGGGTTTAACAGGAGGCAAGGTGATAGCTCCGGCTTTGAGCAATTTTTCCAAGATGACACCATAAGTTTCTCCCAAGGGAGTGTAATTGATGGGCTCGGCTTTGTACTTATAGGTGGTTTTTGGTGGGGTATTAGACGGTGTTTGAGATTTGACCATCACCGCGTGGACAGCTCCTTTTGATTTCGAAGAAGTGGATGCGTGAGGAGGGGTGGTGTTTGGCTTATTGGTAGAATCTGGAGTTCGGAAATTGGGGTTTTGTTGCTTGCAACCATGATTTCTCTTCTTAAGGCTCGAATTTCTAATTTCGAGCCATGGTAAAACCTCATCAAATGTACGGAAAGTTTGAATTTGGAGGGTAGGAGAGATGTGCTTAGCGCGAGGCCCGTAAAAAGTTTGATAAGTTCGGCTGAGGCAAGGCATATGTAAGTTGGTTGATAAGGCCACGCCATCGTCCAGCGAAATCTGCGATAGATTCGTCTTGGTTGTCGGATGGCATAAAGGTCGGTGATAGATACTTTCTTGGCAATGTTAATGGAGAAATGATCCAAGAAAGATTGGGCTAGTTGGTTAAAAGAGAAGATTGAGTCTTTGGTTAAAGCCTTTGTACCACTCAAGGCGGGTCTGATAAGGACATGGGAAAGGTGCGGAGTAACAAGAGCATCATCATGAGCAATCAAATAACAAGCATGTCTAAATGATCGCAAGTGTTGTTGAGGATCCTCTTTACTATTAAAAGCGAGTAAATTTTGAAACTCCCATTGAGGAGGATATGAATGAAGGGGACGAGAAGGGTGAATAGGCTCCCGAAAAACTTGCTCGTATGTCAGCGCTACGACTTCACAAAACAAGCCTCAGTTATGCATTTTGTCCATCATTTGTTTGATGAAATCGTGGTTGGATGAGATGAGGTGCGGTTGTGGTAAATGCGAGGCAAATTGGGCCAAGGGCCTCCATTTAGAACAATGGTGGGGTTAAGTGTTGATAAGGTATGGAGGATGAATATGTTGAGGCGACCAGAATAGGGATGTCCCATATAAGATGTTGAGGTCACTGGATACGTGTATGGGAATGAAAAGGTAGGCGGAGCTTGAGAAGGAAAGCTCGTGTGGATAGGTGGCGAGAGAGCAAGTCATGAATGGAGGCGTGCTGCAAGAGAGATGAGGTAGGAGGCGATCGGTGGTAGTGATATGTGGGTCAAGATTAACCAAAGGAAAGCTAATCTGTGTCGTATGAACCTCTGAAGCCATCGGATTGGGAGACGGGGCTAAAGATGCGGGAAGCAAGGCGGTGTCATCAGGCGGAGTGGGAGCTAAATGAGCAGCTATACTAATAGGCATACCAACAAGGAGGCTGACCATCGGGCGTACGGTCGGGGCATGAGACAAATAGTATTGTACAGCACTAGGATTAGCATCCAGAAACTTGGCAAATTCTTTATCTCCCACAGGAATTTTAGGAACCTCGGCTTGGTATCAGTAGGATTCCCCACGAGAATGTGAAGGGGGTGATTCGGGCAAAAAAGCAGCAAGCATGTGAAACCATGGCGGCGGCTTGCTTTGAGTGATAACAACCATGGACGGGAGTTCACGGCGTAGGGTTTGTCTGTCGAGAACAGAAACAAACTCGGTGGTAAAATTGGTAGGTTCTTTGGTTTGTCGAGGAAGCTGGAAAAAGCGATGGATATCGGTCTAATAACGATGTCGGTTATACTATATAGCGCGTCGGTCGGGTAGATGTCGGTGTAATAAAAGCTAGTATAAGAAAAATATAAGAAAGCTGCTGATTTGATTTTTATATTTATCAAATTGTTCTAAGGTAATCACGAGAAGACGATGTATAACGAGAAAAAGCGAAAAAAAACAAGCAAGATGCACACGCAAATCCAGAGACTAACCCTAGGGTCAATTTTAATTATTGTGGGCTTATGCCTTTAGACGTGGAATGATGTCAATCCTAAACAAAAGACTTAGGGGAAATGTCAAGTTTGTTTTGGCTCATAAGGTTACCTCAATCGGGCGGAGGAATACCGCGGAAAAGGGGGGATGTTTGAGCTGTTGAGTTAATTGTGAAGTGATTCGGTATGTGTTGTGCAGTGAAAGTAAGATTAATTTCTTGTCAATACCATGGATATCACCCCCACGTGTACGACCTGTTACTTAATCTACGTTCACTAGAATTGAAAACAGCAAGCAGGAATGCAATGCACGTGTTTTAAACCCAAATCGAAAATTATGTTCGATGAAGCAAAAGAGATGACTTTCACTAATGCAAGATGTAAAAGCAAAGCAAGTTCTTTTACCGAAATTATACAAAGCCTTGTGAATATCTTTAGAAGAAGTAAAACAGCAAGTATGCTCCCTATATGAAAGCAAGCAAGAAATAAAGAAACCCAAAATGGTCCCACCGGGCGTGCCAAAATGTTTCGCTCGGAATGTTTCGGCTTCTGGGAATAGAGTTGCTTCTATCCTTTCATTCCTTTTAGAAACAGATAAGGGTTAGGGCTAGGAGGAATACCTGTTGAATGTCGAGATGGTGTGCGCGTACCGTAGAGAAAGATCGGTGGCTGCGAAGAACTCCTTTTTGTCTTGGAAGGACTACTGCGAAATAAGAACACAAGACCACAAGATTTTGATTAGACAATAAATGAGAAGCTGCCTTGGGCCGGAAATATAAAACTTCCTTTGAAGGTGGTCGAGTTTCCTGCTAATATGAATTAACACCAAAGACTATAAAATATCAATTAAGTTGCTTTGTTGAAACAGTGTAGGGAAAGGCTGATTTCTGGTTTTGAACCACAATAACGCGTCGATGCGATTCTTGATAACTTGATATCGGTAGGGTCTAGGATCTGTGGGTTAGTTGTGTTGTGGGGTGGTTGTTGTTGTAGGGTAGTTTGTGTTGTTTGTAAGGCTAGTATATGGGTGATATTAGGTAATGAGGTGATGAGAAGTAAATGAAGGATAGTTAGATGCGATATGTTGCGGGTAGTGGATCTAGGAATGGATTTGTGAGGAATGTGATTCAAAAGTCTAAGAAGTATTATTAAAAGGACATGCAGATGTAACTTACTTGGTTATTGTGAAGATGCGAGTCAAGAACTCGATGACAAAGCGAACTGAGGTAGGATGGCACGACACACGAGAAGATGAGATATCTCCCTCCCGATGATCAGCTGAGTATCACAGGGCTCAGTATCGATTGCGATCTTGGGCTTGATCTCCTTTGCTTTGCAAACTCTTCTTGTCTCTTCACTTGTCTCTGCTCAGCCAAGTAAAGATCCGGATTCTCTTGATCGCTCCTGATGCTCTCTCTCGATCAAAAATCCTTCCACCTCTGTTTTTGGTTTGGGGAGCCCATTTACGAGGCCGAGATGGCGGTTTACGTAACCGACGGCGGTCGAGTAGGAACCGGTATCGGTAAGGAAAAAGTAGGCTATTTTTAGTAAAATAGCCCACTTTCCCTACTTTTCTCCCGAGAGATTAGTTGCGGGCTTGGTCAAGTGACTAGAAGGTCGGTTTTGGAGTGCGAAAGGGGGGTCATTAGTCATGGGTGTAGGTGTGGACCAAGTTATAGGTCTTAATTAGGTTAGTTTAGGGTTAGGACTAGGTCATGATGAGGTGGCAAAATGAGGTGGCGGGTATACTCCACTTAGTTCAATTAACTCAATTAACATAAGTGGAAATTCAGTTCATAGTTCTACTCTAAACAAAGATAGACATGGAATAGTGAAGTGGTTCAAATCAACTCATGTTAACTTAGGGTAATTAAACACACCCAATCAATGAAATTCAATTGAGTATGTATATGTATCCTTATTCATCATGAGTATTCTTCCACACTAGTGTATGTGAGTTGCCCCTTTTTAGTGTGAAACTTTGACTTGGGTTTGGTTGACGAAAGTCAAGGAAGACCAATCTATATAACAGTTCAAGTGTGGTGAAAGACATATTTCTTTCAATGAGTATGCCATATTGGAATGTAAACATGTTTAAAACTTTGGCCAAATTATTGCAAGCTACTTGTTGCGTTGTCTTATGTCACCTAGTCTAAGTTGTGGGATTTTAGATGAATATCAGTAACATATATTCAGATAGGATTCTTAGATAGAACACTTGAGTGACCCTTGATGGGTAAAAGAACCAAATTATACTTAGTATACTCTTAAACAAGTTAAACATGAGAGATCAATTTAATATTGAGTCATGAAATGAGGGATCAATGTTTCACCGAGTCATTACATTTGTATATGGTTTTATGTTATGAGATTTATTGGCAATGGAATGTGTGTTATCATTATATGAATTTATAATAGAGAACATTATGTTAAAAAAATCCCTTGTTTCTAATTCATAAAAATTGAATGTTACACAAGAAGCTCAAAGTACCGAGTCACTTTCTCCCCAATCTTTAGCTTTTCCTCCTCCTTTTGGCATGCCATCACCCCTCTATTGAATCTAATGTGAGTGGCCACCGATGCAACCTAGAATTCACTTAAAATGACCTAGGTACACTGGCATCACTCATCATGAGTTGAGCTCTCACCCGAAGCACGCAATGGAACTAAGCCCCTCTTTAGAGTTTCTTTTACATAATGTTAGCACGGTAGTGTATATGCATATTTAGATTCTTAACCAATAGTAAATTGTCCATAAGGCATAAACCAGATATAGATCGATAAATTTATATAAGATGAACTAAACAATGACTATAACCAAATTTACCATACAATAACTAATTCTAGTCACATTCAACACCATTATCCAGCCAATATGATCCATTGTATTAAATACTGTAAAACATATAAGATTCATACATTATAAAGGTATCTCCAAGAGTCATGTACACGAAAAAAGAAACATCATAACTCTACAATAATTTACACTTACTTAACCATGAAAATCAATACATATATATAGGGGTGGGACTTTCCCTTCACCACCCATGCAATTTCTCAAAATAGGCCACATGCTAAATAATAGCCATGTGCCTTTACAAAAGGATGCAAAACCATGCAAGTGTTCTAACAATAGACTTCTTATAGTTAACTCTGAGTAGAAATCTTATTATTATCCTAACCTATACATGGCACTTAGCTTATGTTTGTTCCCAAAATACCATTGCATGGACAATGCAAGTCTTCATGTCTTTGTGTTCTGGCACATTAACTCTAGAAATATCCTAGACCCACAAAATGGCTAAGTTATGAATTCAAAGTGTTATAGTGCACGCTTGTTTTGCTATTCCTTTGAACATTCAAATGCATCTTGCTCCCTCACACGCATCCTTTATGTGTATTCACTTTAGATAAATATTCCATCTTCTCAACATTACCCCACACTAAAGTACATTTCCATCTCGAAATGGGTAATTCCCTCTTATTTCTCTAGACAAAAAGAATAAAGAAATGAAAGAATGAAGTTTTACTCTGTAGTTCCCTCTTCTATAGGTAGGATCAACTCTGGATATTCACCCTTAAAATTGGCTTCTAATGTTTGTCGGTCTTTCGGTGCACCCCTATTTTCTCCTGGAATGTCTGTCACTATGGCATCTAATTCATCTTGAGTTATCTTCTCTTTTTCATTCTGTAGCACTTGGACAATATTGGTCATACCTAACACCATTCCTTCCATGAAATCCATTTTTGCACTATAAGTTTCCCAATCTCATTGATCTAATCCTTGTGTGGATCTTGGGCTGCTTATGAGGGCCTCATGCTTTTGTTTCACTAGATCTAACCTTTCTGTGTGTCCAAGTGTCTCATCCTTAATTTCCTTCAAAATTTCATTATCTTATATTATAGTTCTAATCCTTATTATTGCATCTAATGCCGCACACATGTTCATATCTTGAGCTTCTTTCTTCAGCTCATCTTTCAAGGTTTAGAGCAAAGCCTCATAACTTGAAAATTTTCTAGAAATATTTTCCTTTTCTCTTTCTTCTTCTTCTGTAGGATCTTTTGGTGTGGTCATTCAAACATGCCCTTCATCTAAAACTAGGTTTATCAGTGTGCACAAATATTGCATTGGAGAGGGAAACTTATGAGGAACCTGATATTCTAAATGAGGTCTTACCTTAATAATATGGTCACCAAGTTCTCGTAGCCATGCTAACAAAAGCCTCATACTTTTAGGCACTTTACTTGGTCCCATAGTTAGAAAAAGATGCATATTTTTACTTATGTCAAGATATCTGATCCAAACTCTCCTTCCCTAGCTCGAAAATGTGTGCCCTAGCTTCTTCTCAAACCCTGGTGCTCTATTTCTCCTTTCCGCACACCTTTGCTTTGCTCAAACCCTTCTCCAATGGGAATGCAAGCCAATTTCATGCACACTTTTGTTATCCACACCTGGTTTCTCAGGTCTTCGCACTTTAACGCATCTTGTTTGGCTCGTTCCCAAATAGCTCACTCAAATACTCATAATTGTAAAGGTAAAATTGAACATGCATCCCATCCTTATATAGATTTTGAAAAATTATCACATTTAATCACATTTATTTCTCCTCCACCTACCACCGATCCTCACATTAACTCACCATTTACCAAATTTTCTGCATAATACATCTGTGTGCCACAATCTTCTAGTGTTCCTTTCTACCTATTAGCTATAGACCTCCTTTTTAATTCTCCCATGCGGTGAATTACCTTTCCACTATGCCTTCCTCTGATTAGTTTCCATGGTTGCAACTTACCTCATGTTACATTGTGTGTTCATTTTTTTTTCTCACCTATGGTCTTCATTAAGAGCAATTTTCTTTCTAGCAGCACCTTTCCATACCATTTGCACAAATATTTCCTTATGCATACCCAAATTTGGATGAAAACCACCCCACACTAAGGGTATGTGCAGTCCTCTATGCATGAAAACACTTTAGATTGCAATCAACTTCTGGTGCGTAAGCACACTTATTACACAAAACAAAGAATGAAAATGACAAAAATAGAAATGAAGAAGGAAATACATCTAAAGGAAAAATGCTTTAAGGAAATTCTAATCTAGATGGTAATACTGCATTATTACAAACACCAAGAAGGATTATTTATAGTAGGTCTTTAGCTACTCCTATTAAAGTAACCAGGAAACCGAGTTCTATCAAGCACCTCTAGCAAGAAAGTGCAGAGTCAAGTATATGAGTGATAACATATGGTCCTAACCAATGCACCTTAATATTTCCTAGGTGGCACATAAAATTTGAACCATAATGCAGCACCATCTATCCAACCTTATTTTTCTTGTCCCTGATGTGTCTGTCATGTCATGCCTTCTTTCTAGCTTTATATTGCTTTTGACTCAATCGTGTTATGGCGCACCTCTCATCCATCTAAATCAACTTGTCAATTGTTTCTTACAATATTTTCTCATCAGCCATACCTCTTGCACATGCAATACGTAAAGAAGGTAACATGAATTCCATAGGAATAACTACCTCTACATCAAATACCAACTAAAAGGGTGTTTCCTTATTCAACCGTTTGTAGGTTGTTCTATATTCCTAAATCACAATAGAAATTGTATCATCCTAGTCCTTTCTTCCAACATCACAAAGTTTTGTTAATGTTTGGCTCAATATATTATTAAAAGACTCAAGAGTCCCATTTTATTAGGGGTGATAGGGTGTTGTCTTATTGCGTGCAACCATAAATTCAACCAATAATATCCTGATGTTCTCAATAAGAAAATGATTGCCTCTATCACTTGTTAGACTTAAAGGACATCCATACAGTAAGAATATTTTCCCATAAGAACCTTACTACTATAGCCATTGTACAATCCTTTGTAGGTACCACTTCTACCCACCTTGTAAGATAATATGTATAAGTGATGATGTAGTGTGATCCAGTTCTACACGCGGCTAGGGAAATATGACCTACAAAGTCAATTTCCCATTTCTCAAAAGGTTCTACACTAGTAATCAGCCTCAAAGGCATTTCATCTCTCTACCCAGGTTTTCCAAGGTGCTGATAGTGATCACATGCCTTACAATATTCTTTACAATCCTTGTATAAGGTCTCCCACCATAAACCAACTAGTAGGATCTTACGTGCGGTGACATCCCATGTGTAGTGTCCACCTGTGATACCACCATGAGCCTCCTCCATAATTTCCATATGCTCATGCTCTAGTACACACCAATGTAAGACTTCATCTCGTCCTATTTTGTATAAGTCACCACTGATCAACATAAAAGGTGTGGCATGAATTACAAGTTATTTCTTTTCTAAGGCCTTCATTCCTTTGGGTGTCATACATGTGCATAAAAATACAACAATATCCTCTAATTCCAAGGGTGTGTGGTTTAACCTATATAATTGTGCATCCGACATTGTATCTTCAATACTCTGCATCCTCTCCTAATTGAATCCTTGACAAATGATCTAGACTAGAATTGTTTTACACTGGCTTTACCACCACTGTAAAGCCAAACTCCTAGAATAAGAGAACCCATCGGCATATGTGCCCCTATAAGACAGGATTGTTCACCAAGTATTTCAAAGCCATATGATCTATATAGAAAAAAAAGGTGTTCTTTGTAAGTATTTTTGGAACTTATGTAGCACGTAGATCATTGAAAAAGCCTTGAGCTCCGTAGTTGTATAATTTTGTTCTACGGGAGTCAACTTTCTACTAGCAAAGAAAATAGGATGATCTATAATACCTTCTTTAGGATGAGCTAGAACTACACCAATGGCCATGCCATAGGCATCCACATGTACGTGAAAAGGTATATTCCAAGAAGGAAAATGTAGAATATGTGCCGTAGTAAGCCTTTCCTTCAGGTCGTCGCCGAATACGCATTGTTGCGAGTTCTGGAATACAACTTGCCTTTACCCTTTAATAATGCCTTTAGGGGTGTGATAATTTTATCATATCCTTTGATAATTGTTTTGTAATACCATGTGTTGGTAGCCAAACTTAATCTCCTTCACAAGTCAAACAACATCATAGATTTGTACAAGACACTCGAGGGTAGATAAATGATTTGTATGTCATTTGTAGCTGGGAGACATCTATCCGAATTGTTAGCACTCAATATTTGAAGGAATGGGTAGCACCTCGAAGAATTTTGATTTGATCCTCACTATTTTAGGTTATGCCTATCAACCAAGACAAGAGAACCTATATTGCAACCTTTGTTTGGTGAAGGGGGTGGAGATATCCTTGTACCTTGCATATTGTATAGAAGGGTCCTTGGGAAAACATGATCAATTCTCCATTATTCAAACTCAAAAGAGTTGTCACTACTAAATGATGGAAATGTTTTCAAAACAAGGCTGAGGCTGCTAGAGACATAGTATTATCCTGATTTGCTTTGTGCATTTTTGTAAATGGATTGTATTCTCTTGCTAACACATAATGTAATGCAGGGGTGGTATAGGGTAGGGTTAGTTATTTTGAATTAAATTTTGTTGGGAGATATTAGAAAAGACCAACCAGAAATTACCAAACTCTTTGAGGACCTTTGCAAGAAATTTGTAACACTTAAACAGTAGGAATGCTTCAAAAGGTTTACAATACCCCTTCAACCAGGATATGTGCACAAATGGAGGCTTAGATCTGCACTCTTCCACACAATCTTTGAAAACCTGCTACAAAATCTTGAAGAAAATATACCAAAAAAATCTCCAGAAATCCCTATTTGAGAACATGACCTAAGGTACCCCAAAGGTTTATAAATAATCCCAATATTCAAGACGACAAGAAAATGATTTTAAATCTGTTTATCTTCTATTAGATGAAGGATCTTCTAGATATAATATTACATATGTCATCAAACCATCAACAAGAAATGAGACCATGTATGATCAAAGAGATCCTAAACACAAGATTACAACATGAGAAAGAAACACAAATTGAAAACATTCTGAAACATAAGTATATGCAAACTTTGCCAAGAGAATAAACCAAATAATCTAGAAAATGATCAAATATATCAACAGGGGAATGTCATGAGAACAATCTCAGAGCTTGTTGATGGCTTTACAACTTGAAACCAACTCAACATGATAAAATCTGATGCAAAATAGAATTGAAAATGGCTCTCAGGTGGTTTCCTCAGAGAAATGGGCTTCTTCCAGTTTTTCCGTGAAATTCTAAATTCTCTCCTCCTTTCAAATTCTCCAAAAATATGATATATACTCTATGCCAGCTTGGAGTCTTGCTTCCCAAGCAAAGAATATGCTTATGGGATCAAATTTGTTACAACAACTCCTCATGATTTACAAAAAGGGACAACAAATAGAAAAACATTCAATGAATGCTAGGTGTGCCAAAAATTTAAATCATTACACAAATTCGGATCATTATCCACCCTAGGGTCATGTTTTTATCATTCAAGCATGTAAGCATATTTCATCAATCATTTTTCACCTTTTTACCTTCATCATTTTACCTCTGCAACTTTTGATTTTCACTTTTCACATTTTTTAATGGGCCTAA
Organism: Taxus wallichiana var. yunnanensis; assembly: GCA_018340775.1. Classification (NCBI taxonomy): domain Eukaryota; kingdom Viridiplantae; phylum Streptophyta; class Pinopsida; order Cupressales; family Taxaceae; genus Taxus; species Taxus wallichiana. Next base: position 990,598,224 of record CM031240.1, read on the forward strand.
GTAAAAATTTCATCAAAAACACCATAGATCGATGAATTAGGTCATAAAAATGTTGCCAATGTTCTCAGAAGGCCAAGACAACCCAAAATCATATAAAATTTGATGCAATTTGATGAAGAAATGATGATTCCAAGCTTCCTAGAGCTCTAATGGCGGTAAGAAGGAAGAATGCATGCGATTCTGCAGTCAATTTTGGGTGATTTTAAATACCATCCCTCCACGTGGCAGATGAGATCCATGAATAACTTCAAAAATGCCTTTTTGACTCGAGATAAGGTGGGACATGTGTCGAAACACGATTGGATTGGGCTTCCATCTCTTCAAAACATGTTTTGCGACCTTTTTAAATTTTGCAAAAATTTTGTGCTTGCCTCCTAGGCCTACCACGTGTCCATATGTGGGCCCCTTTGAAATTGTGGGCCAATTCTATCCATTTTGCTCCTTTTTTTAAAAAAGAAATTTTTCTCAAAATTCTCCATGGGCCCGAACACCTGTTCTCTTCCTCACCACGTGGCACTCTCCCATTTGCTACGGGTCCAAGCCTCAAATTCTTCCTTCAGACCTACCTACCAAATTTGTAAAATTTCTAAATTATCCCCGGGCCCATGCTTCCCCATTTCTACCTTTTTGGGACACGTGTCCTTTTCTTATTGGTCCCGGAGCTACGACCCAAAATTTGACATTAAAGTTTTGAAGCTAAAAAACTTCAAATTCATCAAAACCTCCACCCTCCCATGCTGACTTTTCCTGAAACATGTCCACCTGCTATTGGATGAGGGCCTTTGGGTCAAAATTTCCCTTGACACTTTGAGTCAAAAACACAAAAATTCACCAACTCTTTCCACCACCCGCATGTCCCCAAGCCACGTGTCCTCTTCCCATTCGTTGTGGGCTTTTGGGCCAAGAATTGACTTTGAATTTTTTTGCAAAATGAAAGCCAAATTTTTCAAGGATAACCCGCCAATCCTTTGACCATTTAGAATGTGCCACGTAGGCACCCTTTGTAAGAAGCGGAGCCACAGACCAAAATTTTCCCTTTAGCCAAAATTTCAAAAATGACAAGTTAGAAAACATTTCCCGACCACCCCGGCCAATAGGAACCCGCCACATTGCCAATACATTGTGATGTTGAATTTGACGGAAAATGACGCCCGTATGACCGTCAAAACGTCAAAAATTCACAGGATGCCCTAGAATTCAAAATTTTCAACAAGGAAGGTAGATTTCTTGATTTTAAACCAACTGAATCATTTTTTGACATTATTTTCAAGCTTGGGATTGGGGAAACACTTACACATAATTGGGATTTGATCAATTTTGAGTTTTTCATGACTTGACAAAAGAAAGATGACACAACCCAAAAATTTGAAGAAACTAGGGCACAAAAAGGGGAAACTTAGAATATTGTTTCAGAATAGGGAAAAATAATAACATTATGGGCATTTTGAAAGTATTCAACTAGAGGGGCCAAATTGCAGATCACCAAATCGAGAAATAAATCATTTCTGAGCGAATTGGACATGGAACATTAGGGCACATTTTGCAAACTGAGAATTAGCACCAACTCCATGTATCTCCCAATAATCCATACACCTCACTCGACAAGTGGGTTCCTCCAAGCCTAAAATGAATTTTTCCTTGGCTAGATCTACTAACAAACCTTCCTTGTAGATGATATGCCCTAGAAAATTTCCAAAAGGTGTAGCAAATATGCACTTCTTGATATTTAAAGAGATGTTTAACTGTCTGCACCTCTCAAACATTAACCTCAAATTTTCACAATGATCCTTGACAATCCCATACACGGTCCAATCATCCAAGTAAACATGTAAGAATTTGTGAATAAAATCCTGGAATTCTTGAACAACAATATGAGAAAATATTGCAAGCACATTCTTCAATCTAAAGGGCATCACCATGTATGCAAAACTTCCCCATTCAGTGGTGAAATTTTTCTTCTCTTGATCTTCTTTAGCAATTCTTACTTAATGATACCCGAAAATCCATCTGTAAAAGAGTAAATTTCATGCCCTACAATGCCTTACAATATTTCTTTAGTTAATGGTGTAGGGAAAGGATCAATCACACATGTAGCATTTAGCTCCCTATACTCCACACAAATCTTGATTATTCCATCTTTCTTTATGTTGATTACCATAGGGCTAACCCACTCTATTCCTTTATGGGCTCAATGATGCCAAAGTTGAACATCTTTTCAATTTATTCTTTAAATTTTACAAGGTTCATCCTATAAGGTCTCTTCCTAACCGGGCATGTACCTTCCTTTAACTTTATTTTCACCTTGCCCAAATATTCATGCACTCCTTTCAAATCATGGTAGCCTCTAGAAACAAGTCTTGGAAATCATAGAGAAACTCAATTATCTTATCCACTTTCAAGTCGGACCAATAATCTCTAATTATGGTTTCTTTAGGTTCAACATCAATTCCAATGTTCATTTTCTTTGTCTTCATCGGTTCATGGTAGGCATGCACTTGCTCATCCACACTTTCTAAGACCTCACATGTATCCTCCGAATTATCTATGTATAAATTTTCCACTTCTTTGTCATCCACCATGTAGAACATCTTTCCTTTCTCCTTCTCTAGCAAGCACGCTCAAGCAATTTTACATCTGTCTCATCTACTTCATCGAAATGCGCTTCTAGTTCTGACTCACCAAATAACTCTTGAATGATTTCTTTAGCCTTTGCAATATCTCCCATAGTCAAGCACTTCATAACCGGTAATGCGTCTTTCACTAGGGTTTTAGTGGATAAGTATTCAAAATTATGGATCATACCGGTAGTCAAATCTTTCCAATTTCTAGTCTCTATATTCAACTTTGCATAAACACACCATGCACACGAGTATCCTCACAAGGTGAAATAAAGTTTGTGCACCCATAATGAAGGTGGTAAAGCTTCCTTCCCTCGGTCTGGATTCTCTCAAAATATTGAACGTGGTGCTGAACAAGATTATTACCATGATATTCACATATTTGAGTAGGTGCATTACTTCTGAGAAACCTTGTTGATAGGGAAATTCTCACCTCTCTCCATTCTATGAGATTATCCCTATGAACCATCCACCAACGCGTTATTATCCCACGTAGGGTATAAACTAACATGTTCCTTATGTCCACCTAATCCTTCCACTGTACTTCTATGGCTCATAGGAATACCTCAAGGTTTCTTTAGCCAAAGTGTACTAGGGTAGCGAGTTGTTTACTAACCACCTAATACAAGCGGTCTTCTTACACACGTAGTTTTTCTTCTTACCTCATGCTCAACCATATCATAGGTGTCATGTGCCTAATTTTCATAGGAAATACTTGTAGTATCACTGATGGATTATGCATCATCCCACTGGAGAATTCCTTCCTTAGATGGCTCAAGCTTCGGATCTTGAATGGTGCATACATAAATTATGTTCATATCTTCTTCACTTAAGGGATCAACATAAGGTGTATATTTCCCATCTGTCAAAGGGATAATAACTCATTCTTCCTTGTTCTCAAAACTGATATATCCCTTATTGAACCGTAGATCAACATTATTTACATAAAACCAAGGGCACCTAAGAAGAGTTGGGAAGCTATCCACGTTTATGAGTGCCAAAATCTCAAAATCTCCAATGAACTTGGCCCCCGTATAGTAATGGATGCATCCTTCAATACTCCAATTGGCGTGGCCTTAGTCAAATTTTCCATATATATTATATTGGAAGATAGTTGTAATGGAGGTATGCCCATCTCGAGCACATGCATTTAAAGTAAGCACAATCACTTCGCACCTGTGTCAATCAAAATATTTCTCAAAATCCATCCATCCACAACAACATTCAGAGTGATCTCCTTGTCATAATCCAAACTATGAGGAGGGAGATTATCATGTAAAAATTGTTTTTCGTTCTTAATACTAGTGCGCGGAGTGTTTCCTTTCAGCCAACTCCCTAGTAACGAAATAATTTTCTCCTGATGTAACATCTTGCATACTTCCTTCAGATCATCAACATCTGACTGGAAAGTCTCACTAGCCTTCTTCTGTTCCAACTTCTGTGATTGTTCCAATAAATTGTATTTCACCCTATAGATTTCGAGTACCTCCATGGTTTCTTGGTAAACCTCCTTCTGATGTATAGGGTCTGAAAAAATTACATGAAAAACCTCCTCCTTAGTAATGGCGGGATTTTTTTGCAACGTTTCTTTAGCATGCAAATCCTAAGCATGTGTAGTAATCTTCACAGGTACCACCTCAGGATCTGGTGCTAAATTTGACATCCATTAGATTAACATGGCATGTTATATTCTAACCATTCTTTCACCCTTGTTCTCCTATTTTTTCTTCTTTCTTAGATGTTCATATAATTCCGAGAAATCTTCATAGTTGTGATTATTTCAGCAAAAAGAACAAGTAATTTTTGAGGGAATTCACGCCTATAATGGTCAAGGGCTCTACACGTATAACATGTTCCATGAGGGAACTCACTTTGTCCACCACCGCGACCTCGGCCTCTGAATCCACCACGGTATCCTCAACCTCTACCACGGCCTCCCTAAAATTTCCCTTCATTATGATCATAGTGCCCTTGAGTGTGATCATGATCATGTTGCTCACTTTTATCCTTAGATTTATTCACAACTCTAGTCTGTCATACACCAATATCAATGGCATCATGGATCTGATCAATCAACCTACAATCTTCAGTATTGTGAGTTGTGGACTGGAAAATTTTACATTAGCAGGACACATTCTTCCTTATCACACATTACAATAATAGGTAGTGGCTTGCATCATGGTCTAAATGACATATCTCACAATCCAGCAACAAGGAGTGCACCGATATGTGAGGACAACTATCCTTAATATTCCTTCTTCTTCACAATCAATGCACCAAATTCCATTCCATGTCTCATGTGTTGTATTGGTGATAGTTTCTCTAATTATTTTGACAATGCTGCAATATGAGCTTCCAAGAATGGGCTCACTCCATTGTATATGCTCCCAAATTACTCAAAGGCATGCAAAGTTTCTTCAAGCACTTTGTGTGGGATCCAAATATTTCTTACGGGAGAGCACCCTCCTAAAAGGTGTGATTAGACCCCCGATGAACCATTGTGCATACTTGACTTGCATGGATATCATAAGAAAGTTTAGACATAAGTGTAACACCTCTAACATGACTAGTACCTATGATGACTTTTTCTATAGAAGGATCAAACATTGACATGTGATTTTGTCTTAAGACGGTGTACTCTTATGACTTAGGAAATCATGTTTGCAGAAGATAAGAAGTTATCTGTTGGGAATAGGTACATTCTCATGTTTTTTCTTAATTAAAAATGAAGCAATCCATCTCTTTTATGTAGGATAAATTCACTGCTAGAGATTATGAATTTGAGTTCAATTTTCATAATTTAAGAGGAATCAAACAACATTACCTTGGATCAATTCCATTGATCCAAGGTATTCTTCTAATTTTCATGTATTGTTATCATGATGTCCAATTTGGACATATGGAAGAGTTTTGGATCTGGAGTGTGTGAAGGTTATGAATGACCCTCTTCATGGATCTCTGCTTCGTATTTAATCCAATGAAAAATATAGTTCTTCTTTTCTATTATTTTATGATGAGTTTTCATTAGGGACTTTGGACCTAATATAACTATGTTTTAAAACTAGTGACTCTATCCTAAGGGTTAAACCTAACCTAAGTTAATATGTTCTTATGTTAATTTGGATGAAAAATAATTAAGAGGGACTATGGACCTATGTTGATTTCCTAAATTAGTGTCTAACCTAACTAAGGGAATGGCTAACCTAAGGGGGCTAATGAAATGACATGGGGAAAGAGGAAAGTGGGAGGTAGCGAGTTCAAGGAAATTAAGGAAATTTATCAAGCCTTATCTCTTTCTTCAGCCAAATTTGGTAAAGGCGGTTAAAAATTTATGATGTTGAGTTGGAATTTCTCACCAAATTTTTAGGATGCATGTTTTTTTTGAATTAAGTCACTCCAAATTTGGAGATGGCGGTGGCGGGAAAGAAGGAAAGGACTGACAGTCCTACTCTGCATTTAATTTTTGGAACTTGGTGAAACCACCTAGGAAAAAGAAAGAGGGTTGGTTTTGTTGATTCATTTGGTTTTGGAGCTATGCATGAGGTTTTTTTGTTTTCGAACCTCCAGTTCAATTTTTGCATGCAATGTGTCAATGCATGATTTTTTCTCCCTTGCATGGCATGGAAGAAGGGGTTGACACTGTGAGACTATAAGGAGGAGATTGTGGAATTTTTGGGTGGTTTTTGCATTTTGAAAAGAAGATTGAGGCTCTGCTTGGAAACTTCTACAAATCGGTGAAGGAAAAGTGCTATCAGGCATGATAGGCTCTACCCATTAAGATTCTTGATTTTTTAAGTGATTCATAAAAATAACTCTGCTCTTTGGAATAGACTGGTTTTTGTGTTCTATTGAGATGATTTCTCTACTTGAGGTTTTTTATTTATTAGAGAATACTTTCGATTCAGTTTGAATGAGGAAAGGTGTGATCTGGGTTTTCATTTTTCTTGGTTTGGTAGCTGGGTTATGTTGTAATCCTTTTAATGGGCTTGAGACCAAGTCGAAAAATGTGTGAGATATTTTGAACTATTTCAATATGTAGGTAACTTGGTTTTCTTTGATCTTCAGATCTTTCTCTAGAATGATCTTGTTTCCTCTCTATTGGGAAATTGCAGTTTTTAAATTGTTTGAAATGCTTTAGACTATGTATTGAATCTTCATGATTATTCAGATAAAAATTATGTGACTCCTGCTTAATCGTATTCCTTTGAGTTTTGAAGGAATGTTAAAAAAATAGATGAGCGTGACTGTTTTTCTATCACTGTCTATATTTGTGAATCTGGGTTTTGTTGTATTACTTTGGTTGCAGACTTCTGACTCTGGGATTATTTAGGAAAGATAGTTGTAGGGTTTTTCTTGGAAAGAGATATAAAGTTTCATGGACTTGTTTAAGTCTTTCAGTTATATTATTTCAAGTCTGCTAATGTATACTTTGGCTTTTCTTTGAAATTTCTCAGTTGTTTTCTTGAAGCCTGATTTTGGAATCCCGTAAGGGAAATGCTATTCAGTTTTCTACTCTATTGGGTAATATGGGTAACCTATGAAATTATGGCATTGTGTGTTATTGTTGTCGACTTAAACTTTTTGATAGTTCTATCGACATTGTTTCGATGTCCTATGTTATCCTGTTCTTTGATCTTGGGCCATTAAACCCGGTTTCGACTCTTCAGATCTTAGGCAATGTTCTTCGTGAAAAGGGGAATCAATTACTCATGTTTGGTTTAATCATATTGTTCACTTCTTTACCTATTTGGGTCTGAGTTGGGAGGTTGGTTTAGACTTACCCTTCTATTAAATTCTTATTTACATCTCTGTATCTTTTGGGAGATGGTTTAATTGTTATCTTGTGGTAATCATGGCTATTTATACCATCTCCTTGAATGATGGGAGGTAATGGATTGTGTTGCTCTTCATTCTTTCCATTCTCCTAGTTTTTTTATCATTCAACTCGAACCCTGATTTGATATCTGTTTGGGATTTTGGTTGATACATTATATGTATGACCGTGTCAGTATATGTTGTTGATTATTATGGTTCTCTTTTGATCATACAAAGGTGGGGGTAGTGATCTCTCTTCCTCTCCTTCATTTAAATTTTCTTTCAGCTTCAACTTGGTGAAGATGTTGTACTTCTTTGGTCTATTTCATTATGAAACTTCTTGACTTCCTAGTAAGAATGTTTGCAGAAAGATGTTAGGACAATATAGCTGAAGTTGAATTTAATTGGTTGAAATGTTAAGTTTGGTTGGAAGTATCGGGTATGGTTTAATGTGTTTGTCTAGAGTATAAACTTAACTATTCTAATTACTTAAGGTAGTGAATGCAATGGTGCATCTTTTTTAGAATGGAGTGTAACTCTTTTTCTTGTTGGAAGTAATCCTACATCTTTAAGTGGTCTGATTTATCTTGTTTGGTTATTAACTTGATTTGGATCCTAGTTCTGAGTTTGGGTATTAGGATACTCTAAACCTGGACACTTAAATGTTATGATGATTTGGGTTATCTTAACTTATTTCTTATGATATTTAAGTTCAATTATTGGCAACTCAGATTTTAGGATGAATTTAGGTTAAAGAAATATTGAGATGGTAGTAATGTTGTAATTGATCTACTTTGTTGAACTATGCCTAAAATATAGTTAGGATAGTTACTTTTTGTTAAAATGTTTTAACTGAATGAGTAATCATAAAAAAATGCAAGAAAGTAGTAGTGAATTCTGATGAAATATTTCTTATCTGAATTCTATTGATATAAATTCAATAGCATGGAAGGTTGAAGTTGATATATCTTATGACCTATCTTTAATTTTGATTTGTTGTAAATATCTCTTTCTCTCATTTATGGATTATTGTAACTCATTTTGGTATGTCTTTCTAATTTCTTCAGGACTGTTTCATAACAACGAGTTCTTTTTATGAAATAGTTAGTTAAAAGCATATCATTTTAATGTTTAGTGCTTATCATGCTTAGTTCATGAATTGACTGTGATAGAAATTTTGTAGATGGACTTCGTAAGTGATGAAAGGAGAAATATTTTAGGAAGTTACATTTTTTTATCAAGAGACTGGATCTTTGTATGATGAAAAATGGTTCATTACTGAAATGTACTTGATGGAAAAGAAATTTGTATCTGAAAGTGATTGAATGTTGTTGTTTGATATTTAGCATTGTCTGAAGTGTTTGAACTTGTAAATGTATGAATCCTCCATGCTAAATAAATGTGATATTTGTTTGCACTTGATGTAATTCTTGTTGGTATGAATTGAATGGAAATGTTAATTAATACTTTTTCTTTCAGATAGTAACATACCTTATGGTTTGGAATAGAATAAACATAGATCTAAAATAATGTTGTACTACCTTCTCTAAGTGAAGAGGAAACTTGTAAAGTTGACATTCTTGCACTAATTTTCAACCAGTTCATTAGGCTATAAATTAATCAAAGGATTGTTGAGAATTAGACTTTGGATATAAGTTAAAAAGTGCAAGGGATTATAAATTAACATTAATCCTCAATAAGGGAAAGGAAAGACAAATCCCTTGAAATGAATCATAGTCTTAATTTAAGACCTTTTTTATATGAATCCTGATTGCTATCTGTAGGTAGTGAAAGTGTCCTTTCTTTTGTAGACTTCCTTACTAAATAGGAATGTAGGAAAAGATAATTTAAAAAGGGAATTAGACTTCATTTCAATGAAGTCTAATATGGAAAAAGGACCTACTCAGATCTTATATAAGCTAGGGCTGAATTAAGTGAGTAATTAAATGACACCTCCATGTGTGTTGGGCCTTTTATGTAAAACATGAATCAGGATGTTAATAGTTTAAATCATGGCATATGAATTAGATAGAAATCAGATTTATCTGCATAAATTCATTTATTGCAATCTTAAATCTGAATCTTAATGATTAAGGAACCTAGTTGTTCAGTAGGGTTGTTGTAATTAATCGGTAATGAGGAAACTAATAAGATATAACTTTCTATCTAAGGTATGTTTGTCTAGATGAGGAAAACTCAAGTGGATGTTGACATAAACAAAATGCATTAAATAACCTTTGTGATGACTAGGGTCTTCATGAGGATACTATGTTGTAGTTGACATGTTTCAACACCCTTTTGAGTTTATTCAACTAGAATAACATAAATTATGACCCGGTCATAGTTTTCCCCTAGGTAGAGATAGGGCATGACCTAGTGTTGGGGTCAACTCATGTTGACTTAGGATAAATAGACACACCCAATCAACATAAGTCGATTGAGTATGTCTAATTACCCTTAGTCACCGTAAAGTGACCTCTATACTATGCCATGTTACTAACCTTGGCTAGGGTTAAACCTTGAACAAGTGGACTAACAGAAGTCATTGAAGACCATTCTAGATAATAGATCAAGTAGGGTGAAGGACATTTTCTATTTGATGATTATGTCGTCTAAGAATATAAACATGAACAATATATTTAAAATCTTTGGCCAAAGTATTGCAAGATTCTAGTTACGTTGTCCTATGTCACTTAGTTTAAGAAGTAGGATTTTAGATGAATATCGGTAACAAATATTTAGATAGGCCTCTTAAATGAACACTTGATACCTCTAAAATGGTAAAAGAACCAAGTATATGTAGTATACACATTATAAAGTTAACATGAGAGATCGGTATGATACCGAGTCATGAAATGAGAGATCGGTGTTTCACTAAGTCATTTATAGCTGCATATGGTTTTCTGTTATGAGATTGATTGGATTTGGAATGTGTGTTCTAAATTATGTTAATTTAGAATAGAGAACATTATGTAAAAAAACCCTTATTTCTAAAGTCTTAAAATGGGAATGTTATAAGAAGTATTTTGAAATGAGCATCATATTCCTGGACACTCTCAATAGTGCCTGCTTGATATCCTTGAGCGCGCTTATAATTTTCTACTCGAAATCAGGGATATAAATTTTTTAATGAAAGCATCTTGTAATGTTGTATAATCCACACAAGTATAATCAAGGTCAAAATTCTTGTTTACCGGTGTGCACACGTCCCACCCAATGTAGTTATAAATTGGTGGCCTTGTGCTCAATTTATAATTCCTTTCATACACCATAGTATCTCACACATATGGGCATGCTCAACATCATCTTCTATTCCTCTATACTCTTGGAGATAAAGTGACATCTCCATATAAATATATTTTAGGGCTAGTGAGAACCATGGCCACCGGATCCAGAACCTCTGTGTTACCTCTACCCTTAGATACACCAAATTCGCTAGATCTGAACCACCTATGCCACCTCCGATCCCCCTCCTATAATAGGACTTAAATTAGAGGTTGCCTTTGCCTTGTTTCCGAATAGTGGTGGTAAGCTTTGAACTCCCATGATCACTGTGAAGTTGCACTAACCCCATATGTGAGTCCAAATTTTTTGTGCTTGTCTTCTATGCGACGTTGCACTTGAAAAGGTACCTCCAACTAGACCTCCAAATAAAAAGGAAGACATCTTCCTAGCCATAAATGTACTTGTTATTTGTTTTACTCTTGAACCTATTGATAAGTCAACTTTACCTCTTGCTACTCTACTTCCCAAACTAGCTTGTTGACTATTGGTTATACTAGAAACTGGAAAACCAAGCGCAAAGGCTAGGTCACCAGGTAGGTTTAGATGCACACCCATAGCCCATGTTGTCTCTACTATCACACTCTCATAACAATTTGATGAGGATTCTCTATCATGCTTTCCCAAATGGGGGAGTTCCAGATGCTTTGGCTCCACATCCTCTACGTGAGCTCCAAATCCTTCATGATCCATCTCTCTCCACAACGCCATCCATTTTATAACCTCAAATTTCTTCTCTAAATCCATCTCACACACCTCATTGAACTTAATCCACTTTTCTTCTCTTTTCCTTTCTGCCACTAGGTCTGCCATCTTTCACCACACTGCTCCACCTTACGTATGGTGGGGTTTAGCTAGCCATCAACTTCTCTTCCAAATTTAGGGTTTGCATTAATATCTTGATTTCGAGTGGAATTCCATGTAGATATGATCCTATGGGATAAAGTAAAAAATTGAAACTCGGCTACCTATGAACAAGAGTAAGTGTAAATCGAGTACTCCAAAATATAGCTATTCAAACACCACATAACCAAATATCCACAACGTGCATCCAAATTAGATCAACATCATAGAGAGCATGAAATTCTTCTTACATGTAGACAAGTGTAAAAACCTCTAATTCCTTTTAGACACATAGGCAACCAGCCACTTGGTATAGTTCTATCGGAAAGATAGTAAAGAAGATCTCATATAAACAAATCATACGAGAATCTACTCAACCCACGTGTGTGCGTCAAACTCAGATCTAGTGTTGAATCTTTGAGCGTATTCTTCTTCCAAATCTACTATCCACTCCTCAACACTTGCTAAGGTCAACTAGTATGTCTTCATCATGCAACATCCTGAAAAACAAGCGAGAAATAGGTCTTAGCAACAAAACTAATGGTGCAACCAAAATTCACTATAAATGACCCAAGCGTGTTGGCGTATCACTCGGCTGAACTAAGTGCTCACCCCGAAGCATGAAAAGGCACTAGGTCCATTTTTATAGTTAATTTTATATAATGTTAACATGATATTGCATATGTATATTTAGATTCATAACCAACAATAAACAATCCACAATGCATAAACTAGATCTAGATCTTAGAATTTATATAAGATGAACTAAACAATGACTATAACAAGATTTACCATGCAAGAACTAGTTTCAATCATGTTCAAATCCATTCCCAAACCAATATGATCCATTGTATTAAATATTGTAAAACATATAAGCTTCATACATTATAAAGGTATCTCCAAGAGTCATGCACGCGACAAAACTAGCAACATAACTCTATAATAATTGACACTTACTTAACCGTGTAAATAAATACATATATATAGGGGTGGGGACTTGCCCTTCACCACCCATGCACTTTCTCAAAATAGGCCACATGTTAAATAATAGCCATGCGCCTTTACAAAAGGATGTAAAACCATGCAAGTGTTCTAACAATAGACTTCCTATAGTTAACTCTGAGTAGAAATCCTATTATTAGCCTAAACTATGCATGGCACTTAGTTGATGCTTGTTCCCAAAATACCATTACGTGGACTACAAGTCTTCATGTCTTTGTGTTCCCAACACACTAACTCCAAAAATATCCTAGACCCACAAAATGGCTAAGTTCTGAATTCAAAGTGTTCTAGTGTGCACTTGTTTTGCTATTCCTCCACGCATTCAAATGTGCCTTACTCCCACGTGCACATCCTTTATGTGTCTTCACTTTACAGAAATATTTCATTTGTTAAATATTCACCTTTCCATGGTGATGATGTAGGTCAAGTCTTCTAATAAGTTCATGGTTGACTTGAATTTGTGCTCAAACAAGGCCAAGTCTAAGTGTTTCAAGATAATGGCATCTGAAATGGCCTTTATCTTCTTGTGGAATTTACACACCTTCACCTTTTCATCCCTCATTTCATGCATCAACTATGCACTGATAAATTCCTTCTTCTTTATCTCTTTGTCCCACTCAATGATCTCCTCATTCATTTTCTCAAGCGCTTCCTCTAAGACCCTTATTCTATCATTTTTGCCAAAGAGTCTTACTTCCACCTCCATCCATACTTTGTTGAGCATGTTGCAAACTTGCTCATTTTAAGGTTGTTGGGAATTCACAATAGGGTTTACTCCCTTCACATCTGGTATCTTCATCAAAGCATCTCAATTTACCTTGAACTTAGGTTCATAAATGTGGGATTCAAACTCCCATGATAGAATTTTTCTTGTGCGGGGGTACACACCCTTTTCATCAAAAGAAAACCAAGAGAGGAGCTAGTTGGTGGGCATGGTACTTTGGAAGCATGTGTACATTACCTTGCTTGGATCATTAATATAAGTCATCTCGTGTTCCTTTTCCACTACTATGCCCTTTCAACTTGTGCACACTTTCGTAGGGAATATTAATGCTAAGTCAGTCTCTGTAACATCCTCATTTCACACATTAGAACAAGTCAATTTTTTTTTTTGATAAATGCTTCTGGTTCTAAATACATAATTTAGAAATTACAAATCAAATAACCATTCTTAATAATAGATAGCCATATGCAAATGTTGTAATGACTCGAGTACCTCCGATCTATTCATTCCATGACTCGGTAATCTACCGATCTATTCATGAGTAATAAGAGTTAGCGTTTTTATTTCACACATCACTCTTGCGGTTTTCCTCCCTATTCTAGGATTCGAGAATGCTCTATCCAAGGAACCTAACTAAATAATGTTACCATTATTCATCGGCATCTCATCCCTTAGACCAGGGTGACTCGGGACAACGCAATCAGCACTTGCGATACTTTGGCCAAATATTTGAAACATACTGCTTATGTCTCGTATTCCTTAACGGCATACTCGTCAATCTGGAATACGTCCTTCACCCCATTCTTATGTTATGTAGAATGTCTTATACCGACTTCTGTCAGTCCCTCCTATCCCAAGGTTAATCACTCGGAAACGGATTAGTAAGGTGACAACGTTATATGGATGCACTCGAGGACTAGGGATAAGATGACATACTGGGTCAACCCTAGTTAAACCAGTGTGTCAAGATACCCCGAGTCTCCTAGGCAGCCTTATAATGTAACCACATTCCTAATCGGCCCCAGAGTAACTTGTTCGAGTTAAAGGTGTAAATCTTCACGATCAATGCAAAGGGTGTCGTCATAAGTCACCTGCATTGTTGTATCTTCGAGAAGATCCTAATCTTCTCGAAGGTACAACCTCTGATTGTCTTATCTTTGGTAACCTTTAAATCTGCCTCGAAAAGATCTACTTACTAATAAGCGTTACGCACATTGAGTTAAATTATATTAAAAGACGTTCCCCTAAGGTTAGCCTTTCCCGATCCCTGGAATCCTCATCATAGAATGACCTTTCTCAATAAAGCTCACTACATAGAGAAGTTATTAAGACCAAGGTCTCATCAAGGAGTTCATAGAATATACATAATTCTAAATCAACGAAATTGGACAATAACTCATAATCTTCACACGAGATTGCCAACAGAACCCCTTTTGGTTTATTTCAGTTCTCATTACTGAATTTATATCGTACTTACTAGTATCAAGATATAACGATTAAGAATCCAATTAAATGTTGTCCTGGCATAATCAAGACTAGGGATTAATAATTTAATTCAGCTTGTTTAGCATTCTGCTTAGGTTTATTTTATCCCTATCTTTCAAAAAGACAGTGATCTAAATTTCAAATTTTAGCTTCAGATAACACATACTAGAACTGCTAAACAATCATAAGAATTCAGTCTCATATTCTTGCAAACTTACATTGACAATCACAAAAGTCTCCAAATTATACAATGATAACAATGCCCCTCCGGTATATAAACCGAAGAAAGTCAAACTATCAAAATAAGAATACAACACATAAGTAGCAAATACTTATTTCCATTCCTTTCAGAACTATACAAATACATTTTATGCATTCAGCATACTTCATACATTACTCAACGGCAAAAGGAACATCTTTCCACATATAGTACATTTAGAAAATCAAGCTGTAATTCTACATTAAATCAAATCTAAACAATCTGATCATCCTATCAGATCTGCGTGCCTTTACCACTTACGGCATCCATCTGCAAAAATTGTCAACATGGGTCAGTTCGATGAACTGAGCATGATAAGCACTAACTCTTAAAACAATTGCAATCCATCAATTGTTTTCATTAAACACCCTGTTTAAATGAGATCATATCACTAAACAAGTAAACATATTTCGGACTATGCTTTTGTAAAACAACATGACTATAAACGCATAGCTCAAATTATAGTCACTAAATAGTCTCAGATACTTTTCAATTACTTCATCAAAACGTTAGTGACCAAGTAGACAAATGCATCAATCCAACTACCCATCTGAATCCCAAGGACAACAACATCAGATGGAATATATAATCAGCACAATAAATAAATAACCTTTCATGATTCCATCAGCATGATAGAACAATTCCAAAAGTTAGATAAACAATTATATCAACATATACTTAATAACAGAAGAGAAATAAATGAATTATACATATTTCCTTCAGAACTAGCTCATGACTGTACCGTCTTTCCAAGAGCAAGGCATTCACCTTAAACACATGCAAATAAATCAGACGAGACCATCAAAAGCACTACAGATTTGTAAAGATCAAATATAACAAACTACTGTAGTTATCCAACAGTACAGTAGCTCTCACGCTAAACAGTGATGACCCTCTACCAGACAAACTCCACAAGACCCTCCATAGGCGCGGAAAACAAGAAGGGATTCACCACATTGCCTGTCGAGGTGCAGTCGACGGCTTTTAGTTCAGTCTAGCTCAAGGCAGGATAGTCATGCAACAGAAGACGTAACACGCCAACAATCCCATACATCAACCTACAGCCCATTCTAGTCCTTACTAAACACTGTAAGGCTTTTAGATCCAAAGTTGAAATCAAAAGATCTTCTCTTTTATCGCAGTCAACAAGAGACTCAATAATCATTAAAGCAATGACGTTTCCCTATGACTATGCAGAGAGATTTTTAAATGAAATCCCCGCAACATGCACAGCCATATCTAACTGGAATTTAATCAGAAAGGAAACATAGCATATCGTAGTCACTTCTGGACGCATCCAGGGTTGAAAGTATGGTATCCACGACCCACTAAATAAAAAGCCAAATTACATGATGTCAAGCTATTTAAAGAAGTCCAACAAATCCAAAAACATTACATGTTCAGAATCAAGATTATACAGTAGTGACACTGATTACTTATCAAAGATTTAAAACTAAATCCGCATAACAATATTCACGATAAAGATTCTACAAAAAACGATATACAAGTTAAATACAAGTTAAAGATTCCAACCATGCCAACAATCTTTGATATTCACAATCAGATATAAGCAAATCTAAATACTGATTTCAAAACAAGGAATCTAACTGAACCCTTATAACAATATTCGCTCCAAGCTTACATAGAGTGGAAACATAATAAGTACCCAACTGAGTCTGAACCACAAATTCCTTGTAAAATGAAGGTATTCGTTACAAAATAATAGAAGTCGCATTACCTGTTACTCCTTCAAGACTCAGACAAATCAAATTACCAAAATTCAAATATATATAGCTTCCACAGTGGTCCCAAAATATACGAATCATTCAATGGACTCTACAGAGTCATTTCAAATACAATAAATACATATATCCATATTGCATACTGTCAACGGGTTGAATCCCATAACCACAACGCAAAGGAAAAACAACTTCAACAGGATCGCAATGAGATACAGTTACATACGCCAAGTTATTTATTCACAAATAACTTTAAATGACAAAACGAAACCCAACAAGAATCAATAACCACCACCAATAATAACCACGACAGAGCTTACAAAAAGTTCAATAAAACTGAACAATCAAACAAATGTCCATCAGTATCCCCTCCGACAAGTATCAACAACAAGCACCACAGTAGCCTGTACCCATCACGAGAACAATTCATGGGTTCTCACAGAGCATGCCTAGCATACATTCTTGCATATATTACGTAAATTAAAGCCGGAATATAAAACACAAAGAAATATAGCAACAGTTCGAAATACAATAAACACCCATCAAGGGTTAAATTGAAAAACCGAACCAGCATGAAGGTACAGTGCCAAAAATCACACAAGACTACCATAGAAACCAACCAATTCCAAAAATCATCTGAACAGAGTTGTTCTAATGAAATCATTTGAAAGAGAGCAAGATTTTTAAAGGTTAGGGCCTAACATGCCTGGATATTTGTGTAGACACCAAATTCGTGTCTTACGACCCCTTGTGACCCGCACCCGATCTCGCAATCTAACCTCATCACCTAAACCTTACACAATTATTTATTAATTACCTTATAATTGATAAATCCACATCACCTTACCCGCCACCTCACTTTGCCACCTCATCATGACCTAGCCCTAACCCTAAACTAACCTAATTAAGACCCATGACTTGGTCTAGACTCACATCCATAACTAATGCCTCCTTACTCGCACCCAAAACCGACCTTCTAGTCACTTGACCAAGCCCGCAACTGATCTCTCGGGAGAAAAGCAGGGAAGGTGGGCTATTTTACTAAAAATAGCCTACTTTTTCCTTACCGATGCGCCTTCTACTCGACCGCCGCTTCGGTTACGCAACCGCCATCGGTTCCTCGTAAATGGGCTCCCAAACCAAAACAACGGATCGAATTTCATTTTTGGAGATCATTCAAAGGATTTCGGATCAACAGAGCATTGCGAGCGAGGAACAGTCAAGATCTTCACTTGACAGAAAGCAGAGACGAGTGGAAATACCGTACTGTAAGTGTTTACAACCAAAGAGATCAACTTGCATCTTTGTCAAAACCAAGAAGTCACATCTTGCATGTCCTCTCGTTATAACATTTCTTATGTTTCTTCAATCTCACCTCCTAAATCCGTTTCGAGTCCACTACCCAACGTGCTATCACAGCATCTAATCAGTTATTCTTTTACCTCTCATCATCTCATTTCCTAATATCATCCATAAACCAGCCTTACAAACACCATAGCTACCAAGAAGATCCTATAACCCACCGGTATCGGTTATCAGTAACCGCCATCGGTTCCTCTGATCAAAACCAGAAAAATAGCCTTTTCCCTACCCAGTTCAATGAAACAACTTAATTGATATTTTACAGTCTTTTGTGTTAATTCATATTAGCAGGGAAACTGACCACCTTCGAAAGGAAGTTTTATATTTCCTGGGCCCAAGGCAGTTTCCTCATTTATTGTTTAATCAAAATCTTGTGGTCTTGTGTTCTTATTTGCAGGTAGTCCTTCCAAGACAAAAAGGAGTTCTCCGCAGTCAACCTGATCTTTCTCTACGGTACGCGCACACCATCTCGACATTCAACAGGTATTCCTCCTAACCCTAACCTCATCTGTTTCTAAAAGGAATGAAAGGATAGAAGCAACTCTATTCCCAGAAGCCGAAACATTCCGAGTGAAACATTTTGGCACGCCCGGTGGGACCCATTTTGGGTTTCTTTCTCTTGCTTATTTTCATTTTAGGAAGCATACTTGCTGTTGCTGCTTTTGTTATATACTTCGTAAAGAATTTGTCTTGCTTTCCTAGTTTCGCATTAGTGAAAGTCATCTCTCTTGCTTCATCGAACATAATTTTTGATTTGGGTTTAAAACACGTGCATTGCATTACTGCTTGCTGTTTTCAATTCTAGTGAACATAGATTAAGTAACAGGTCGTACACGTGGGGGTGATATCCACGGTATTGACAGGAAATTAACCCTAGTTTCACTGCACAACACATACCGAATCACTTCACAATTAACACAACAGCTCAAACATCCCCCCTTTTCCGCAGTATTCCTCCGCCCGATTGAGGTAACCTTATAAGCCAAAACAAACTTGACATTTCCCCTAGGTCTTGTTGTTTAGGATTCTGACATCATCTTACGTCTAAAGGCATAAGCCCACGATAACTAAAATTAACCCTAGGATTAGTCTCTGGATTTGCGTGTGCATCTTGTTTGTTTTCAAATTCTGTTTTCTCTGTCATACTTTGTCTTCTGTGATCAATAAGTTGACAAATATACTCAACGTTGCTAAAAATCAAATTAGCAGCCTTTTATATGTTCTTATCCTAGACTTTTAACACCGACATCGGTTAGCCGACCGACGTCAAATCTCGCTGCTCTCTCGACCGACACCGGTTATTAAACCGATATCGAGTTCTCGTCTTCATCACCAGCCGACAAACCAAGAACTCCGCCAAATTCATCATTCTAAGGTTGTTTTTGTTCTTGATAGATTAAAACTTTCCTGTGTGTTCTTGTCCATGGTTGTCATCACTGGAAGCAAGCCCGCCATGGTTTCACATGCCCGCTCTGTGTCTTTTCCTGAATCACCCCCTTCATCAGATAGGGAACCCTAAGGACACCAAAGTGAGATCCCCAAATTCTCGTAGGAGACAAGGACTTTGCCAAATTTCTCGGATGCTAATCCCAGCTACTTATACAATACTATTTGTCTCATGCCCCGACCGTACGCCCGATGGTCAGCTCCTTGCTTGGCATGCCTATTAGTATAGCCGCTCATTTAGCTCCCACTCCTCCTAATAACACCGCTTACTTCCCGCATCTCTAGCCCCGTCTCCCAATCCAACGGCTTCAAAGGTTCATACGACCCCGATTAGCTTTCCTTTGGTTAATCTTGGACCCCACGTATCGTTACCACCAACCGCCCCTACCTCATCTCTCTTCGGACCACTCCATTCATGACTTGCTCTCTCGCCACCTATTCACACAAGCTTTCCTTCTCAAGCTCCGCCTACCTTTTCATTCCCATACACGTATCCAAAGAACCTCAACACCTTATATGGGACATCCCTATTCTCGTTGCTCCAACATACTCATCCTCCATACCTTATCAACACTTAGCCCCACCATTGTCCAAATGAAGCCCTTGGTCCAACTTTCCTCCGTTTACCACAACCGCACCATCATCTCATCCAACCACATATTTCATTAAACAAATGATGGACAAAATGCAAAACTCGAGGCTTGCTTTGGGAAGTCGTAGCGCCTTGACATACGAGCAAGTTTGTCGGGATCCCATTCACCCTTCTCGTCCCCCTTCATTCATATCCTCCTCAATGGGAGTTGCCAAAATTTACTCATTTTAATAGTAAAGAGGATCCTCAACAACACTTGCGATCATTTAGACATGCTTGTTATTTGATTGCCCATGATGACGCCTTGTTACTCCACACCTTCCCCATGTCCTTATCAGGACCCGCCTTGAATGGTACAAAGCTTTAACTCAAAGACTCGATCTTTTCTTTTAACCAGCTAGCCCAATCTTTCTTGGATCATTTCTCCATTAACATTGCCAAGAAAGTATCTATCACCGACCTCTATGCCATCCGACAATTTGAGGACGAATCTATCGCAGATTTCGTGGGACGATGGCGCGGCCTTATCAACCAACTTACATATGCCTTGCCTCAAGCTGAACTTATCGAACTTTTCACGCGGGCATGTGCTAAGCACATTTCTCCTACTCTTCAAATTCAAACTTTCCGCACATTCGACGAGGCCTTTACCATGGCTCGGAAACTAGAAATTCGAGCCTTAGAAGAAGAGAAATTGTGGTTGCAGTAACAAAACCCCACTTCTCCGAACTCCGCATTCTACCAACAAGCCAAATACCGCCACTCCTCACGCGTCCACTTCTTCTAAATCAAAAGGAGCTGTCCACGCGGTAATGGTCAAATCTCAAACACCGTCCAATACTCCGCCGAAAACCACCTATAAGTACAAAGCCGAGCCCATCAATTACACTCCCTTGGGAGAAACTTATGGCGTCATCCTCGAGAAATTGCTCAAAGCCGGGCTATCACCTTGCCCCCGTTAAACCTCACTGGGTTTGAATCCACCCGCGCAATACCTTCCCCACAAAGAAAATGACTTTTGTAACTTTCATCGCGTAAAGGACATAGTCATGAAAACTGCAAGATGTTGAAAAACATAGTGCAGAAATGGTTGATGCGGGGATATAACCTTGATAATCCTAACACACTTGCTAACCGAAATCTGAAAATTTTCAACAAGCCATTCTGAATCACTCGTCCAACAAGAACGTAAACCAAGATATCTTAGCCGAGGAGAGTGTTCATGAGATCCATGCAGCTTCTTCGATTCTCGCCCAAAAGCCTCTATTGAAATTTTTTGAATCAAGCCTCTCCACCAACACAGAGTCTCGAACCTCCTTCACCACCATCAAGCCAAAGTGAAATCATTCCTTTACCCATAACAGAGTTAACTTCCCAGACTTCTCTTCTCATCGATGAGTCTTCTTACACCACATCCCTACAAGACTCGTGAGTGGATGTTGTCTAATTTATCTATTTCCCAAACGTCCCCTTCTACCACTCTTGCTGCACAAGAAGAAGGCTCGCCACTCCTTTTGACATCCTTAGACGAGAAATCTCTTACATTGACATCACCACATTCTTTAAAAATGATAGATCCCCTCAAACACGCCCTCCTACCTATTAGTCCCTCATCGCCTAAATCTTTTCAACGACCGGTTGACCTCTTAACATCTATTGATACAGTGCCTCATCTACCTCCTGTGTCACACCCACAGTGGACTGGAATCACAACCCGTCGTTCTTCCGTACAAAAGTTCATATTCACACGTGAGGACTGTCATTCCACAGAAGATAGACAGGCCCTATGGGAACGTTTGAGTACCCCTTTTTCTACTCAAATGCAAATGACTGATCCTGATGTCTCCACCATATACCCGAAGTGTTTACATAAGCTTAAAATGCCCCTGTTCTCACCTTCACCCCCCTCACCTCTACCAAATGCCCCGTCCACTTCTATCAACTTAACCGGATCTTCCCCTACGCTTGGGACCTCACCAATGCCCAGTCTAACGCACCCGCCTAAGCGACTCGATCTATCCAAAAATAAATCCGTCCCGCCACCTAGGAGACAAACTCAATCCATGCCCCTATCACAATCAAAACCATCATCGTCATACCTACCTTCCATATTGGGACCCCATCCCTCTACCTTACATCAATATATCATACCTCCTGCGTTTTCTTCAAAACAACCTACGCCTTCCGCACCCATACAAATTCCAGTGGTATAAAGAACACCGTCACTCCACGTATCTCCGTCCACCTATCAACCCTAAACAAATTCCATCATCAAAAGATTTGTTTTCGGTCACTCCTATTTCCCGTGGTTGTTTTCTCGATACCACATCATCTGCGGCCTCATCATCCAACATAGCTTCGTGCCCAAAGAAATCACGTTTAGTGAAAACCACGTATCAACACCCCTCGGCTAAACCACCACCCGTGCAAACCAACCACGCCTAAACATTACCAAAACCCGCACAACCAATACCCTCATCCTCTTCCGATTTTGACCCACTCAAAGGATCTTACGCCAAAATCCTTGCTATGTTGGTGGAGAATGCGACCATTTCCCTACCTCCACTTAGACCTTATGACCCGTCTAAACCTCGACCGGCAGGTTATGATGAGTCTAAAATCTGCGCCTATCACCGCACACCAGGACATGATGTGGAGGGATACAAAGCTCTAAAAACCATCCTTCGTCATTCACCTCTCCCGGATAGAAAGATTAAGAAAGACAACTTATGAAGGGAGAGACCTTTAGTTTCCATTCCCTCTCCTATACCATCTGTCCCCGCCTCACCAAGATCTATCATTATTACAACCCCACCTCTTGAAGACCATGAGTTATCCCAACCATCTTCCTTATCTCAGGTCTACAAGATTAATATGATTAGTGTCGCTACTCGAGGGCAGAAAAACAATGGGAAAGCAAAAGAAAACACACCTGCGGCATCTCTTTCTCCGTCAAACATCCTAATTGCACCACCACCTAAAGTGGTCATTCGCGGACCCGCCTATCCCGTCTCTAATGGCATTGCCCACCGAAATATGATTAAACAGCTTCACCAATCGCCCGTAAAAATGACACTGTATGATCTCATTCAGACTTCTGAATCTCATCGACAAGCTCTCGTTGAGATCCTTCAAGGGATAGAGGTTTTACCTAATGAAACCCTGCCTGTCGCCTCCATTCTAACACCCAATCACGTTGCTTCTCTCACCAAACAATCCATCTCCCCCACCACTTCTGTCTCTGTACAACAAGCCGCTGCAGTTAGTTTCTCGGAAGATGAAATTGTTGACTTTGGTACATGTAAGACCCCGATCTCGCTTCTTTTCATCTCCGCTTACGTCCGGATATCTCGGGTACATCGCGTTATGATTGACAGGGGCGCCAAACTAAACATCATCTCTTCAAAAGCCTTCCAACAAATGAAAATCCCTTCTAGTTGCATGTGTGCCAACCCCATCATGTTGCATTCATTTAATGACGCTATTACCTCTACCTTAGGCACCGTGATCCTCAACATTCGGTAGGACCACGCACTTTACCCGAACTCTTCTATGTCTTGGAGGGAGAGTTCCAATATAATATATTCTTTGGGTCATCCTTGATCCGGCCATGGGATGCGTTCCCTCAACATTACATAGATGCATAAAATTTGAGTACGAGGGGAAGTCCTACACCGTAAAAGCTGATCCTCCTCCCTTTAAAACCTGCAATATGTTATATCGTCCTAACGATGTGCTTATACCAATCAAGACACCCATACATTCAACCCAACCATCCTCTTCAAATGTACCTCAACCATCCACCTCAACTGCACCTACGCCTTCAACTGATGAAACCACCATCGCAAAAACCACTTCCCTTCCCGCAGCTAACATCCCAACCTCCGACCCCTTAGTAGATGTTTTTCAACGCCTTATGCGGGAGTACCACCTATATAACGTTAGTTCTTTCCCTACCCCGCAGGAGTACGGACAATTACATGCACATCCCACCTACAACCGTCACGTGGGGGAGGTAATCTCTTACGGACCACCCCATCACGCACTAACCTAATGTATGGGGTGTTGACGCATCCTTCATTACCCCCAACCTCCTCTTGGTGTGGTTCCCTTCCAATCCAATTTTCAATACTTGACAAATCATCGCTTCACCCTCACCTTCTTGACTCGCTGTGCATGGAAAGGCTTTGGTTTTGGCCTTTACGAACAAGGCCGACATACACTCATTCCCGTGACTACCCGTAAACATAATGATCGTAGTGGTCTCGGTTTTCCCGAAACACCTACACAGGAGACACCTCCTGTTAGCTGTATCCTAGAAGAAGAAGACGTCGCCCCTACCAAACCATCATCACCCACTTTGCCATCATCACCCATAGAATCTATAGACCCTGAATCCATCCCTCCTAACTTTTTTTTTTTTTCATAAATGCCATCTTCATAGGTCCTCTCACTTATCAACATGATAATGAGGACCCATCTTCTCTTCCCTTCGTATCCGCAGACATGATCGAAGAGGATTCACCTTCGATTAATGTTGTTGAGTGCCAGGATGACGACTCCATCCTCACTTACCTTGGGGCGGACGACTCCTATCTTCAACGCGCCTTACCATCTGAAACTCAAACCATGTTGAACGAGTCTACTATTGAAATCAACATCCACACGGAGGAGGATCCTCACATTGTGAAGATTGGACAATCCCTTAACACATCAGAACAAGCTGCCTTTACTACCTTTCTCCGTACCCACAACCAAGCTTTCGCTTGGTCCTACGCGGACATGCCAGGAATTGATCCTACCATTGCCGTCCATAACATCACCCTAAACCCCGATTCCAAACCAGTCAAACAGAAATTGAGAAAAATGCATCCACGCATTGCCCTCTTGGTCAAAGAGGAGCTCCAACGACTCCTTTCTGTTTCCTTCATTCTGCCTATTGACTATCCTCAATGGATTTCTAACATCGTACCTGTCACTAAAGCGACAGGGGGACTTCGGATATGCACGCAGTTCTCGGGATCTTAACCTCGCTTGCCCTAAGGATGACTTCCCTTACCTAGCATTGACCAACTTGTTGATCTAACTCGCAGGTCATGAGATGCTCTCTCATGGATGGCTTTTCAGGATACAACCAAATTTTGGTTGCCCCTGCCGATCAACACAAAACTACCTTCATAACTCCTTTGGGAACCTTCTGTTATCGTGTCATGCCATTTGGCCTTAAGAATGCTGGTGCTACCTATCAGCGGGCTATGACCTACATTTTTCATGACATTATGCACAGATCCTTGAAGATTATGTCGATAATCTTCTCGCAAGTCTAAACATCGTAGTGAACATCTTGATGTTTTAACCATTATTTTTGATCGCTGTTACAATATTCTCGTCTCGCCTTCAACCAAAGAAATGTGTCTTTGTGTTCTTTTCGGAAAACTTCTTGGCTTTATCGTCTCTTTGCGTGGCATTGAGGTCGATCCATCTAAAGTCAAAGCTATCCTAGAAATGCCCCCACCCAAAAATCTCAAACAATTGCGTAGTTGACAAGGTAAACTTCAATCCATCCGGCGCTTCATCTCCCAACTCTCTGATCGGTGTCAACCTTTTCATCACCTTCTTAAAAGGACATTGCCTTTCAATGCAAGTGAGGAGTGTCACCAAGCCTTCAAGCTCTCAAATCCTATCTCTTGTCAGCCACCCGTGCTTATCCCACCCCAAGATGACCGCCCTTTCTACCTTTACCTTTCCGCCATCGACCATGCTATGGAGCCATGCTTGCACATCGTGACTCGAGAATCGCGAATAGGCCGTTTATTATATAAGTCGTACTTCTCGTGGATTATGAGACTAGGTATACACATGTAGAAAATTGTGCCTTACCCTATCATTTGAGCCACCAAACTCCGACATTACCTCCGAATCACAAAACTTTTTCATCAACAACACAGACCCCATTCATTATATGTACGCGAAAACCTCATCTCGAACCAACGCATTGCCGATGGCTCATGCTTCTCACCGACCTTCGACCTTGAGTTTGTCCACTAGAAGTCAATCAAAGGACAAACTCTTGCAGCACTAACTTATGGAGGCCCCTTTACCTCGGGAATAATTTACCAATTTTACATTTCCCGACGAACTCATCGCTACTCTTTCCTCACAGAGGAGTCGTATCCAATGACCTCTTCTTCGATGGATCTAAATGCCGCCACAAGGGCGGAGGAGCCGGCGTTGTTCTCATTCCTCTCGACGCTGAACTATGCCTCTTTCATTCCGGCTTGATTTCCCTTGCACAAATAATACAAATGAATACGAGGCCCTTGTTCTGGGTCTCCAAGTTACGTTACACTTAGGCATCAAATCTATCAACATTTTTGGCGACTCTCAATTGGTAGTCAATCAAGTTATGGGCGTCTACCAATGCAAAAATGAGGAACTTCAAAAATACAAACACTACGTGGATTCACTTCTAGCCTTATTTACTCACTATTCTATACAAACCATTCCACGCTCCACTAACAAATTTGCGGACACTATGGCTTGCTTAGCCTCGCAAATTCCCGCCACACCAACTGACTCAATTATTCGCTGTGGTCCAACAACTTTTGTCCCATCCTATTCAACCCCGGTAGTTTGTATGATAAATACTGTGTCTACTAGTTCGCAGGATACCTGGTACCACCAATTTCACGACTACCTTACAATCTCTGTCCTCCCACCTGACCTTACTAGTAACGGCAAACGTGCTTTTCTTAAAAGTGTTTCGCGTTATGTTGTCATGGGGGGACTCCTCTATAAACGTGGCTTTGATGGCATCCTCCTTCGCTGTCTAACTGGCGCGGAGGCCACTCATACCATCCAACAGTCCATGATGGTATTTGTGGTGGACATTTTAGCGGCCTTGCTGTGGCCAAACGAATCCTTCGCCTTGGTTATTATTGGCCTACTTCAATAACGATCGCTATGAATATGTTAAGCGTTGTGTTATGTGTCAAAACATGCCAACCTTCAACATACTCCTAGCCACCCGCTCCAGTGTCGCTCGAGATCTTTGACCCTTCACAATGGGGTTTAGACCTTATTGGTGAGATTCACCCGACCTCTTCACAACGCCACCGTTGGATAATCACAAAGCAACCGAATATTACACAAAATGGGTGGAGGCTATTCCACTCATTTCAATCAAAAAGAAAAAATCGTAGAGTTCATTAACCACTACATTATCTCGTCCGCTTTTGTGTTCCTCATCGCCCGATAATGATAATGGAAAATCTTTTCAAAAACAAGTTGTTGCAAGACCTTCATGCGACAACTTTGTATCAAACTTAGCTTCTCATCACCCTACTATCCACAAGCCAATGGGCAAGCCGAGTCTTCTAATAAAACCCTAACCAAAATCCTCATGAAAGTTGTCAATGACTCCTAAAAGAAAAATCGGCACGATCACATTCCCTTTTCCCTTTGGGCTTATCGTACTAGCATTCGTATTCTACTAATGCCACACCTTTTTCTTTGTATATACGGTACCGAGGCTGTTTTGCCTCTCGAAATACAAATACCCTCCCTTAGAATATCTCTTCGTGATATTCTCACCAACGATGATTTCCGCCAAGAGCGTTACCCCAATGGAGCTTCTTGACAAACGCCATCTTACAGCCTCTTGATCACCTTCAAATCTATCAAAAACGCATCAAACGTGCTTTATGATAAGCGACTTCATGAGCATACTTTTAAGGTTGGTGATCTTTTCATCAAAGAGAATCAACATGTCACTAAACTAGAAAAGAGCAAACGTGGAAAATTTGCTCCCAATCGATTGGGCCTTATATAATCACTCACACCTATGGATCGTGCACTTATCGCTTAGCTTCGCTTAATGGTAAACCCGAGCTCAACCCTTAATGCCTTACATCTTTGACCATTCTACTATTGAAATTAGTGTTATATCACTTATCTATCCTACCGCTCGTCCCTTGAGCTCCCATACCACCACATGCACTTGTTTCCTACATCTCAAAATAAAATCAAGCTCACCTCTCACCTCCCCTTAACGATGCCTTCCCCTTTTTAGTCTAGTCCATGACTTCAACGTATTAAAATAAGCCGTATTCTTATGGGATTTTCTTGAGTCAAACTTCCTACAAACCTAGATGCTTCACGTCACAAGGACATCTAGTTATCTATAGACTGCTCCCTCGAAGGACAGCTATATGCCAAAAACTATTGATGCTATTATATATATAGACTGCTCCCTCGAAGGACAGCTATGCATTTAAATCATATCTGCTACTATAAATAGACTGCTCCCTCGAAGGACAGCTATGCACAGTCAGCCTTTATCAGAAGCTTCTCGCATCGATCAGCTTCGTGAAGACCTCAAGAATAATACAATCAATATCCCTCAGACTTCCCGCATCGATCACCTACATTCAATAAAATAAAAGCCTCATTCAAAAGGACTTTTGAGTCATGGACTTTTCTATTTAGGGTAGGTTCTCTTCGCTTGAACACTCACTTTGTAATAAGTTCTCTCGCACCTCACCTATACCATCCACCTCACCTCACCATTTGTTTCAACTCAAGGGACGTAATGTACACTCGATATATTGTGATCACACAACTCTTTTCACCTATTGACTTCTCGTCTATGCACGGTACCTAGGGCTCCAAGCTCATTCTACGTGCCAGTGTGGTTTGTTTAGCTCTTTTCACCTACGAAGCACTCTTTCTACTTTGCCTCACATCTAGGATTGTGTGTTGACTCAATCGTGACATGGTTCCCTTCTACTTGGGTAGGCTAACTTTCACTTCCTTATACCTTTTACAACATCACCAATTCATTACCAACATCATCAACCTTACCTTTACCAATCTTAATATTTTTACCAACCAACCAATTGCCTAAACCGTACCAAATTGCCTGAATTTGCCTCTCCCTGATCCTAAGGGAGAACTACATCGGTCTGAGGCCCCTCCTTGCTTTGTGCAATGGGCTATGTAGGGCAAGACTGAGACATACGGTCTCCCAAGGTTAGCTCGACCATCCCCTACCATAATCTATCATGTGTGGTATAATAAATATTTCTGTGTATTTCTATTTAATCACATTCCTCTTTATCCTTTTTCAAAACACCGAAAATCAAAACACAAACATTCTTATTTTTATCGTAACTCAAATCAACATACATATTCAGCTTTATTTAGATGTTAAACAAATACATCTTCTCTATCATCGACACGCAGTCGGCATCCTTATTTTATCTTATACCTTGCTAACATTTACTGCACTCCTCACGCCTCATCCCGAACTAGGTGATGATCGTGATCGCGAACCTCTCGCCGGGCCTCTCTGTCCTCAAAGGTACCACGGCTATTGGTACCGCCACCGATCTCGCCAATCTCTCCTGTAACATATGAATACACCCCCTCACATGGAGGACTCCACCTCTAGTCTCCCCGCCCGTGACTCAACCGCTAACAATCCTCTTGTCTCATTCACTGCGTTGAGCTCACTGAACTAAACGTTGTAGATAATCCTCTCTGCTGTAATCACAAATGTGTGGCACTCACGTACACCTCGCAGCTTCTACCCACCATAATCTATAGGCCTCTCGCTGCTCTCGCATCCATTACCTCCCGCGATCGGCCGCTACCTCTTCGTGCCCTTCCGAGGTGTTGGGCCGGGAGGTGAGAATGCTCGCCTCGCCGATCCTCATATATGGTCTATAAGCCAGGTATATCCGCACAAATCCAAATTGCCGCCGCATGCGATCTATAGGAATCCTCTCATATTCACTCGCCTATGCCCCGCAATCCACCTCGGGCCGCTCTACACCCTCAACTCCTCGCCTATGTTCTCTCGCTTACCATTTGTTCACTTGTCCGGCCCGACCCAAGGCCTCAACCTACCTATTCGGCCCGACCTAAGGCCTCAACCTACCTATTCACCCCGACCCAAGGCCTCGCCTACCCATTTGGCTCGACCTAAGGCCTCAACCTACCTATTCACCCGACCTAAGGCCTCAACCTACCTATTCACCCTCCCAACCCAAGGCCTCGCCTCTACCCATTTGGCCCGACCCAAGGCCTCGCCCTACCCATTTGCCCGACCCAAGGCCTCAACCTACCTATTCGGCCCGACCTAAGGCCTCAACCTACCTATTCGGCCCGACCCAAGGCCTCGCCCTACCCATTTGGCCTGACCCAAGGCCTCAACCTACCAATCGGCCCGACCTAAGGCCTCAACCTACCTATTCGGCCCGACCTACGGCCTCAACCTACCTATTTGGCCCGACCTAAGGCCTCAACCTACCTATTTGGCCCGACCTAAGGCCTCAACCTACCAATCGCCCAACCTAAGGCCTCAACCTACCTATTCGGCCCGACCTACGGCCTCAACCTACCTATTCGGCCCGACCTAAGGCCTCAACCTACCTTTTCGGCCCGACCTAAGGCCTCAACCTACCTATTCGGCCCGACCTAAGGCCTCAACCTACCTATTCGGCCCGACCCAAGGCCTCGCCCTACCCATTTGGCCCGACCCAAGGCCTCGCCCTACCAATTTGGCCCGACCCAAGGCCTCAACCTACCAATTGGCCCGACCCAAGGCCTCGCCCTCACTATTTGGCCCGACCCAAGGCCTCCCTTTACCCTTCTGGCCCGACCCAAGGCCGCAACCCAACAACTTGGCCCGACCCACGGCCGCACCACTTCCATCCCTTACCCAAAATCAACACCATACACTTTTATCCACCCATCCGGTAGTTTTTTGTTCAATCGAGCTCACCTGTTCGTGTTTTAGCATGATTAGGGTCCTTGACTTGATCTGTCGACCAACTTTTCCTGCACTTTAGACCGTGACGCTTATCTCAACCAAACCAACCTTTTGCACTCAAACATGCCTAAACGCTCGTGACCTTTACCTATTATATACCCCGGGCTACTTCCTATGCCTTGATACCAAGATTATATCACCCTTGTTTGATAAACTATCGACCTTTGCCTCTCGCACCGCTGGTTTGCTCACAAATCATGTACCCTAGTCGTATTTGGCATTTCAATATGCGTCGCTTCTCGAACCTACCCCACCATCTTACCATCCCCTCTACCCCATTTACCCGTTATCAACCCTATCCCCGATTTCCTCGCTCACTCAATCTGTGATAGATTTGAGGGGCATTACCTATACCCTTAACAGAGTAACCACTTCATATTATTGTCCGTATAGCTTTACAAAACAAGCTACACGACAATAAGGGGGGCTAATGTAGACACCAAATTCGTGTCTTATGAACCCTCAGTGACCCAAACCTCATCTCGTAATCTAACCTCATCACCTAAACCTTACACAATTATTTATTAATTACCTTATAATTGATAAATCCACATCACCTTACCCGCCACCTCACTTTGCCACCTCATCATGACCTAGCCCTAACCCTAAACTAACCTAATTAAGACCCATGACTTGGTCTAGACTCACATCCATAACTAATGCCTCCTTACTCGCACACAAACCGACCTTCTAGTCACTTGACCAAGCCCGCAACCGATCTCTCTAGAGAAAGCAGGGAAGGTGGGCTATTTTACTAAAAATAGCCTACTTTTTCCTTATCGATGCTGCCCTACTCGACCGCTCGCTTACGTAACCGCCATTGGTTCCCTCGTAAATGGGCTCCCAAACCAAAACAACAGATCGAATTTCATTTTTGGAGATCACCAAAGGATTTCTGATCAACAGAGAGCATTGCGAGTGAGGAACAAAGTCAAGATCTTCACTTACAAGAGCAAAGACGAGTGGAAATACCGTAAGTGTTTACAACCAAAGAGATCAACTTGCATCTTTGTCAAAACCAAGAAGTCACATCTTGCATGTCCTCTCGTTATAACATTTCTTATGTTTCTTCAATCTCACCTCCTAAATCCGCTTCTCGAGTCCACTACCCAACGTGCTATCAGATCTAATCTGTTATTCTTTACCCCTATCATCTCATTTCCTAATATCATCCATAAACCAGCCTTACAAACACCATAGCTACCAAGAAGATCCTATAACCCACCGGTATTTGCGCTATCGAATCGCCATCGGTTCCTCTCGATCCAAACCAAAAAATAGCCTTTTCCCTACCTGCTTCAACGAAACAACTTAATTGATATTTTGCGCCTTTTTGTGTTAATTCATATTAGCAGGGAAACTCGACCACCTTCGAAAGGAAGTTTCATATTTCCGGGCCCAAGGCAGCTTTCTCATTTATTGTTTAATCAAAATCTTGTGGTCTTGTGTTCTTATTTGCAGTAGTCCTTCCAAGAAAAAGGAGTTCTCCGCACAACCCGATCTTTCTCTACGGTACGCGCACACCATCTCGACATTCAATGTATTCCTCCTAACCCTAACCTCATCTCTGCTTCTAAAAGGAATGAAAGGATAGAAGCAACTCTATTCCCGTGAGTCAAACATTCCGAGCTAAACAATTTGCTCAAAATTCGGGCGTACCACTGAAAGAGCTCAAACCTTCTCCTTCTTTTCCAAGTTAGAGCCACCAACAAAAATTTGCTATTTTCATGACTTATAAATTTTCCTTGCCAGAGGAAAGAGCTAGTTACGCTCATACTTGCCATGCAACACCAAGAAGACTGGTGCGAATAACCAGTGAATAGACAGAAGGAAAACCGGAGCGCATGCAAAACTAAACAAACCATTAACTTTCCATTTTGCATGCCTTCTCGCGAAATCCGAGCTCGACTACCGAGTTCATTAATTGCATTTACTCCCAATTTCCCGCTCAATCTCCACTGCCACCGACCGCCATAGTTGGCGATAGACAAAAGCACATTAAAGACCATTTCCAACTTTGGCGACCTGCCACATCGGCTCATGTTAGCCGTTTTAAAACCTCCACCAAATTACCTGTCCTCATGCTTATCCACGCATTTAATAACATAGAAACTGCCGCCCATGGTTCGCACCCCTCCATAGGTCCCCTTTAATCCTTGCTCAATAGTTAGGTTAGTAACTTAGGTTAGGATTTAGGATAACACCTAGGCTAACCTCTTAGAACATAGATACTAACTTAGAGCATTAGCTCTTAGCCTAGGTCTAGGTTAGATTAACACTAATCTAACCCCTAGGTTAAGTTTAGTTTTAGGTTACTAACATTAATAATTCCAGTTAGGTCTAACATTTCATATGCTCAGAAAAAGAACCTACAACATACATTCTCGAACAGGGTTCACTCCTGTACTGCCATTAGGCTACAGAATTATATGTAACAGAATTATTACCTGGTCCAAATCAAGACCTTCCAGATATATTACGATATCGGGAACCAATTCATTTAACATGATCAGCCTGAGTTATACTCCAGACTAGCTTATTCAATGCATCCAGACCTTGCAACCTGCTTAAGGTCTGTAATTTTAATTCATCACGAATAAACTTAAAGCACCACTTGGATCAATTCCACTGATCCAAGGCTAGGTCTTATAGATGGATAACTCCATAATTCATTCCGAGATCAGATTAAACTCAGATGCAAAATGAAATAAATAAAAGAGTCCAATCATATTCCGACTACCAAAGATCTACATTCTCGCAAAGAAGATACAAGACATATCAAGCATGACTTCACAATCAAGGAACACATCCTTTTACAAAGAAATCACATATCAACACTTGTATGCTCGTGGAGGAAGTAACAATGTCAGTGGTGTTACATGCTTCCCTCCTAAAAAGATTCATCGTCCCGATGATTACATATTCAATTAACCTTCAGGTCAACCAATTTATTAGTTCACAAGTCAATGCGACTATTTTCCAACTTGAATAGTTCCAGAAATCAATGTCACAACACATTTTATTCAAACTTAATAATGTTTGCCTTCATCTGGATTTCATAAATACTTAAAAAAATAAGTTCATAAAAGAATGTTTTGTCAACAGATTTCATTCTGTTGAAAAAGAGAAGGAAAAGCAATTTTCATCTCTTCTAGATTTTCCCAAGTTGCACTTTCTTCGTTAAACTGGTCCCACTGGACCTTACATTGCTGTATTTCACGATTTCTTAAATGCAATCGTAGTTTCCAACACTCGTGTGGGTTTAACCATGATTATTCCCGGTCTTGACCTCGCAAGGAATTCCAATTTAAAACATGTGACAGATCTGAAACGTATTTCTTAAGCAAAGAAATATGGAAAACATCATGCATGCGAGATAAAGCAGGTGGTAATGCTAAACGATAAGCTACAGGATTGATTATTTCGACAATTTCGAAAGGTCCCATGAATCGAGGTGACAACTTGGCAGCCTTGCCAAAAGTTATAGAACTCTTTCGGGTTTAACACGAAGAAAACCTTCTCACCAAGCTCAAACCTTCTATCAACCCGCTTAAGGGTAGCATAGCTAGCTCTTCTACCTATCCGCCGCTTCCTTTAATCATTCACGAATCACTTAACTTGTCGCTCCATTTCGAAGAGAATATCTCGGTCCAATTACCACTCTATCCTCAACACCTGCCCAACTAACAGAGTTCTCGCACTTTCTTCCATAAAGTGCTTCAAATGGTGCCATTTTGAGAGATGAATGATAAGTGTTGTTGTATGCGAACTCAACTAATGGAAGATACTCTTCCCATTTATATCAAGTTGATCCATGCAATACATTTGCAACATGTCCTCCAACACTTGATTTACCCTCTCGCTTTTCCATCCGCTTTCCGGATGATAGGAAGAATCAAGTTTAGTTTCATTCGAGAGTTGTATTAAGCGCTTTGCCAAAACCTTGACGCCATTCTTGATCCTCGCGATATAATCAATTCCGCACACCATGCAATCTGAAAATTTCGTGTACGAATATTTTGGCCAAAGACTCGTGAATCATCCTTTAGATTTATAGCGATGAAATGAGCTACCTTAGTCGGGCTTATCTACAACTACCAAGATAACATCATGTTTATTCCTGACATGGGTAATCCTTGTACAAAATCCATGGTTATTACTTGCCATTTGTACTGCGGTATGCTATGAGGATATAACACCAAAGTAGGTGCATATGTTCTACTTAATGCGCTACGACACTCCAAACAATGGGTCACAAAATTTATGACATCCTTTTTCATACCTTTCCAAAAGTATTGTTGTTTCATATCAGCAAGCATCTTTGTGATACCCGGTGTCCAGAGAAAGGTGAATTATGAAATTCAACTAACAACTTCTTTCTCAAGTCGTTCAACATAGGTACATATACCCTGTTTTCATAACGCAAGATTCCTTCATTATCAAAATGAAAACCTTTATACCTTTCATCATTAGGTTCTGCAGCAAGCGCTGCTTTTACTTGCTGAAAGTAATTATCAGATTCTGAGGCACTCTTTACCTCCTCCTTGAACTGAGTTCTTAATGTTATAAGAGTAGAAATGTGCCTCCTACGACTTAGAGCATCAGCTACTCTATTCTCCTTCCCTTTGATATAGCTAATATCAAAATCATATTGTGATAAAAATTCTAACCACCTTCTCTGTCTGGCATTAAGATTAGGCTGAGTGAAAATATATTTCAGCCCTAAGTGATCAGTTTTCAACTCAAAAGGTTTCCCAAGTAAGTAGTGTCTCCAGACTTGAAGTGCATGAACAATGGCAGCAAGTTCCAAATCATGAGGGGCATAATTCAGCTCATGTAACTTGAGTTTTCTACTTTCATATGCAATGACTTGATCATTTTGTAGCAAAACACCTCCAAGGCCTTCCCTAGAAGCATCCGTTACAACTGTAAAACTCCCATTAGGGTCTGGGCACATACCTAATATAGGTGCAGAAGTCAACTGGTCTTTCAGACTTTTGAAAGCCACTTCACACTTGTCATTCCATATGAATTTCTTATCCTTCTTTTCGCAATGAAGTTATTGGTGCAAATACCTTAGAAAAATCCTTTACAAATTTTCTATAAGAACCAAAGAAGACCCATGAAGCTTCTTATTTCATGCACATTCTTTTCGGTGCAAAGCCACTTAGTTATTGCCACTATTTTTGAAGGATCTACAAAGAATTCCTTCTTTACTTATGACATGACCCAAATAGTGAACTTCTGAATCAAAGAAAGAACATTTGGATAACTTACCATACAACTTTCTTTTTCTCAAAATTCCCAAAACTATCTTCAAATGCTCATTGTGCTCCTCAACACTTTTAGAATAAATGAGAATATCGTCCAAGAATACAAGTACAAACTTGTCCAAATATTCTTAAAAATATTGTTCATTAAGTTCATAAAGGTCATGGGGTGCATTGTTAATCCAAAGGATAGAACCGTGAATTCATAATGTTTGTACCTTATTCGAAAGATGTTTTATGAATATCTTCTTCTCTAATCCTTAATCGATGATAGCCGATCAAAGATCTATCTTAGAATAAACCGCTGCTCCACGCATTCGATCAAATAGATCGCTGATCCTAGGAAGTGGATATCTGTTCTTGATTGTTGCTTTGTTCAACATCCGATAATCAATACACAACCTAAGTGTTCCATCCTTCTTTTTCACAAATATCACAGGCACACCCCAAGGTGAAACACTTGGTCTAATCAAACCTTTAGTCAAAAGTTCTTACAACTGTGCCTTAAGCTCGACTAACTCGCAGCAGTAGTCATCCCGTAAGGAGCTTTGGAAATAGGTTCTGTTCCCGGTTTGATTTCGATGGTGAAGTCAAATTCTCTCTTGGGTGGTAACCCTGGTAATTCTTCAAGAAAAACATCCCTGAAACTTTGTAACAGAGGAAATTGCTTCATGTTATCACCATCTTCTTCTGAAAATTCAGATATCTTTACTGCATAAAGGGTACATCCTTTATTCTTAGCCTTTTTAAGCTGCATAGCTGACAGTTTTCTAACTGAAATTTCCTGTTTCACACCTTGAATCTCTGTTGTTTCTAGCTGATCATCTAAACATTTTATGTTCTTTTCATAAAGCAATCTACCTTTTCTTTATGGTCACTAACTAATCGACACCGATGACAATGTCATACGATCCCAAAGGTGTAACATAGAGGTCAACTTCCGTGGAGAAATTAGGTAAGTCAAGGACGCCCCAAAAAGACACATGACTCACCGTATGAACAGAGTTATTACCATACCGCATACCCAAGATTTATCCATTTTTCCAACTTTTCTTTTAATTTTAGAAGCAAGTTTATTAGAAATAAAACATTCAAGAGCTCTCGTATCAAAAAGAATAGTGACAGTATGCCAAATAACTTACCTTAACTTCTATAGGTGTTACTTGCTTTTCAAATTGTTTGTCCTCCAAGCATCGCAAAGATGTATCTTATGCGCTGATTACGATCATCCTTCTTCAAAGGGCACTCGATTTACGTAGTGGTCTTTGCCACAATTGTAGCAGCCTCCTACAGTCCCATTTTAGGCTCAAAATTGCCTCCCGCTTTTATAATTGTCACGTTGTCCTCCATAAGGCTTCGCCATTGTTATAGTTTTTAGCAAAATTATCTCTTATATTTCAAAGCAGCTTATTTACTATCGCTTTCTTATTGTTATCACCTGAAACTTACTCTTGTTTCCAAACTTTTCCACGGTCCTTTCTCGGTGCAAGAGAGGTTGAAGAAGGATTTGCAATCTTCTTCCGCACTTCCTCCTTATGATCAGAAATAGCCTTTAATTTCTATTCTTACCTTATGGCCTTTTCAACAACTCCTTCCATAGTGGTTGGACCGTGAACATCGACCTTCCCCTATCACTGGATTCAATCCCATGATGAATTTCCGTATTCTCAACTTCTCGTCGGGCACTTGATATCATGGTACATACTTGAGGAGTTTTGTAAACCGCTCCTGCAATTTAGTTACCGTTAGCTTCCTTGAGCTAAGTTCTGAAATTCCGTCATTTTCTAATCATAGAAAAGTCAGGCAGCCAACGTTGCCTAAAATAGCCTTTAAATTGATCCTAAGTAATATTGGTCTCATCAATGTTTAGTTCAACTTTACGATATCCCACCACGAAGATGCTTCGTGGGAAAACTGATAGGCTCCCAAATAGCTTTGGTTTCCTCTCGAGAATTTCCTTATTGCAAAGTACTTCTCCATTTCCTGAGCCGCTTCTCCTCCATCTCCTAATGTGGTGCCATCATAATTAGGTGGACTTATCCTTTTATATCATTAGTGAGTTCTTCTCGCTAATCTGCCTTTTTGTTTTCCTCGTCGGACAAGTGCATTCCCATCATTAACATCAACACCCATGTCGGGGTTATCCTCGGGAGGTCAGGCTGATTGTTATTACCAGCCTTCTTCATCCTCCTCATTTCCCATCACCGCCGCTCAAGTACAACTAAACGATCTCTTGTGTCCAACAGGCAGTAAAGGATCTCATCAAGTTCTCGGTTGTTGCCGCCTCCTTTAGGTGGAGCATTATTCACAACGCTTTCCCTGTTCTAACCATTTTCTCACAAGAAAATTCAGTTCTCACTGATTATCGACACAATAGTCCCAAGAGCTACAACCTTCACTCTCCGATACCAAGTTGTAACATCCTCATTTTACACATTAGAACAAGTCAATTTTTTTTTGATAATGCTTCCCGGTTCTAAATACATAATTTAGAACTCACAAATCAAATAACCATTCTTAATAACAGATAACCATATATACAACAGTAATGAATCGAGTACCTCCGATCTATTCATTCTATGACTCGGTAATCTACCGATCTATTCATGAGTAATAAGAGTTAGCGTTTTATTTCACACATCACTCTTGCGGTTTTTCCTCCCTATTCTCGGGATTCGAATGCTCTATCCAAGGAACCTAACCGAATAAATGTTACCATTATTCATCGGCATCTCATCCCTTAGACAAAGTGACTCAGACAACGCAATCAAGCAGCTTGATACTTTGGCCAAATATTTGAAACATATCGCTTATGTCTCGTATTCCTTAACGACATACTCGCCAACTGAATACGTCCTTCACCCCATTCTTATGTTATGTAGAATGTCTTATACCGACTTCTGTCAGTCCCTCCTATCCCAAGGTTAATCACTCAAACGGATTAGTAAGGTGACAACGTTATATGGATGCACTCGAGGACTAGGGATAAGATGACATACTGGGTCAACCCTAGTTAAACCAGTGTGTCAAGATACCCCGAGTCTCCTAGGCAGCCT
Organism: Taxus wallichiana var. yunnanensis; assembly: GCA_018340775.1. Taxonomy (NCBI): domain Eukaryota; kingdom Viridiplantae; phylum Streptophyta; class Pinopsida; order Cupressales; family Taxaceae; genus Taxus; species Taxus wallichiana. The sequence goes on from CM031240.1 coordinate 990,637,551, forward strand.
TATAATGTAACCACATTCCTAATCGGCCCCAGAGTAACTTGTTCGAGTTAAAGGTGTAAATCTTAACGATCAATGCAAAGGGTGTCGTCATAAGTCACCTGCATTGTGGTATCTTCGAGAAGATCCTAATCTTCTCGAAGGTACAACCCTGCAGTTGTCTTATGCCATCAACCTTTAAATCCACCTCGAAAAGATCTACTTACTAATAAGTGTTACGCACATTGAGTTAAATTATATTAAAAGACATTCCCCTAAGGTTAGCCTTTCCCGATCCCTGGAATCCTCATCATAGAATGACCTTTCTCAATAAAGCTCACTACATAGAGAAGTTATTAAGACCAAGGTCTCATCAAGGAGTTCATAGAATATACATAATTCTAAATCAACGAAATTGGACAATAACTCATAATCTTCACATGAGATTGCCAACAGAACCCCTTTTGGTTTATTTCAGTTCTCATTACTGAATTTATATCGTACTTACTAGTATCAAGATATAACGATTAAGAATCCAATTAAATGTTGTCCTGGCATAATCAAGACTAGGGATTAATAATTTAATTCAGCTTGTTTAGCGTTCTGCTTAGGTTTATTTTATCCCTATCTTTCAAAAAGACAGTGATCTAAATTTCAAATTTTAGCTTCAGATAACACATACTAGAACCTAAACAATCATAAGAATTCAGTCTCATATTCTTGCAAACTTACATTGACAATCACAAAAGTCTCCAAATTATACAATGATAACAATGCCCTCTCGTATATAAACCAAGAAAGTCAAACTATCAAAATAAGAATACAAAGACATAAGTAGCAAATACTTATTTCCATTCCTTTCGTAACTATACAAATACATTTTATGCATTCAAAGATACTTCATACATTACTCAACGGAAAAGGAACATCTTTCCACATATAGTACATTCTAGAAAATCAAGCTATAATTCTACATTAAATCAAATCTAAAAATCGATCATCATATCGATCTACGTGCCTTTACCACTTATGGCATCCATCTCGCAAAAATTTTCAACATGGGTCCGGGCCTTCAATGAACCGAGCATGATAAGCACTAACTCTTAAAACAATTGCAATCCATCAATTGTTTTCATTAAACACCCTCGTTTAAATGAGATCATATCACTAAACAAGTAAACATATTTTAGACTATGCTTTTGTAAAACAACATGACTATAAACGCATAGCTCAAATTATAAATACTAAATAGTCTCGTATACTTATCAATTACTTCATCAAAACGTTAGTGACCAAGTAGACAAATGCATCAATCCAACTACCCATATGAATCCCAAGGACAGCAACATCGATCTTAATGTATAATCAACACAATAAATAAATAACCTTTCATGATTCCATCAAAGATGATAGAACAATTCCAAAAGTTAGATAAACAATTATATCAACATATACTTAATAACAGAAGAGAAATAAACGAATTATACATATTTCCTTCAGAACTAGCTCATGACTGTACCGTCTTTCCAAGAGCAAGGCATTCACCTTAAACACATGCAAATAAATCAGACGAGACCATCAAAAGCACTACAGATTTGTAAAGATCAAATATAACAAACTACTGTAGTTATCCAGCAGTACAGTAGCTCTCACGCTAAACAGTGATGACCCTCTACCAGAAAAACTCCACAAGACCTTCCACAAGACCCTCCACATGAAGCGGAAAACAAGAAGGGATTCACCACATTGCCTGTCGAGGTGCAGTCGACGGCTTTTAGTTCAGTCTAGCTCAAGGCAGGATAGTCATGCAACAGAAGACGTAACACGCCAACAATCCCATACATCAACCTACAGCCCATTCTAGTCCTTACTAAACACTGTAAGGCTTTTAGATCCAAAGTTGAAATCAAAAGATCTTCTCTTTTATCGCAGTTAACAAGAGACTCAATAATCATTAAAGCAATGACGTTTCCCTATGACTATGCAGAGAGATTTTTAAACGAAATCCCCGCAACATGCACAGCCATATCTAACTGGAATTTAATCAGAAAGGAAACATAGCATATCGTAGTCACTTCTGGACGCATCCAGGGTTGAAAGTATGGTATCCACGACCCACTAAATAAAAATCCAAATTACATGATGTCAAGCTATTTAAAGAAGTCCAACAAAGCCAAAAACATTACATGTTCATAATCAGGCTTATACAGAAGCAGTGACACTGATTACTTATCAAAGATTTAAAACTAAATCCGTATAACAGTATTCACGATAAAGCTTCTACAGAAAATGATATACAAGTTAAATACAAGTTAAAGATTCCAACCATGCCAACAATGGTCGATATTCACAATCAGGTATAAGCAAATCTAAATACTGATTTCAAAACAAGGAATCCGACTGAACCCTTATAACAATATTCGCTCCAAGCTTACATAGAGTGGAAACATAATAAGTACCCAACTGAGTCTGAACCACAAATTCCTTGTAAAACGAAGGTATTCATTACAAAATAACAGAAGTCGCATTACCTGTTACTCCTTCAAGACTCAGACAAATCAAATTACCAAAATTCAAATATATATAGCTTCCACAGTGGTCCCAAAATATACGAATCATTCAATGGACTCTACAGAGTCGTTTCAAATACATATATCCATATTGCATACTGTCAACGGGTTGAATCCCATAACCACAACGCAAAGGAAAAACAACTTCAACCGGATCGCAATGAGATACAGTTACAAACAAGTTATTTATTCACAAATAACTTTAAATGACAAAATGAAACCCAACAAGAATCAATAACCACCACCAATAATAACCACGACAGAGCTTACAAAAAGTTCAATAAAACTGAACAATCAAACAAATGTCCATCAGTATCCCCTCCGACAAGTATCAACAACAAGCACCACAGTAGCCTGTACCCATCACGAGAACAATTCATGGGTTCTCACAGAGCATGCCTAGCATACATTCTTGCATATATTACGTAAATTAAAGCCGGAATATAAAACACAAAGAAATATAGCAACAGTTCGAAATACAATAAACACCCATCAAGGGTTAAATTGAAAATCGAACCAAAGATGAAGGTACATTGCCAAAAATCACACAAGACTACCATAAACCAACCAACTCCAAAAATCATCTGAACAGAGTTGTTCTAATGAAATCATTTGAAAGAGAGCAAGATTTTTAAAGGTTAGGGCCTAACATGCCTGGATATTTGCTCAAAATTCCGAAGCAGACCACTGAAAGAGCTCAAACCTTCTCCTTCTTTTCCAAGTTAGAGCCACCAACAAAAATTTGCTATTTTCATGACTTATAAATTTTCCTCATAGAGGAAAGAGCTAGTTATGCTCATACTTGCCATGCAACACCAAGAAGATCAAAAGTAATAACCAAGTGAATAGACAAGTAAAACCGAGCGCATGCAAAACTAAACAAACCATCAACTTTCCATTTTGCATGCCTTATCGCAAATCTCGAGCTCGACTACCGAGTTCATTAATTGCATTTACTCCCATTTTCCCGCTCAATCTCCATTGCCACCGACCGCCATAGTTGGCGATAGACAAAAGCACATTAAAGACCATTTCCAACTTTGGTGACCTGCCACATCGGCTCAAGTTAGCCGTTTTAAAACCTCCACCAAATTACCTGTCCCTCATGCTTATCCACACATTTAATAACATAGAAACTGCCGCCCATGGTTCGCACCCCTCCATAGGTCCCCTTTAATCCTTGCTCAATAGTTAGGTTAGTAACTTAGGTTAGGATTTAGGATAACACCTAGGCTAACCTCTTAGAACATAGATACTAACTTAGAGCATTAGCTCTTAGCCTAGGTCTAGGTTAGATTAACACTAATCTAACCCCTAGGTTAAGTTTAGTTTTAGGTTACTAACATTAATAATTCCAGTTAGGTCTAACATTTCATATGCTCAGAAAAAGAACCTACAACATACATTCTCGAACAAGGTTCACTCCTATACTGCCATTAGGCTACAATTATATGTAACAGAATTATTACCTAGTCTGAAATCAAGACCTTCCAGATATATTACGATATCGGGAACCAATTCATTTAACATGATCAGCCTGAGTTATACTCCTGACTAGCTTATTCAATGCATCCGCACTCGCAACCTCGCTTTAAGGTTTGTAATTTTAATTCATCACGAATAAACTTAAAGCACCACTGGATCAGCACCACCGATCCAAAGCTAGGTCTTATAGATGGATACCTCCATAATTCGTTCCGAGATCAAATTAAACTCGATGCAAAATGAAATAAATAAAAGAGTCCAATCATAATCCAACTCACCAAAGATTTGCAATCTGTAAAGAAGATACAAAGACATATCAAGCATGACTTCTCAATCAAGGAACACATCCTTTTACAAAAATCACATATCAACACTTGTATGCTCAGGAGGAAGTAACAACAGCTCAGTGGTGTTACATCTCCACCCATGCTCCCATACTCTTTTCCCACACTTTCACTCTCCTTGCTTCGCTGATGCAAAATCACAAAGACTCCTCGGATGCAAATCAAGTTTCTAGGTTGTTATCTTAGGCATCCAGCAGGTGATTGCATAACATTGAATACTTTCTCCAAGTGTGGGACTTGAAAAATGAGAAGGATTCTCCAGAGAAAGGTCGGTTCCTATTCCTCTGTTCGATGCACCAATGAAACGCAGAGGTTTACCCAAAAAAAAAAAAAAACTAATCTAACTACCAAGGAGACAGGAGGGAGAAATGCATAAAAATAAACCTAAGCTAGGGAGGTGATGCACCGAGGAATGAAGAACATAAGCTTTGCAAAAATAAACATAGACCATATAGACGTAATACCACACCACGCACAAACCAAACGTAATGAGAGATCAAAATGACAACAATGAATACATGAGAGGATTTAAATTTAATCACGTATATATATATTGCTCGAGAATCGATTCAATACATTAAAGCGGGCCAAGAGGCAACAAAGTGGCATTACAGTACCATGTGGGAGGCTTGAAAACTCCACGAATTCTCTCGCAAGCGGAGAGAAGGGAGGGATTGCAAAACAAGAATGTCCAACATTAGAAAGAAGCCCTCTCCTTACAATTTATAGGAAGAATGAGAGAGAAAAGAGAGAGGAATTCAAATCTGCCCCAACCACCTCCGTAATGCACTTAACTCATCTCATTATGGTAAAAGCAAGAGATCATGTCAAAACGGCGGGCTGCCTAATGTATGTGTGAACTCGCTCGCCGCATTAAAGTTGTTCGTCAAGCATTACTTCTACTTATTATTTCATGCCGCAGGCGTCTTCTTGATTTTCTCTTCAAACTGGAACCAAAATGCAAGATTGACTCTAAAATGTGTAGAGAAACTCACAAGCTTTCCGCTGATATAAAGAACGTGCAAATCTGAGCTCTGGATCGAAAGTTATGTCGATCCGAAGGTTTAGGCACTAACAAAGTGCGAAAACGGATTTTTGAAATTCTTCCCACGCCCGCCACCTCGGATGACACGTGGCAAGCTCGATCTCGCCGCGAATGATTCTCTTTCTCTACTTTTCGGCGGGCCTTCCTTTGAAATCTCCTCAGGCCCTAGCTTAGACACGTGGCATTATTTCATTGGTTTTGATCGGGTGCTCAAAACTCGCCTCCGACTTTTTTTTGACCTTTTCTCCTATGAGGACACGTGGCGGCTTCGATTAGTCCGCAGCCTCGCCACCTCTTTCGTGCCCTTCGCCTTTTTTGTCCCGATGTCCCAAACCGTTTGGGACAAAACCTCCGATCCGCCCGAAATGGGCTTCCTATCCCTCATTTGGCCGATGACACGTGGCGCAAATTTATTGGCTTTGGATTTTTCGCGATCCACGCCTCTGCGCGTCCCTTTGTCCCATTTTGCTTTGTGCTCTTTGTGCTGATTTCAGTGAACTGGCCGGTTCGTGTCCATTTGTCCCGCTTGTCCCATTTTGCTTTGGACTGCCCTCGGCCCTTTTTCTACTGGTTCGCGCCTTTTGGCTCGCTTGTCCTGCAGGCGTCCCTCTTAGTAGTTAGCCAATTTTTCCCCTTTTTCTACGGATCAGCTTTTCGCGCCACCGCGTAATTTTGTCCCAAATGTCCCAATTGCTCCTTGACCGCCCGGAGGCTTTTCGCCGATCCGCGCATTTTTGTCCCAAATGTCCCGATTGCTCCTAGGACTAGGACTTAACCGATTTTCACGATTTTTCCCCGGATCAACCTATTTGCCTTTCTGCAACTTTTGATGCATGTTATCGAAATTTACCCTGGGGGTGAAATTTTGACAACAATTTTGACGAATCAAGCGGGTTACTCATCACTAGGTAAAAGATCGCTTGCCTTTTTAGCGATCCATTGGGCATGGAGTTAAGCAATAACTTGAAACAAGCCCGACATCGCAACTTCTTCTCCAAAGAACACTCTCGAATCGTAGAAACAACCTCGAGAGCAAAGGAAACTCAAAGCAAAGAACTTAGGGAAATAGAAACCTAACTACAACAGACAATGTGCATACGCACTTAGAGGAATTAAGAAAAATCTAAACTAATATTTACAAGGGTAAAACATTTCTCTTAGTAGCAATGTTTAAGATAGATTTCGTTAACGGGAATCGGAAGTTCCTCTCCATCCAATGTAGATAATTGGAAGGCATTACTATTTTTGCATCCCGTGACCATGTAGGGACCACCCGCATGGCATCAAACTTGGAATGTCTTCCCGGTTTTGCCCGATCGCATCCCATTTCGTAACCAGTCCCCTTCCCGAAGGTTCTCGCTTCTAGCTCTCTTATCAAACCATCTTTTTACTATGGCCTAATCATTTTCAATCGCTTGAACTACATGTTCTCTCGATTTCTTCTAATTCCATCAATTTTGCATACCCGACTCCATTGGTTCGAACTCGATAACTCAAGCCGCTTCATGAGCTCCAAGGTCGGCAATTCTAATGATATAGGCAATATTGCCTCCTTCCCATGTAGACCAACTTGTAGGGATAATTACCCGTAGACCTCTTTGGTGTTATTCTCACACCCATAACACCATCGATTTTAGCCTTGTATGCCATGTTCTTTGATTTTCATCTAGAGTCCTTCGATGATTTTTAGCAAATTCTTGTTTGTGACTTCGCTTTTCCATTACCCTCGGGTAATAATTTGAAGAGGTGCTCAAATAGATTCCATTCTCGATGCTGCACTATTCTCGTAATTTTTGAACCTATGAATGCTAATGCATTATCTGATATGATGGTGGCCGGCACACCGAACTCTGGTTACTATCCCTTCATAAAAGTCTAGTATGCTAGACTCACTTGCCTCTTTGAGCGCTACTGCTTCGGTCCACTTGGTGAAATAGTCTGTCGCTGTAAGAATCCACTTGTGGCCTTGACTCGAATTGGGATTGATGACTCCAATGAAGTCCAATCCCCATTGCATGAATGGATGATCTACTGAAATTGGACGAAGGGGAAGTGCTGCTAACCTTCCTTTCCCTGTGAAGAATGCACATTTCTTGCATTTCTTAACCCATGAGTAGCAATCATTGAATACAGTAGGCCAATAGTAACCAGCTTTCATGATTTTGAGAGCTGTTACTCGTGGGGTGAAATGGCCTCCTGCCTCCCCATCATGGAACTCTTGTAAGATCCTCTCAATCTGACCTGTCCCAATGCATCTCAATAGAACACCGTTGATGTCCTTTTTAAACAAAACACTATCAACAAGCACATAAGGAATTGCTTGTAATCTGAAGTACCTTCTTTTTGCTTTGCTCATTTCTGGAGGGCACATGCCCGTCTATAGGAAATGTATCATATTCTGAGTCCAACAGGAGTGGACACATCACCATTTTCCTCGTTTTTGATCTTCTTGAAATAGCAGGACAACGCTTTCTTCATCTTCTCGGCTGCTCGTTGTTTGGAAGCAAGCTGCTCACACAAACCTTTGCCTCTTACCAGCTTGGTGATCTTGATCTCAATGTCATACTCCATGACAGGGGGGTCCATCCCGCCCTTTTCTCATTCAAATCCTTGTTGAGGAGGAAGTCCTTAACCCCAGCATGTGAGACCAATAACTGGACCTTGTTGTTTGAGACTAAATGCTTGAATTTCTTCAAGCTTCTGATTACTGCAAGCACATGCTTTTCAATAAAAGAGTACCTCACCTCACAGTCATTTAGGCTCTGGCTGAAGAAAGCAATCGGCTGCTCATCATTATCTTTGTTCTCATTGCACTGTAATGGCGTAAATAGTGTCATCACCTCCAAATGCATAGAGGATGAAATCCTTGGAAAAGTCAGGGTTGATGAGAGTAGGTGCCTGGGAGATGGCTTCCTTGATTGCTTCAAAACTTTCCTTGCCTTCTACCGTCCACTTGAAAGCCATGCTTTTCCTTAACATTTTGGTGATGGGCTTGACAAGGGCTGCAAAATTTGGGACAAACCTCTCGAACAAAGTTTATCCTTCCTAGGAAACTCAAGGGCCTCTCTTGGGCTTGGCAATGGTAGATCTCTTATGGCTTCAACCTCTCTCGGATCAATTGCTAATCCTTCCTTAGAGACAATATGGCCAAGGAGTTTTCCTTCGTGAGCCAAAAATATGCATTTTTTGGGATTCAATGATACCCCAAATCTTCTACACCTCTGAAATACTTGCCTCAAATGACAGAGGTGATCCGCCGCATTTTTGAGAATACAAAGTGATGTCGCCAAGATATATCAAAACTATTTTATTGATCAACCCATCAATGCCATATCCATTGCCCTTTGAAGGTGGCTCCAGATTTGATAGCCCAAATGACATTTTCTTGGCATAGTCCCCCATTTGGTGGTGAAAGCCACTCTTGAATCGGTCATCTTCTTTCACCATCACCTGATTATACCCTCGAGTAGCCATCTAGAGAGAGAATCTCTCTCGAACCGGATACTACTTGCAATATTTGTTCCATCAAGGAAGTGGGTAATGGTCTTTGAGGGATGCCCGTTTAGGTCTCAAATCCACGCACAACCCGATTTCTCCACTCTTTTTCTGACTCGAACCAAGTTTGCAACCCACTTGAGTGCTTGATCGGGAATATAATACTCGCCTCTATTAGCTTGTTAAGCTCTTTCTTCATTAGAGGCTCAATGTGAGGGTTAATCGGTTCTGCTCGCCCGACGGCTTAGCATCCGATTCAATTCTATGGTATGTTGCGCCAAATTTGGATCAATCTTTTTAAGTCCTCATAGCTCCAAGCGAAGACATCTATAAATTCTTGCAAAGTCAGTATGAAATCTGATTTCTCCTGCTCAAAGGGCCACTTTGCCAATTTGAAGTGTTTTGCCTTCCCCAACCAGAATTGGCTCTGAATCTTCTCTCTTGACCTGTATATTGGCCTTTTCTTTACGGAACTGGTCGTTAGGGTCGAAGATAGACTCCAATGTTACCAAACCCTTTAGGAAGCTTGTTCGTCTCAGCTACACTACTTGATCCCCATACCGCCGCTCTAATCTATCTCCGATTCCTAGCTGAAAATTCAGCTTCTTCTTGTAAGAAATTGACGATCTGTTGATCGTTCTCAAACACCTGCCAGCTTGTGTTATTATCTGGAACTGTTGGCCTTACAACCACATGGATGTGTGGCTGCATTTTTTCTCTTCTGATGTTGTCAACCACATCAAACGTCGCTCCAACTGCTGCGAGCCTATCTGCGGCTTCATTTTTCTTCCTGGGTATGGACATAATGTTGAAAGCTTCGAAATCGTCAATGAGGTCCCATACCCTATTCTTGTAGCTCCTTAACAAGTCGTTCTTTGTAGCATGTTGCCCCCTAACTTGGTTGATGATTAGCTCGCTATCTCCAAACACCTGCAAGTTCTTTATGCCCTTTTCCTGGCCCAATGAAGTCCATGAATCAATGCTTCATATTCAGCCGTGTTGTTCGAACAGGAAAACTGGAAATGAAAAGCTGAATAATACTTGATGTCCTGTGGTGAAATCAACACTGCACCGCCTCCAGAACCTTGTCTGCTTCTCGAACCATCGAAGAATAATCTCCAGACTTTGTTTTCATCCTTTTGTTCAGGTTGAATGATGTCGGGGATGGGTGAATTTTCCTCGTGTATACATACACGCCCAATTCCGTATTCTTCAATTTCTCAGATGGGTCAAATTAATGACTTTTGTTTGCCCATTCATCCAAAGTTAAATCAGGAATTCCCTCGACCTTAGTACCTATTTCTAGATCACTTGAACACTCCTCCTGATCAAAAGCTGAGCAATTTGCATTGATAGGAGCTGGTACATAAGGCTCAATATGGAAATTGGCAATTGGTTCTGACCTGATTGTTGCTTTGGCTCCATACCTCGTCCTAAAATCATGTGTGACCAATCTGCAGATAAATATCCACCGATTTTCGCAGTGAAGTCTCTTGATAGACACAACGCAAAGAGTGGCGGAGGTCAATCACGCATACACATCTTGCAAAACTGTAACATTAGGACAGAATGTAGTGTTAGGCTTAACCCTTGATGACTCCAACAGCCCCTACCGCTGCTCCATCTAGTTGCATTTACTCCTTTCAAGATCGCTCATATTTCAAACCCAGTTGATCCGCTATTTGCTTTGGCATCACCGAACTACCGGGCCCTCGATCTAACATGTAGTTGTGCACCAAGTGATTTCCAACAATCAATGAAACATAGAAAGGTGGAGGCTTCAAATTTTTCCTTGTCTGGTCCCCTCATGTTGCAGACCGCATTAGTGAGAATTTTCTCATGTCCCCGGCTTGATACATTTGTAAGGCACTGGGCTTAGCCACCGAAGCTTGCAAAGAGGTCTCGTTGTCCTGGGATCGCCAGTGATTCCCACATGGAAATGTTCACATGTGTCTTCTTCATTTGATCGATGATGTTGAAAGGGGATGAACTATCCCTTTCCTACCCCTTACTTGGTACAACCTTTTCTGGAACGTGAACGGGTGCAGGGTGTTGCTACAACAGGATCTTGGGCTGATTTTGTAGGTTTGGATCTCGTGTTTGGTCCATCGACCCTTGTTGTGTAAGAGTGGCTCCACGTAAGTCTTCCGCTTTGCCAATTTGCCAATGTGGTTTCGCTGGGGTCCTTCTTGTTGCATTTGTTGCTATTGATTCTCCTCCTCCTCGCTTGGATCTTGAAAGCAACACCAATGGTTTCGCACCATCAAGGCTCCGACTTAGTGCACCATTGAAACATGCTGACGATTGTGAGATAGATTGCAAGGGCAACACCACCATACTCTTGTGCCATGTTATTTTGTGCTGGTACTAATGCCTTAGAGGCAGATATGGCATTTGGATTATAGGGCTGGAATGGTCTATTGACAGGAGGCCTTGTTTGATTCATATTTGCGGCTGGATTAGGTGGTCTTTGAGGCTGATATGGCTGCCTATTAGGTTGGGCTTGAGGCTGATACGAAGGTCTAAAACCTTGAGCTTGCTGTCTCTTGAGTGTGACCAGCTCATTACCTAAATTTTGTAGTTGTTTCATGACTTCTTTAGCTCATTTGGGGCACTTGGAGATGAAGTGGAAGCTTGCTTGAACTCGATTCTGGAGGGGAATAGAGCTAAGATAGGTGCTTGACTAGTACTTGGGCTCTCTAAACTTGGATATAATGGCATCGAGGCTCAGAGCAAGCTTTCCACTTGAATCGACAATTTTCAGCTCTAATGGCAATACTATAAGCAGCAGGATAGTTGTGCCTCCCATGATTGCACCAACATAGAAATATCGAATTTAAAGCTTTAAGGTAGTATAGAAAAGCACCTTCGTTGTTGGCCTCTGATGCCACTGAATTGTATCCCAAGATCTTTGAAATCTGAAGTTGAAGCCGCTTAGCTACTCATCGAAGCTCTCTTGATGGTTGTCACTGCTCCAAAAGAGACAAGTTGTCTCCTTTCTCTCCAAATTGATCATGAAGTGCAATACATAGCTGATTCCATAAGGATGTGTTCCTCGATTTAGAAATCATGCTTGATATGTATTGTAATTTCCTTGCAGATTGCAGATCTTGACTGAGTCAGAATATGATTAGACTCTTTTATTTATTTCATTTTGTGTCTGAATATTAATCTGATCACGGAATGAATTATAGAGATATTCATCTATAATATCTAGTCTTGGATCAGTGGAATTGATCCAAGTAATGCTTTAAATTTGTTTGTGATGAATTAGATCACAGACCTTGAACAGGTTGCAAGGTATGGAAGCATTGATTAAGCTGGTCAGGAGTATGACTCAGGCTGATCTTGGGAAATGAATTGGTTCCCGATATCGAAGTATATCTGGAAGGTCTCGACGTGGACCAAGTAATAATTCTCATCATGTATATTCCCGTAGCCTAACGGCCGATAGGAGTGAATCTCGCTCGAGATGCATGATTTTAGGTCTTTTCTTGGCATATAAAATGTTATACCTAACTGGAATTATTAATGGTTAGTAACCTAAAACTAAAACCTAACCTAGGGTTAGATTAGTGTTAATCTAACCTAGACCTAGGCTATGTGTTAATATCCTAAGTCAAGAATCACATGTGATGTGGTTAGAATAAGTGTTATCCTAAATTCTAACCTAAGTTACTAACCTAACTATTGAGGAGGATGTAAAGGGGCCTATGGAGGGGTGCGAACCATGGGCGGCATTTTCTATGGCAATTAATGCATGGATAAGGATGAGGGACAGGTCATGGCGGAGGCTTAAGCGACGGCTAACCTGTGCAGACGTGGCAATTCGCTAAGTTTGGAAATGGACTTGAATTTTCATTGGACTGTCGCCAATTCTGGCGGTCGGTGGAAGTTGAGTTTAAGCGGGAAAGTTGGTTTAATGGCATTCAATATTCTCGGTAAACGAGCCCGAACTCGCGAGAAGGCATGCAAACGGGAAGTTTGAGGGTTTGTTTGGTTTGTCGCGATTTTCGGTTTTCTCTCTGCTTGTTTACTGGTTCTTCGCACCAGTCCTCTTTGAGTTGCATGGCAAGTATGAACTGCTCTAGCTCTTTTCTCTGTCATGGAGGATATATATGTGATGGAGATAGCAAAATTTTGTTGGTCGCTTTATCTTGGAAAAAGAAAAGGAAGTTTGAGCTCTTCCTGTGGTCTGCTTCGGAAATTTGATCAAAAATCCAGGCATGTTAGGCCCTAACCTTTAAATATCTTGCTGTCTTTCAAGTGATTTCATTAGAACAACTCTGTTCAAATGTTTTGAGAAAATAGAGGATTTTCTATGGAGATCTTGTTTGATTTTTGGTACTGAATCTCTTCTGGTTCGAATCTTCATTATCCTTGTTGGGTGTTTATTAAATTCGAACTGTGTCACTGTTTCCTTGTGTTTGCATTTCGGTTTGATTATGCGAAACTTGTGATATGTATGATTGCTCGGCCTGTTCGGCGTGAGCCCATGAATCGATCCTGTGATGGGTATAGGCCATTGATTGTTATGTTGTCGATTTTTGGTCGTCGATTCTTGTTTTGGAAACAGTCGGATTAAATATTAATGGGACTGTTTGTTTGATCAGTTTGTTGAACCTTTGAAAACCCTGTTGTGGTTTTTAGTGACAGTGACTAATGATACTATTTGGGTTCGTTCTGTCTGTTAAAATGGTTTGGAATCAGGTAACTAGTGTTACAGTTTTTCCTTTCGACTCATTAGTAGTTGTTTTTCCATGTTATTTGTGTAACGGGATCTAAACCGTTGACAGTGTACAGTATGGATATATGTATTCGGTCGACTATGTGGAGTCCTTTAAATGAATCGTATTGTGAACCATTGTTGAACTTCGTTTGAATATCTATTGGGATACTGGTAATTTGATTTTGTACTCGAAGAGTAACGAGTAGCACGACCTCTGTTATTTTACATTCGTGTTGCAAGAACTTGTGGTTTATACTCTTTGGATGAGATTCCACGTTTCTTTCCTGTGCCATCTTGTGTGAAAATGATGGTAAGGGTACCGTTGGACTTCTTGTTTTGGAAATTCGGTATTCCGGTTTGTTTTTGCCTGATCTTAATGTTGCCATTGTTGGCACCGATGATTTATCATCTGGCATTATTTGGTTACTGTTGTTAGGACTCAGTTGAACTTATGATAGATGGACAGTGTAACTGTTTCAATTAGGACTGTTGGGTTATCCTGTTGTTTGACCCTGCGGAAGATGTCTTGCTTCTTTGGCTTCTGTACAAGCCTGATATTGAACTCGTGATGTTTATTTTGGCCTTGATGGATTTCTGTGAACAGTTTGACATCTTGTATATCGGCCTTATGAGCTAGGTCATGGTTATTAAACCCGTATCAGTATGCAATATAAATACAGAATTGTATTCTTTTTTTTATTAGAATGACTCAGTGGAGTCGATTGAATGATTTACATGTTTAAGTCACTGTTCATGGTTGAATATAGATGAATTTTGGGAAATCGTTGTTTCAGCGACTTAAGGAAATAATTTGTATTTTGATCTCTGATATTCGTAAGAATACCATTGTGTCGCATTGACAAGGGTTCAGTTGGGTTCTTGGTTTGAAATCAGAGATTAATTTGTTTGCCTGATTTTCATAATGCTTCGTTGATGAATACAGTATGAATTCATATGCAATTGTTTGAATTGTTACCTCTGTTTGAATCATTAGAATTCTGGAAAGGTAACTTGTACTTCTGTCTCTTTCTGAACTTGACATTTGGACACTGCCTTTGTCACTGTTTGAGATCCTTGAGCATGAATCTTTATCTCGTGTTCTAGCTCTGCTGAAGTGAACCGTGAATATCATACCTTAGACTTGCATGCGCCAAGGTAAGAATAGATTTGCTATATTCTTTTCCATTCACTCCTGTCTGATTGAGACTGAGCATGTTCGGAGATTTTGAGTGATTGTCTTGGCATAATCTTGGGAAACATCCAATTGCCTAAGGCAATGTAGTCTATTGCTGACCGCAATACTGGGTTTCTTGATTTCGAATTCGGGCCGTAAAGCCTTGTTGTGTTCGATTTTTATTATGACAGTGATTCTTCCTGTTGTTTGACTGACTTGTTTGTATGCTTACTGGATGAATGTATTTCATTTGTGTAGACAGTACAGTAACGAACTTATGTGAAAGGGAGTATGAATGATTTGGTTCTTTCCCTTCTTTTGCTTATTTGATGATATCTGTCTAACAGTGGGAATTGTGTTGTAAACATATTGGTGGAACCCGATTTGTTATGATATTTTCCTTATTGGATGAATGAAACGATCTGACCAATGTTGTGATTTTGGATTCAATGATTGTTTGTGTACATTCGTTCCTTGATTTTTAATATTTGATGAAATATTAGAAAGTGATTAAGACTATTTTGTAACCATGTTAGAGTTACATATTTGTAATCATTTTGTATTACAAGGGCATAGTCTGAATATGTTTACTAATGTGAATATCTGATCTCATTTAAACAGGGTGTTTAATGAAAACAATTGATGGATTGCAATTGTTTTAAAAGTTAGTGCTTATCATGCCTGCCATCAATCGACTCATGTTGACTATTTTTGCAGATGGTTACCGTAAGAGGTAAAAGCAATGCAGATCTGACAGGCTGATCAGATTGTTTATTTGATTTATAATGAATTACAGCTTGATTTTACAGATGTACTATATGTGAAAAGATGTTTCTTTTCCGTTGAGCATTGTATCAAGTATGTTGTTGCATAAAATGTAATTGTATAGTTTTGAAAGGAATGGAAATAAGTGTTTGAAACTTATGTGTTGTATTCTATTTCTGATAGTTGACCTTCTTCGGTTTATGTAACGAAGGGGCATTGTTATCATTGTATAATATGAATGCTTTTGTGATTGACAATGAAAGCTTGCAAGAAAATGAGATTGAATTCTTATGAGTGTTTAGTAGTTCTAATTTGTGCTAGCGAAAGCAATATTGGATTTAAATAATTGTCTTTCTAGAAGATAGGTTAAAAATGAGCCTAAAGAGAACGCTAAACAAGCTGGATTAAATTACTAATCCCTAGTCCTAAGTATAACAGGACAATATTAAATTGGATTCTTAATCATTTATATCTTTATACTAAAAAGTATGATATAAATTCAATTAAGAGAACTGATATACAATCAAATGGAGTTCAGATGGCAATCTCAAGCAAAGGTTATGAGGTATTGTCCGATTCTGTTGCTTTAGAATCAGGTGTATTCTAATGACTCCTTGATGAAGAACTTGACCTTAATATCTCTACCAAGTAATGGGTTTTATAGAGGAGGGTCGTCTTAAGGCGAAGAATCCAGGGATCGGAAAGGCTAACCTTAGGGAAAAGTCTTTAAAGTAATTTAAACTCAAGTGCGTAACGCTTGTTACTGAGTAGATCTTTTCGAGGCGGATTTAAAGGTTGACGACATAAGTCAACTGCAGGGTTGTACCTCCGAGAAGATTAGGATCTTCTCGAAGTTACAACAATGCAGATGACTTATGGCGACACCCTTTGCATTGATCGCTAAGATTTACACTTGATTTCGCACGAGTTACCCAGGGACCGATTAAGAACGTGGTCATGTTATAAGGCTGCCTAGGAGATTCGGGGTATCATGACACACTGGTTGAACTGCAAGGTTGAACCAGTATGTCACTATATCCCTAATCCTCGTGGGCATCCATATAACATTATCACCTTGTTAATCTGCCTCCGAGTGATTCAACAGAAAGGAAGGACCTGACATGAGTCGCTGTAAGACATTCTATATAACATATGAATGGGGTGAAGGACGTATTCCAGATTGACGAGTATGCCGTTAAGGAATACGAGACATAAACAGTATGTTTCAAATCTTTGGCCAAAGTATCACAAGCTGCTGATTGCGTTGTCCTAATTCACCTAGTCTAAGGGATGAGATGCCGATGAATAATAGTAACAATTATTCAGTTAGATTCCTTGGACAGAGCATTCTGAATCCCAGATTAGGGAAGAGAACCGCAAGAGTAATGTGTTAAATAAAAACACCAACTCTTATTACTCATGAATAGATCGGTAGATTACCGAGTCATGGAATGAATAGATCGGAGGTACTCCGAGTCATTACAGCTGCATATGGTTGTCTGTTATATGAATGGTTATTTGAATTGTGAGTTCTAAATTATGTATTTAGAACCAGGATGCAATTATCAAAAAAAAAAAATTCACTTGTTCTAAAGTATAAAATGAGGATGTTACATCTTGGTATCAGAGCTGAAGGTTTGCAGCTCTTGGACCTATTGAGTCCATAATCTGATAAAAACCTAAATTTTCTTGTAACAGAAAATGGTTAGAACAAGGGGGAACGTTGCGAGTAATGCTCCACCTGAAGGAGGAGCGGCAACAACCCAGAAACTGGATGAGATCCTTGCTGCCCTGTTGGACACAAGAGATCGCTTAGCTGTGCTTGAACAGCAGGTGATGGGAAATGAGGAGGATGAAGAAGCTGATAATAATAATCAGCAACCTCCTGAGGACAACCCCGAAATGGGTGTTGATGTTAATGCTGGAAATGCACCTGTCCAACCAGAAAACAAAAAGGCCAGATTGGCAGCAGAACTCACTAATGATATAAAAAGGATAAGTCCACCTAAGTATGATGGCACCACACTAGGAGATGGAGCTGAGAACTGGCTCAATAAATGGAGAAGTACTTTGCAATAAGGAACTTCTCGGAGGAAACCAAAGCTATTTGGGAGCCTATCACTTTCTCACGAAGCGTCTTCGTGGTGGGATAGCCGAAAAGCTGTCGAGCTAAACATCGATGAGACCAATATTACTTGGGATCAATTTAAAGGCTATTTTAGGCAACGGTGGCTGCCACAACTTTTCTATGATCGTAAAATGACAGAATTTGAACTTAGCTCAAGGGAAGCTAACGTAATCGAATACCGGAGCGGTTTACAAAACTCCTCAAGTATGTACCATGAGATCAAACCTGACGAAAAGTTTAGGATACGGAAATTCATCATGGGATTGAATCCAGTGATAGGGGAGAGGTCGATGTTCACAATCAACCACTATGGAAGGAGTTGTTGAAAAGGCCATAAGGCAAGAACAGTAAATTAAAGGCTATTTCGCTCATAAGGAGGAGGTGCGGAAGAAGACTGCAAACCCTTCTTCAACCTCTCTGCACCTTAAAAGGACCATGGAAAAAGTTTGGAAACAAGAGTAAGTTTCAGGAGATAATAATAAGAAAGCAAGAAGAAATAAGCCACTTTGGAAATGTAAAGGATAATTTTGTTAAAAATTATAATAATGGGCAGAAGTCCTATGGAGGACAGCGTGACAATTATAAAACCGGAGGCAAATGCTTTAAGCCTAAAAGGGACCTGTAGGAGGCTGCTACAATTGTGGCAAAGACCACTATGCGCAATCAATGTCCTTTGAAGAAGGATGATCGTAATCAGCAAAGATAAGATACATGCCGCAAAGAGCGCACAAACAAGTGAAAAGCAAGTGACACCTATAGAAGTTCCGGTAAGTTATTCGGCATACACATCTGCTACTATTCTTTTTGATACAGGAGCTACTGAATGTTTTATATCTAATAAACTAGCTTCTAAACTTAAAAGAAAAGCTGGAAAAATGGATAAATCTTGGACTGTATAGTATGGTAATAATTCTGTTCATACAGTGAGTATGTGTCTTTTTGGGGCAGTCCTTGACTTACCTAACTTTTCCACGGAAGTTGATCTCTATGTTGCACCTTTGGGATCGTATGACATTGTTATCGGTGTCAATTGGTTAGCTGACCATAAAGCAAAGGTAGATTGCTATGAAAAGAACATAAAATGTTTAGATGATCAGCTGGAATCAGCAGAGATTCAAGGTGTGAAACGAGAAATTTCAGTTAGAAAACCGTCACACATGCAGCTTAAAAGGCTAAAAATAAAGGATGTACCCTTTATGCGGTAAAGATATCTGAATCTCCTAAGAAGATGATGATTTCATGGAACAATTCCCTCTCGCTACAAGGTTTCGTGGATGTTTTTCCCGAGGAATTACCAGGTTACCACCCAAGAGAGAATTTGATTTTACCATTGAAATCAAGCCCGACTGGAACCTATTTCCAAGGCGCCTTATCGGATGACTACTACTGAGTTAGTCGAGCTTAAGGCACAATTACAAGAGCTTTTGTCTAAAGGATTGATTAGACCAAGTGTTTCACCTTGGGGAGCACCTGTGATATTTGTGAAAAAGAAGGATGGAACACTAAGGCTGTGTATTGATTATCGGATGTTGAACAAAGCAACAATCAAGAACCGATATCCACTTCCTAGGATCGATGATCTGTTTGATCAGATGCGTGGAGCAGCGGTTTATTCTAAGATAGACCTTCGATCTGGTTATCATCAGCTAAGGATTAAAGAGGAAGATATTCATAAAACAGCTTTCCGAACAAGGTACGGACATTATGAATTTACAGTTCTACCCTTTGGGTTAACTAATGCACCCGCAGCCTTTATGAATTTAATGAACAATATTTTTCAAGAATACCTGGACAAGTTTGTACTTGTATTCTTGGATGATATTCTCATTTATTCTAAAAGTGTTGAGGAGCACAATGAGCATCTGAAGATAGTTTTGGGAATTTTGAGAAAGAGAAAGTTGTATGGTAAGTTATCCAAATGTTCTTTCTTTGATTCAGAAGTTCACTATTTGGGTCATGTCATAAGTAAAGAAGGAATCGGCAGTAGATCCTTCAAAAATAGTGGCAATAATCGCTCGAGTGGCTCGCACTAAAGAATGTGCACGAAGTAAGAAGCTTCATGGGTCTTCTTTGAGTTACTATAGAAAATTTGTAAAGGATTTTTCTAAGGTAGCTGCACCAATAACTTCATTGCAAAAGAAGGATAAGAAATTCATGTGGAATGACAAGTGCGAAGCGGCTTTCAAAAGTCTGAAAGACCAGTTGACTTCTACACCTATATTGGCTGTACCAGATCCTAATGGGAATTTTACTATTGTAACGGATGCTTTTGGGGAAGGCCTTGGAGGTGTTTTGTTACAAAATGATCAGGTCATAGCTTATGAAAGTAGAAAACTTAAGTTACATGAGCTGAATTATGCCCCTCATGATTTGGAACTTGCTGCCATTGTTCATGCACTTCAAGTCTGGAGACACTATTTACTTGGAAAACCTTTTGAGTTGAAAACCGATCACTTAGGACTGAAATATATTTTTACTCAAATTTCTAATCAATGCCGACAAAGAAGGTGGTTAGAATTTTTATCACAATATGACTTTGATATTAGCTATATCAAAGGGAAGGAGAATAGGTAGTGATGCTCTAAGTCGTAGGAGGCACATTTCTGCTCTTATAACATTAAGAACTCAGTTTAAAGACGAGGTAAAAAGTGCCTCGAATCGATGCATATTTTCAAAGCAAGTAAAAAAAGCGCTTCTTGCATGCAACCTAAAGATAAAAGGTATGAAGGTTTTCATTTTGATAATGAAGGAATCTTGCGTTATGAAAATAGGGTATATGTACCTGTGCTGAATGATTTAAGAAAGAAGTTGTTAGTTGAATTTCATAATTCACCTTTCTCTGGACACTCCGTGTATTACAAAAATGCTTGCTGATATGAAACAACAATACTTCTGGAAAGGTATGAAAAAGGATGTGATAAATTTTGTGACTCATTTTCTGGAATGTCAACGGGTGAAGGCAGAACATATGCACCCTGCTGGACTGTTATATCCTCATAGCATACCGCAAAGATACAAATGGCAAGTAATAACCATGGATTTTGTACAAGGACTACCTATGTCAGGAATAAGCATGATGTTATCCCGTAGTTGTAGATAAACCGACTAAGGTAGCTCATTTCATCACCTGAAATCTAAAGGATGATTCACCAAAGGCTGGCCAAGAGGTTCGTACACAAAATTTTCAGATTGCATGGTGTACCGTAATCGATTATATCTCGACAGGATCCTAGAATGACGCTGGTTTTGGCAAACGCTTAACGCAGCCCTAGGAACAAAACTAAACTTCAGTTCGCATATCATCTAGAAATGGATGGGCAAACTGAGAGGGTAAATCAAGTGTTGGAGGACATGTTGTGAATGTATTGCATGGATCATAGTATAAATGGGAAGAGTATCTTCCATTAGTTGAGTTCGCATACAACAACACTTATCACTCCTCTCTTAAGATGGCACCATTTGAAGCACTTTATGGAAGAAAGTGCGTAACCCCCGTTAGTTGGGACAAAGTGTTGAGGATAGAGTGGTAATTGGACCGTAGATTCTCACGAAATGGAACAACAAAGTTAAGCTGATTCGTGAACGATTAAAGGAAGCAAATGATGACACGAAGAGCTATGCTGACCTTAAGCGGTTGATGAAGGTTTGAGCTGGTGATAAGGTTTTCTCGCGTGTTAAACCCGTAAAGAGCTCTATAACTTTTGGCAAGGCTGCCAAGTTGTCACCTCGATTTGTGGGACCTTTCAAATTGTCAAATAATCAACCCCGTAGCTTATCGCTTAGCATTGCCACTGCTTTATCTCGCATGCATGATGTTTTCCATATTTCTTTCTTAAGAAATACGTTTCAGATCTGTCACATGTTTTAAATTGGAATTCCTTGCAGGTCCAAGACCAAGGAATAATCGTGGTTAAACCCACACGAGTGCTGGAAACTCACCAATTGCATTTAAGAAATCGTGAAATACAGCAATGTAAGGTCCAGTGGGACCAGTTTAGCGAAGAAAGTGCAACTTGGGAAAACCTGGAAGAGATGAAAATTGCTTTTCCTTCTCTTTTTGCAACAGAATGAAAACTGTTGACAAAAATATACTTTTATGAACTGATTGTTTTTAAGTATTTATGAAAGCCAGATTAAGGCAGACTTTATTCAGGTTGAATAAATGTGTTGTGACATTGATTTCTGGAACTATTTAATATGGAAGTAGTCACAGTGTTTGTGAACTAATAAATTGATTGACCTGAAGGTTAATTTAATATGTAATTCATCGGGACGATGAATCTTTTTAGGAGGGAAGCATGTAACACCCTGAACTGTTGTTACTTTCTCCTGGACATACAAGTGTTGATATGTGATTTCTTGTATAAGGATGTGTTCCTCGATTTAGAAATCATGCTTGATATGTATTGTAATTTCCTTGCAGATTGCAGATCTTGACTGAGTCAGAATATGATTAGACTCTTTTATTTATTTCATTTTGTGTCTGAATATTAATCTGATCACGGAATGAATTATAGAGATATTCATCTATAATATCTAGTCTTGGATCAGTGGAATTGATCCAAGTAATGCTTTAAATTTGTTTGTGATGAATTAGATCACGGAATTTGAACAGTCAGCGAAGGTATGGAAGCATCGATTAAGCTTGGTCGAGTATGACTCGAGCTGATCTTGGGAATGAATTGGTTCCCGATATCGGGTATATCTCGAAGGTCTCGAGACATGGACCAAGTAATAATTCATGCCATGTATATTCCTCGTAGCCTAACGGGTACAGATAGGAGTGAATCCTGTTCGGAGATGCATGATTTTAGGTCTTTTCTTGGCATATAAAATGTTATACCTAACTGGAATTATTAATGGTTAGTAACCTAAAACTAAAACCTAACCTAGGGGTTAGATTAGTGTTAATCTAACCTAGACCTAGGCTATGTGTTAATATCCTAAGTCAGTAACTACATGTGATGTGGTTAGAATAAGTGTTATCCTAAATTCTAACCTAAGTTACTAACCTAACTATTGAGGAGGATGTAAAGGGGCCTATGGAGGGGTGCGAACCATGGGCGGCGTTTTCTATGGCAATTAATGCATGGATAAGGATGAGGGACAGGTCATGGCGGAGGCTTAAGCGACGGCTAACCTGTGCAGACGTGGCAATTCGCTAAGTTTGGAAATGGACTTGAATTTTCATTGGACTGTCGCCAATTCTGGCGGTCGGTGGAAGTTGAGTTTAAGCGGGAAAGTTGGTTTAATGGCATTCAATATTCTCGGTAAACGAGCCCGGAACTCGCGAGAAGGCATGCAAACGGGAAGTTTGAGGGTTTGTTTGGTTTTTCACGATTTTCGGTTTTCTCTCTCGCTTGTTTACTCGGTTCTTCGCACTGGCCTCTTTGAGTCGTGCATGGCAAGTATGAACCTGCTCTAGCTCTTTTCTCTGGTCATGGAGGATATATATGTGATGGAGATAGCAAAATTTTGTTGGTCGCTTTATCTTGGAAAAGAAAAGGAAGTTTGA
>CM031240.1:990660876-990878370 GCA_018340775.1 Taxus wallichiana var. yunnanensis
GAAAATTTTAATCTTAAACCATTATTTTCATTTATCGATATATCTAAATTCGATATTAAGAAAGTAAGATCATTAAGTTTTCTTACTACAGTTTAACATTGTAACAATCTTGATTGAAAGCTTATACATTATACTTAGTGATAAAAATGACTAAATCTTCCTATTAATTTTTAAAGCTTTCCCTTTCCATTTATTGTTTACATATAAAGAGCATACAACCAATCATCAAATATGATTTAAACTTAAACACACAATGAGATAACATACATAGTTTTGATTCAATGATAAAAGGAAGTATCATTTTTCTTTCTTATTAAGGACTATTGTCCTATTAATGAAATCAGAAAACATAAGGTTTAGTTTCGTAAAAATAATGCCACATTCATCCATATAAAACTATCCTTATTCCCTTTTTGAGTAAGGATCTATCAATCATAGTCATCATAGTTATACCCTTTCCCAAAATGAAATGAATCAAAGAAATATATATATACAATTCCTTATTCAAGCATTATTCTATACTTTAGAATCTATTAGATATATATACAGTTCCTTATTCAAGCATTATTCTATACCTTAGAATCCATTAAGCCATGCATGTCAATTTTTAAGTATATCAATAAAATCCCATCATGCATGTTAGTATTTAGGAATATTAATCAAATCTAAGTCATAAAAGACCTTAGAATAAATTAGAAATCAACAACCCTTCCCAACAATTCATTTATCAAAAGAGAGAGGTCACTTTACTCCCAACTTATTTAATATTCCATAAGTTTACAAGAAACATCTTTCATCATTACAATTTTTTTAATACATATTTATTTTTTTCCAACAAGTTCATTTCAAGATAATTTTCAATACATAAAGCATCTGAATGAAGAAAATGATTTCATTAATAAAACAAATGTAACTTTTTATAAGTCTTTCTCCTTTCACTTTTCATGAAGTCCATCTACAAAATTGTTAACATGAGTCCGTTCAAAAGAAATTTGAGAATGATAAGCACTATAATGTTAAACAATATGATTTTATCTAACTATTTCGTAAAAGGAACCATGCTATTTATGAAAAGGTTCCAAGTACACAATAACAAGATCAATAAGAAAGATTACCAAAAAGTCACAAAATCAGATGTAGAGAAGAGTCACTAAATCTATTTAAGTATCATTACCCATAGAAGAAGTTAAGTAATCCATCATAATTTAATTCCATCTATGTCATAGTATTGACAATCATTTCAACATGATAACATTCAACTACAACCAATTAAGAAAATAATTAATTCAAGTCATGATCTGTTCACATTGGTTTCCATTTAATTCACCAAGAAAAGTTCCACTATAACACAGTCAAATCCCAATCAATCAATCGAAAATGAATTGATCTAAAACATAATGACTTGAAAAGAACAATATGTTGTTCCTATAACAATCAATTTCATATCAAAAACTAAAAAGGTTTGATATAAAACATGAATGACCTAGCATGGACAACATATTGTCCTAACAACCTAGTTATCTAAATCCCTACCTCTATTCCAAGAGGATACCTTCAAGTAAGAACAAACTTGACAATAATGTATATCATCACTGTATATTCTACAGGATATTTTCTCAGTCTTCACAAAACAAAACAAACACACGATACAAAGTTCTAGAAGGATATGTCATCAACACAAGATGTGTTCAAAACCTATTTGAACAAAACATAACCATCACAATCATGCATCTCAATAAACAATCAACAATTGGATGCTCAATATCTCCCACATACTAGCTAAAGGAGAATGCAATCAGAATGGTTTCAAAGAACCAAAAACACAGAGCACGGTCTTACCCAAAAAGACCAAGAGCCAATTTTAAGAAATGAAATCTTCCTTAACAAAGATCAAATCAGACCTCACATAATCCAACTTATTTGAAATGAACTTGAATACGAGAAAGAAACTACACTCATCAAGGAAACAAATCATACAAACATCATCAAGGAAACAATGATGATCCAAATCAAAAGAAACTCCAAAGATAACAAGAAATGCTACCAAATCACAATACCCCACACATGATGCTCAAAACTTACATTCCATCACATGATCATACAATTAAACAAAAGCGAATCCATTTCAAGTATAAAAACCCGGGATACTTTCAAAATCAATCAAGTTCTAAAAACTTACGCCGAGGAGAAAGGTATTCAAGCCATGAAAAAAACAAGCCCACAAAAGAGAGGGAACAAAGTATTACCAGTCCTTGTTTCTCCTACATGTCCACTTGAGAAGGGTATTCAAACAATGAAACAAAAATTAAGAAGACAAATACAGAAAGCTCCATTGTTCACCTAACATCATGCACTTACAGTGCTTAAAAACCACCTTCATGAATACCCAGTATGGGTTGACCAAGATCTTTTAAAACAATGAAAATATCTAATGATATGTATCAATCTTAAGCTGAAACAAAGGTCAATAAACTGAAACAAGAATCCCAAAATAGACCTTCAAGAAACAAGTCGACCAATGATACTTGCTAATACAACCAAATGAATAACCATCAACCTGAACAAAAGTTCCATTACATGCCCCTCTTTATTATGGAGAACAAATTCATCCTAAATAACATTAATCAAAACCCAATTTCACAACAATCTGGGAGTTCCAAAGTTCAAGATATTTCCATAGAATCCCTACAAAAATGTTTAAACACCACAAGGATATAAAACAAGGAAACATAATTATCAAAACACGAGACTCCTTGAAAGTTCATACCTAGTTTTCCAATAAAGTAAAACATGTTTTTTTCCATTTTATATCCGAAACCCATATTCGAGTAAAACACCATTATTTCACATAACTACTCTAATCCAAAGAAACCATGTCCAAAATAACTCACAGAAGTAGGAAGGAGAAAATAATCACACAAGAAAACATTCTCAGAGACATTTTCATGAAGAGCAGAGTTATTTTTATGAAAACGTTTAAATAAAAGAAATAATCTTAAAGAGATAGAGCCTATCATGCCTGGTAGTGCTCCTGCCTTCTCTTCCTTGTTTAAATCCTTCAAGAAAAACTTCTACAAAAATATTTCCAATGAAAATTCCAAACAAGTCTTTTGAAACTTTTCCCATTTTCTTCTTATAGTTTCCATGACCAAATTTTTCCATGACCAAATTTTTCCATCATTTCCACCATGCAAGGGAGAATTCAAACATGCAACATAATCAAACTAAGAGCTCACAAAATGAAAATACCACATGTAGATCCAAGAAGCTCAAAAAATCTAAATGCACAATGAAACCAAACCATTTATTTTTCCTCCAACCCATTCTACTATTCCCACAGCGTTTTGGCTTGGGTTAGGGTTCATAAATACCAACATAATCGATAGTTTTCCTCCAAAACTCAACATTTCCCACTACCTTCTTTCCTTAGCCAAAATTGGTGACAACATGTTTATTAAATGCCTCATTTAAACCTTGCAATGCATTTGGAATGGTGCCACCGCCATCCAAATTCACTTATTAACATAGCCAACCATATTTCCCTAGGTTAGGTTGATGTCCATTAGGTTAGGTTCCCCTAACATTAGTTTACATACCATAGCTTAGGACCTTAGGCATAGTTCCAAATAGCTTAGGATTAATTAGTGTCCAAACTTAGGATAGTTCCCCATTATCCTATTTAGGATTTAATCATAACAATAGATACAATCACCTTAACATAGGTTTAGGATAGGATATAATAATAAAACACTTAGATTAATTAGGTCCTAATTAATCAAAGAACATTACCTCTCGTAGTTCATAAAAATGACGAATCAGATCACCTTGAAGGGTGAAATCAAAAGATGCTACAGGATGCCCTTGTGACCCCAAAGTGTAAGCCTGGGTTTAGAAATCAGATATTCTGACCGACTCGATCAAGATGATCAAAACATCGAAAAAACCCAAACATGCCTTGGATCACTACAATTGATCCAAGGTGTGGTTAATCCTATACTTTGCAATCAACAGACTGAAAAACAAGTTCAGTATTGCAAACTAGGAAATGAACAATTTAAATTGAATTTATTTCCTTCATCCACATGTAGAATACATTAAAAATTTCAACATAAAAGTATAATAATACTTCATTAATAAATTCATAATTGTCATGGCATGATGTTATCTAGTTTTAGAAGATATAACATATCATCTACAATAACATGATTAATCAATTTTAAAGAGTACCCATCTTCAAAACAAAATCACCTATCAACTTTGCTACTTAAATTATGGAAGTGATCAAGGATAACAACCATAGAGGCATTACAAATTTCCATAGTAAATATTGCCGCGTAGATGGCCAAATCCATGTATGAAAACTATGCGGGGCAGAGATAGGGGAACAAGCATATTGGTTACTACACATGAGGCGGATCGAAAGAATTTCGGAAGAACAAAGGCAATAGTGCAGAGCATGATAAGATCATAGAATCATTATAGTTAGGCATTGTAAGTGGATAAGGTGCCATCCTAGAACCTTGGAGGTGAAGAAAAGGATATTCCATGCATGGAATATTCCCAGATGCATCATTACAGTTAGTGGAAGGTTTTGCAAAGAGGATAAGCATTCACCAATGGAGGACCACATTGACACTTGGCATGTGATCTACGTAGGAGAGAAATCATGGTAGTGGATGTTGATCCTATTTAAAGAAGTACTTGGGACAAGAACATGGGATAAGGGAGAGAGAGGAGAAGGAACTAGAAGGTACGTGGGTGCTAAGAGGAGGGTAACAAGGTGTTGCAGAAATGTTAGGAAATGCTAAGGGTTTGGAGCTCATGATGCTAGGGTTTATAGTTCTTAGTGCTAGAGGGTTGTAAGGGATGTCATTAAGCATATGTATGGGTACTGGGGTCTATAACAAGGGATATAATTGGGAAAGCATAAGTATGATCTATGATAATATTAGTTTGTAGGGGTTGGATCTTTTTCATTTAATGTATATGGTCTAAGATGACCCTTTTGAATGTAGTATGGCTACCAGAGACTCTTTTTAAATCAATATACATGGATCTATTATGTACATCTTATTTATGGGTGTAAAACCTCATGTTATTTGGTTTTTCATGACTCATATCCAGTTTTTTGTGCTTCGTCATAATGTTTATTTAGCTTTTGTGATGCATTGATGTGTAGATCTGTTAGTTATATGTTCTTTTTTAATAGATGAATGCACTTATGTTTCTGCAAATAATCCTCCATTAATGGTGTAAATATCTTAAAAATCTCACATAAAGGAGGGGTTCGAAGCACCCACGCATACCTCTGGGTGAGTTCCCAAGTGTATGTTGGGTGATAGGCCGACGTGCTTGGGGTTAGAAAGAAGTATTGAGGGTAAAATAATGACTACATCTTGGTTCCATTGTCAGGACCTCTTTTGAAGCTATTGTGAGAGAAATGTGTAATGACAGAGTGTTTGACCTTGGACAACATCAATACCTAGCTTAAAATCATGGAGGATGAGTTTTCTCAGAGGTTCAATACTAGATCTAAGTTTGATGCATGAAAATGGGTGGAGGAAAACCTATATCATGAACTCTATGAGACATTATTCTATTGTTTCCCAGAGAGTTGTATGAATGGCTATCAACATATGCATCAAGGAAAATTTGGTACTATAGACCTCATGTTTTGACCCAAGAGGAATATCAATGGTTGCATGATGTCAATCTGACCTAGACTCGTGCTATTAATCACTAGTGGAGTAGAGTGTTGACTAGTTATACCCTAGAATACACTATTTCTATGTATTCTTTCCTAGATATTGCTGAGTTTGAGTTCTTAAGGGATCTTAGAGGATCATTCTTACATGCTATTCCACTAGCTATC
The DNA here is from genome assembly GCA_018340775.1 of Taxus wallichiana var. yunnanensis. Lineage (NCBI taxonomy): Eukaryota > Viridiplantae > Streptophyta > Pinopsida > Cupressales > Taxaceae > Taxus > Taxus wallichiana. The sequence goes on from CM031240.1 coordinate 990,666,749, forward strand.
AAGATCCTGGTCATTACTTTGAGTTTAGAAGCCTTTCCCATGGTTGGATAAACTCCTACTAGGCACAAGGCAGAAGCTGGTGTGGTAGAAGGATGGTGGACCTTGCGGAAGAAATGGAGAGAGAGGAGAGGTGGATCAAGTATAATGAAGCTCAGGAGAGGGAGTTGTCAAGATAGCGTGAAGCTGTAGGAGTGATGGATTTATGGAGGAAGATGTTGTGGGAAGGATTTGAGGTTCACGTGGAGGACATAAAACCTAAGCAGTCTAAGCTACCCCATCTTTGCAAGCGTGGAAGAGAAACCCCTTGGATTCTAGAAATATCTCATGATATGAAGAAAGGAGAAGAGATGTAGGTGTGCATCTTAACCCACATGGTGACCATAACCTTGTGCTTAGTTTTCTAGTTCCTGAGATAAGTTTTGATAATCTAGTTGGTATTAGTATTCATAGTTGAGTGACACCTAAGAGGTATAATTTTTCATTTGGTACATCTATGGTTGCACAATAATTTCTTGTGTTTGGGGTATTTTTTCTAGCACAAAATTTGGGCAAGGTGTGGGATCAAAAGGTTTGAGTATAACATTTGTGTGTGGCACAAGAAACACATCTAGGAGAGGTTCAATATCATAGAATGTCATCGCGTAGTTTAGCGCGACGGTGGGTCCACAAAGAAAACTGCATTATGCCCCTTACCTATGATAGGAGGAGGATCTGGTGGATCTAGAGGAGTTGGCACTAGTGGATCTAGTGGGTCTGGTGGTGGAGGTAACATCGAGGGAATCAAGGTCCTAGATCTAGTGGACAAGGTCCACAACACCATCAACATGTGTTTTATGAGATGTCACTCCACTTACCTAATTACAAGGGCATTGAGGATGCCACGGAACATGTACACAAGTGCAAGTTACTATGGCGCACAAAGGAAATTATTTCCTAGAGCTGAAGGAAATTCATTTTACAACCACATTGCAAGGATGCACACATAACTAGTACATGAAGTATGACCCACACCAGACAATGGTGGATTACATTGCACTGTGTAATGCCTTTTTGATGGAGTTCCACATACCTAAGTTTGAAAGTTAATCTTATAATTGACATGGGTTTGAAAGTTAATGTTATCACTGCTTTGGATGTATGGAATCAAATGTGAAGGCCTCCCTTACAGCAATCTTCAAATGTGTTGTATATTGCTAATAAGACAAAAGTAATTCCCATTGGTGTTTTAAAGGATGTTGTTATCACTATCCAAGGTGAGAAATTCACTAGAAACTTCAAAGTCTTGGTGCTTGTTGAGGAAAACAACTTTCTAGTGTTACTTGAGTGCCCCAGTGCTATAAGAACAATGTTGACTTACGTTTTAATAAAGGGTATATAAATTTTGAGAACAAGGAGGAACATGTTATCATCCCTTTAACGAGATGAAAAGTCAACGCCTTATACTAATCCCTTGGGAGAATAATACCTAGAAAAAATCTATGTGTGCACTATCAATGGCCCTAAGGTTGTGTAACCAACAAAAGAAGGTTTGATTTAATGGGAGGATTTTACCATCATCATTGAAGACTTACCAATGGTTCACATTGTATGGTACACTTTGTTTGAATACCATTACAATAGTCACCTTGTATCTCTCTAAGGGGGAATGTGGAGTCACTAATGATGCTTTGAGACAATGAGTGATTCAACCTTCTCATTCCGCTAATGAGGAATGGATTGATTTGAGAAAGAATCAAAAGATTCAATGCAGTCCCAAACTCTATTTCTATAGTTCTGAGTCTTGTATTTTTGACTTGGTATTGGTATCTTACTTGCTTGAATATTACTTTAGCATCTTTGAGACACTTTAGCTTCTTGGTTCTCATAAAATCGGTGAAATCCATTATGAGGAGGAGATCCTCATACTCTGCAGTTGTTAGTATTTTCAAATTGCAGCTTATATGAAAATGGGAAGACTTCACCTGAGGGAGAGGTCAAGACAACACCGACTTTGGATCTGAATTTGAATTACTTCTATCGAATTCCATGGTCCAAAGATGATCTTCTTCATCTTCAATGAGGAAAGGAAAGCTTTCATCTCTTTCAAATGTGAGGAAATAATTCCCCATCCCGCTATGTTAGAATAAAATGTTTTCTCTTAGGTCTTCCGACTTCTGAATTGTATATTTCATTTTCTGCATAGGAAGCAAATTTTTTATTTCCCCTTTCACTTGAATGGTCATTGAGGAAAATCTATTAAAATTTCACCACCTATATCCTTACAAAAATTCTACTCAACAACATAAGAAAGGATTCTCGGGATGTCTACCACTAGAATTGTGAACAACACCTTCTTATCTGGAAAGTCCGCTAGTGCCACTCAGGGCATCCTTGATCCTTCCCACCAACGACACTTCATTGGACTCAATAGAATAACAAGATCCATTTACACGTGTCGAGTAAGTCCTAAGGGATTGTTTACTTTAACTTGGGCATGACATTATCAAAGGCTCAGAGTCTATGATATAGTTATTTAACTGGTAGCCTTTGATTAGGAGGGATAAGTAGAAGGGTTATACCATATTAGTTTTTGATACACTAAGTGCCATCATGTTCTATGAATAAGATGTAAGTGGTGTTAGCAATAGGCCCTTAGGATTGGGATTCACAGTGTTGGATTTTAGGCTACCACTCTAGAAAACATTGACGAACCTCTTGAATTGGTCTAAGTGTATTTGCAAATATTCAATTTCAGTAATCTAAACTTTGGTTTTTCTTGCATTTTCCAGTGTTATCCTAGTACACCATGTTATTCAGCCATTTTTGATTAATTGATTTAATTAATTAATTCATGCACATTGTAACCTTTAGATTAATTAAATTAATCCCGTGTATCCTTAGTACCCATTTAGCTAAGTTAATTATTGTTTATTAATTAAATAATTAATTAATTATGTGAACATCCTAGTCAACTGCCACTTGATCAACATTCACCTAGAATCCACTTAGACTCTACTTGGACTCCCTATCATTATCTTAGTTAACTAAACTTCTAGAAGCCTAGAAAGGTGGGGCAATTGAATTTCATGTAAAACCACCTTTCCAGATGCAAATTTTGCAATTAATTCATTTATTTCCCCGACACTACTGTAACTTCCTACAATGCTATTTTTAGCATGTGCATTCACCCGTATGTAACCAACTTCAACTAATTTTGCCTCTATAAATTACAGGCTTACCTTGCTTACAAATCCTCTTGAATCAAGTACAAAACTCGTGCTAAAATTCACTTTGTTTATAGCAATTTTATTCAAAGTTTGGAGAGCATTCAAGAGCATCCACATTCACTTGCAAGGTTCCACAAACAAGGTCTCTACAACCTTACTGAGGTTTGCATTGAAGAAATTATAGGGAAGGTTTACATTAATATTTTTTTATCTTTCATTATTGTAGTAGTTTTTCTCCGCATACATTTGGGCACACCAGTAGGACTCTGCATCCCATTTTATTTCATTTTTGGTTTCATTTCTTATTCCTATGTTTTATTTATTTCACAAAAACTTCTTGTTTGTGTGCAGATTTCATAGGTGAATTGGGAAGTTACCATTGTTTATTGTTTTACATGTGTAGGAAGGAGTTGTGATTTTTCTAAAAGTTGCTTCTCTTTTAGTTTATCAATTTCTGCATTGTTGTTTTCTTCTAGGTATACATTTATGCTCTTGGTTTCTTTTTGCACTTTCTACACAACCCGTAACATCAAAAATCAAACTAAAACTTAGCAACACATACAATATTTTAAAAAAAAATTTCAAACCCTAGACTTACCCTTCCCCCTAACCATCCTCTTACCCCCATCTCGGCCAACTCACTCTGAGTTACCTCATCCCATTCTCACCCCACTCACCTAACTACCCAACCTCCCTCTTCCTTCCCTCTCACTTGGAAAGAGATTTCCCGCAGCCCACTCCCTAACTACCCACCCCATCCCATTCCCCAAACGACCCCATTCTCTACACCTATTCAATCCCCGTGACCCCGACCTTGGCTAACTCATCTCTCTCTACAACCTACTCCATCCCAACCCCCTCCTAACCCCATTCCCATTCCCACCCCGACCGATCCCTCATGTGCCTCTACCTCACCCATAGATCCCAGCCCCATCCAACCCCCACCCAACTCACTCCCCACCCCGAGTCACCCCCGTATCCATGCCCGCTCTGTCTCCTCTCGACCAATCCCTCCCTCTCTGCTATCCCCAAGCTCCCTAATCCCTCGCCCCCTAATGCCTCCCGGCTCATGTCCTACCTATCCCAAGTTGTTCTCTCCTTTCCTCATCGAGCCCTATCCTAAGCACACACACACAACAACAAAAACTTATACTACCTTAGGTTTTTGGTTAGGATATATATGCTTATAGTTTAGGTTTAGTTTTAGGTTTTATCTCTTATATTTTTTCTTCTTTTATTATTTATTATTTTTAGTTTAGTTTTATTTTCTTTCACTTGTTTTCCACTTAAATTAGTTTCATTATTTATTTTTATACAACTAATAGTGCAGGTTGCAATCTTAGTGTTATTAGACGTTTCGGTCTAATTTTTCTTGCTTTTTCACCTTTTTCGTACATGTTTAGTCATTTTTTCCAACTAGACTAACATTTTATCATGTGTTTTGCATACTTTTCCTTTGTCGAGTTTCTTTTGCTTTTGGTGTGACTAATCTCAAATTGCTCACACGTATGCTCTTCCTCGTGATTTTTAAAGTGATCTTGAGTCATTTCATTCTTTTTGTTTTGGGTAAATTAACGCTTCACTTAACCAAGGCCAACCCACACATATTCTCTTTCCTCACGCTTTTTAAGCAATCTTGGAAATCATAAACATGGGCTCACTTCTATTTCTTGGTTTTTTGTTCTTTTTACCTCATTCTAGAAAAAATTCTAATCATTTGTTGTAGGACCCACTCTCACACAAGGTGAATTAAAAACTTTAAAAATACTAACTATAGGTTGCCAAAGGAGTACAATCAAACCACATTAAAATCAAAAGATAAAAAAACACCACATTCAACACAATGTATTTGCAGGTTTGGTTAAGAGCTATAGATTGACCACTTAAATAGAACATAACCCCTTGGAATAATCCTTAAGCTACAATAAAGGGGGTGGTTCTAGGAACCCTAAAGTAGTCCAAACCTTGAGGGAATTGGTGGATGAAATGGGAACCTTTTTATCCTACCTGACTAGTAAATCCTTGTGAGTTAGAGTCATGAATATCATTAGTGGCGACCCCAGTGCAATTCATTCTAAGTAATATCTTTTCTCAAGGTTTCAAAGGGGGTAAATTAAAGCTGTCATCTAGAAATAACGTCATGCTCACTCAGATATTTTTCTAATACCTAGTTGAGAGAGTCACCCATGAAGCCAAACATTATCCAAGCCAATCTAAGGTAGAGGCCACAAAAAAACATTCAAATAAAACCTTATTTTCTATTTTCTTCTTTTTTGTAGTAGTATTCCACTCACTTTTTCCCAAAAAAATCCTTGTTTGGGATCTATCTTTCACTTTTCTTATCTTTTTGTCATTTTCTACAAAATCCTTGTTTAGATTTTACTTTCATTCTTGTTTCATATTTTCTTGTCCTCTTTTCTCTTCATCATCAGTCATTCACTAACCTTCATTTTAATCTTAAATTTCCCCCTTTTAGAAATTTCTTTTCTTTTCATTATTTCAATATTTTCATCCTCATTTCCTTCTCTATTTGATCTTCTTTCATTCATCTGGTGTTCTTTTCTCATTTATTTGATTCTTCCCTTTCGCAATCATCAAATTCTTCTATCTTTCATATTCACCTCATTTTGAGCTTATCTCCCATTCTATTTGATGCTTAAACATTTGGATTACATTTCCCAACGTTTAAGTTTTCATCTCCTTTTCAACATCAAGTATTGAGTTGTGGATATCCACATCCTCGCTCAAGCACTTTCATCTTACAACTCACATATTAATGGTGTTGTGTTCCACTTTGTCACAACTCAATTTCATCACATATTATCTTCATTCTCTTCTTGCATCCTTTAGTTTGACAACATCATCGTTAAAATATATACATTTTCTTTTCTTTACGTCTCTAACTTGAATTTTTTTTTGCGTTTTAGACACTTCATCATATATTCTTTTCCAATGTTTACGCTATCAATATTTGAGTCTTATCCCTTCATTAGCATCTTCCTTCTTAACTAATTATTGTTAAGGGTTGATCACATTGCATATGATTTGAATCCTTTTTATACCCTCTTCCCATTTAGCATTCACTTTTGCTAGGTGGTCAAGTGCATTTAAAATATATCTATCCTCGCTCCTCCACTCTAGCATTCACATTGTTAGAGGTTGAGCACATTTGGACATTTATCACAATGCCCAAAAGAAATTTTCCACCTAGACAAGAACCAAATCAAACCTCAGGTGGTTTAAATATTTTGGGAACTCAATATCTACTTCATTCTCCACTTGTCTTCCATTCATCAAGTTTTGCCAAAGCCTTCCGAGTGCTACCTCTACAATTCTGGCACTTGGTGGGGAGCCAACTCTTCCACTCTACTCTTGAGCTCTTGGATGACTACAATCAATTCTGAAAATACTCCCTCTATCACATCCATATGCTTTAACACCATGTTTTACAACTCTTTATCTTGAGCTCAATCTTATCCTTCTTGGTTTTTATTACTCCCTTTACAAAGATGCCTCAACCATAACCTTTGTGCGCTCAATATTATTCTTAGGAATCCTCTCCTAGATAGCTTTAAGTACTACTTCTTCATGAACCATGTGCACATAAAGATTTGCTTCACATTTCGATACATGTTAAAGATAAAGTCGGTGTTGCACTCACCTTCTTGATTTTTGTGAACAAATCCTCAAGTTCGTAATCTTGGCCTTAACAAAAAAAAAAATTCTTCCTTATCCTTCACTATCACTTTGTTTGGCCTCCATGCCACTCTTAATGTTCACTAGGAGCATGCTAACTGGATCTTCCAAGTACTCCATTTCATCATCATATTCACTCTAGCTTAGCTCAACAAGGCCGATAATTGAACTAAGATTTGCTTTACCATCATGCTAGCCCGTCATATGCCTCCTTGAGTCTACCTTATGTTCTCCTTGGAGGTATTTCTTAAAAAAATTGACTTCGCACTCCTTCTCTTTCTTATCTTCCACCAAGACCTTCATTTTAGTGCCAACATAAAATTTCTTCGCGCGACATCAACGGCCATTTTGTTCAAGGCGTTGCATGTCTACTCATTAGTCGTGTACATAGGCTCCATAATCTTGTACTTCCTTTTGGGCTCACTCTTCAACTCAATTACATTGATGGAATTATCACTCACCTTAAGCTCGGAGTTCTTCTACATGCGTGTGTAGTTTCTAGGTCAACATCTTCCGTGTTCGTGAAACTCTTCCATGCTTATCCATTAGTTCCTAGGCATATAACTTCTAATTTGACATCGTGGTCTAAAATTTTTCCTCGGGACCTTCTTAGGGTCATCCAAAAATCCATATATGGTGACACAGGTATTCATCTCTTCCTTAGTTCCTTCATCTTATTCCTTTTCTTCTTCAATTTTAAGAAGAGCAACAATGGGGACAAGAAGTCCCTCCTCTTTAATGGGAGAGGTTCCCTTATTCAAACGAACTTATTTACAAATATACAAAACATGATTTTATGGTTAAACTTGATATTACGAAAGTGTTTTCACAAGGGTCATCAATTACAAAAGGACTGAGGAAATGAGAGTACGGAAAAGAGCAGAAAGGCAAACATGCGGAATTATAGATATCAGAGTAATTCTTTATGTTTGCGAAGTCACAGTGGATTGAAAACAAGATCATTCGTATCGGACAAATAAGATGGAATTCAAAGACACAAAGTTCTGTAAATAACATCTGCCAGAACGCAAAGTTTCTTAACGAACACGATTCGTTATCAAGGAAACAAAGTTCCTTCTTGGTTATGCAAGATCACCGTGCTTGCAAAGTTGAAGAGTATGCAATCGATGAGACTAACGAATTTGAGATAAATGATCTTCACAAAGAAAACAAATGAAAGCTTAGAACAGACAGAGATCAGATAGACAAAGAAAGGAAAGTCCTTCTGTATTGATTTCTCTATAATCTATTTACACTTGCAGAAAATATGCCAAGTTCTTCCTCCTTCTTGAATGGCGGAAAGAAGGCCATTATATAGCTTACAATTCAAGTTATCTCTTCAGAATCCGCTTTCTTTTAACAAAGGATAGTTAAGGACCGCCAATCGCAATACCTTAACTAATTACAAAGAATACGAAAAGAATAGAAGAAGAGAAAAGAAGGAGAAGAGACAGTGTCCCACCGAGAGGGACCCACCGCCTTCTAAACCGCGCTTGAATTTTTTCCACGATCTTAGCCTATGTCCTCGCCACGAGGGACACACTAGAATTTTCATCTTGAGGATGACAATGAATATCTTTGAAAACCGATGTAACCAGTGTCTTGAGAGCTTCGTTCTTCTGCCAGCTGTCCTTGAAATTTGATCTTCGGATTGATAGCATCAGAGCCGCAACTTAAATTCATATTTTAGCATATTCGGGTCGAGCGGGAAAAACTAAGTATGAATTGCATTAGGTTCACTTGGGACATGTGAGACGCGAATGCGCGAAACACGCGGTTCGGCCGATTTGGGTGAAACAGGGAGAAGACGCACAAATGCATTTTGGGACATTTGGGACGAAAACGCGCGAAGGACGCGGTTCGGGTGTTTTGGCCGAAATTGGAACAGTTTGCATTTTTTTTTATTTGGGACAAAGAGCTCTGAGGTACGCGACTCGGGAGTTTTGGCCGATCGGGGAACAGAGAGCAATTTGGAACTCGGGACAGTTGGGACAAAATTGCGCGAAGGACGCGGTTCAGAAAATCGGCCGAAAATGGAACAGTTTGCCCGATTAACTTTGGGACATTTGGGACATGAAAGCACGGTTCGGGTGAATCGGCCGAAAATGGAACAAAAGGCCCGTTTGAACTTGGGACATTTGAGACAAAAGTTCCGGAGTACGCGGCTCGACGGTTCGGGTGAAAATGGAACAACTCGCACTTTTTGATTTGGGACATTTGGAACAAGAAAGTGCGAAGTACGTGGTTCGGGTGATTCGGCCGAAATTGAAACAACTCGCACAATAAGTTTTGGGACACTTGGGACAAAAAGTCTGACGGGCCCGAAAATGGAACAACTTCGGGGATTTCGGCCGATCGGGGAACAGAATGCACTTTCGTACTTGGGACAGGCGGGACAAAAATGTCCGACAGGCCCGAAATACATACAAAATGACCCAAAACATAGATTTTCTCAATTTTCACGGCTTAGGCACTTTAGAGAAAACACTCATAACTCAAAATTTTGAAATTTTACTTTTATCAGAGCAGGGAATTTTGAGTGGACAACAGCTGGCTCCTTCTGGGGATGACTTGGCATAAATTCAAGGAATGAGGCAAGGCAAGAACTTAGACAAACTCGGGGAAAGTAGACCAGTGCCTTATCCATTGGGCCACGGAGTCAAAAGAACACCAATACAGAGGGCAACACACCAAAACAACAAAAGGAAAACACACCAAAAGCAGAGAAGCAAAAACACTGTACAGAATATACAAGGGACTCCCTAATCACCTAGGACTTGAACAACTTGAGATACTACCCACTATAAGGAAGTGGGAGAGAAGAACCATCCATGTAATCAAGATAAAAGGAATTCTCACCAGCAAAGTGTCTGATCTTGAAAGGTCCGAGCCACAGGGAATCAAATTTTCCATGGCTGCCACGAGGTTCATGTCTTTTGTCCCATAACAGTACGATGTCTCCAACTTGGAAATCTCTGAACCTAGCTTTCTTGTCAAACAGGACCTTTACCTTCTGCTGGTGAACAGATATCCTATCAGCAACCACCAATCTGTCTTCATTCAGCTTGTGCAGGTACATAATTCTCTTGTCCAGGGCATCTCTGAAACTAGTATCCTCGATGGCCTTCATTAGATGCAAGGCCGGTAGTTCCACTGTCACTGGCAATTGAGCTTCAACTCCATATACCACTTGAAAAGGAGACATTCCAATAGCTCTCTTTGGTGTAATCCTGTCTGCCCAAAGAGCATCATAGAGCTTCTTGTGCCAGTTTCACTGAGACTCATTGACTAACTTCCTTATGATAGTCACCAGATTTTTGTTAGTAGATTCTGCCTGCCCATTTCCTTGAGGGTAGTAATCTGAAGAGTGAGCCAAAGAAATACCATACCCATAGCAGAAGTCCATTATCTCAGCTGAAGAGAAATTCGAGGCATTATCTGTTACAATCTTGTTAGGCACACCATACCTTACCAAGATGTTCTCTTTGATGAAGCTGCATACCACTTCAGAAGTAGTGCTCTTGACCGGAATAGCTTCCACCCATTTGGTGAAGTAGTCAGTGGCAGTAAGTACATGAGTGTGACCAGCACTAGAAGCAGGATTGAGTGTACCAATGAAGTCCAAACCCCACTGTTGAAATGGCTCCTCAATCACAACTGGCTTGAGAGGCAAAGAAGCCAATTTAGGTCTTCCCACAAAGGTCTGGCAGGCCTCACATTTATCCACCCACTTGGATGCATCTCTGAACAAAGAAGGCCAGTAGTATCCTCCCCCGAGTATCTTATGAGTCAGAATCGTGGCTGATGAATAGTGCCCTCCACATGCCCGATCGTGAAAAGCCGAGAGCAACTTTCTCTCGTTGTTCTTTGTCCACACACTTTAGAAATCTCCCATCTCAAGCCACGTTTAAACAAAGCATTTTCCCATAATACATATGTGTCGACCTCAATTTAACAACTCCCTCTTTTCTTTTGGCGCTTAAATGAGAGGGGCATTCCCATAGGTGAGAAAATGGGCGATGTCAAAGATACCATTCATCAACTCGAACTAAGGAAAGTAAACAAAGAGGAAGGTCAACTTTCTCCAGTAGTTCATGCTTAGCTCCTTCAGCAATGAGCTCACAAAGACCTTTTCCACGAACCAGCTTGGTCGGCTTAATGTCAATGTCATACTCTTGGACCTTAGCAACCCAATTCCCTCTCTTGGATCCAAATTCTTGTTGTGTGAGAATTGACTTAACAGTGGTATCTGGAACCAGCACTATGGAATGAGAGTTGAGGATGTAAAAGCGAAATTGCTTGACAGCTTTAACCACCGCAAAAGCATGTTTCTCCATCATAGTATATTTCAACTCATGATCTTTCAGAATATAGCTCATGAATGCGATTGGTAGCTCATGCTCATTAGAGTCTTCTTGAGTTAACACGGCAGCCAAGGTATTATCTGTAGCATAGCAATAGATGATGAAATCTCTATTGAAATCAGGACAGGCTAAAACAGGAGTTTTAGCGATAGCTCTCTTGATACCTTCAAAGGATTCCTTTCCTTCAGAAGACCAACCAAATGTTTGTTTTCCTTTCATCATCTGAGAAATATTCAAAGTTAATTCTGCAAAATCAGGGATGAATCTTCTCAAGAAATTGATCTTACCAAGAAGGAGTGCACGCCCTTTTATGGGTGGGAGAGGAATTTGCTGGATGGCTTGAACTCGTTTATGATCAATCTTAATCCCATCCTTGGAAATGATGTGCCCTAATAACTTTCCCCTCGTGACAAAAGACATGATTTTTTAGGGTTCAGAGAGATCCCATGCTCTCTGCATCTCAGCAGAACTGTCTCTAGGTGATCAAAATGATCCGCTCTTGTCTTGGAAAACACTGTCAGGTCATCAAGGTAGATGACAATACACTTCCCTTTTAAGCTTCCAAAAGCCAGATCCATAGCTCTCTGGAAAGTGGCACCAGCATTAATAAGCCCAAAAGGCATTCTCTTGTAAGCAAAGGTGCCCCAAGGAGTAGTGAAAGCTGTTTTATGTTGATCTACAGTATCAACCTCTACCTGATTGTATCCAGAAAATCCATCAAGCATAGATAACATTTCAGAGCCTGTTACTGCTTGCAATATTTGATCCATCATGGGCAAAGGATAATTATCTTTCAGAGAAGCCTGATTCAGGTTCCTGAAATCAACACAGATGCGGATCTCACCATTCTTTTTCCTGACAGGCACAATATTTGCAATCCATGTTGAATGGTGAATAGGAAAGATAATTTTAGCTTTCAACAACTTCTGTATCTCCTGAAAGATGGTGTCAGCTACTTTGGGGTTGTATTGTCTCTGTTTCTGCTTGAAAGGCTTAATTCCAGGCTTGAGGGGAATAGAGTGCTGCATATCTTTTGGTTTGAAAGCTTTCAAATCTTCATAAGAGTAAGCGAGAACATCTTTATACCTTTTTAGAAGATCAATTGCTTTTCTCCTCTCATCTGCTATGCAACATTTTCCAATGTTCACGAGCTTGGGGTCAGTAGAACTCCCAATATCAATCTTATCATACTCAGCTGATTGCTGAGGCCCAGAAGAAGCTCTAGATTTCACATACCTGTCATGCTTATCAAATAGTTCCTCCAAACTCACCAGCCCTTTAGGAATCTTGTTTCCTTTGAGCTTAATGCACCCTTCCTGATCTGTTTCTTCTCCTTGGGTGACAGCTTGGCCAAAGGACACACTTTCACGAGGCAGGTTGTCACTTCCCTCAAAATACAGTTGTTCAAAATTACCTTTGAGTTCCAGGAAGGAAAGCAAATGCTGATCATTATTGAAAACCTGCCAGTTATTGGCATTATCAGGTACACTAGGCCGATGGACCATCTCAATGGTGAATTTATCCCGAGAAAAGTCAGGATGAGGAATCAGCAGTGACCCTGAGACAGCCAACGAATCAGCCCTGCTGTTCTTTTCCCTAGGTACTGCTTCAATAGAGAAAGCATCAAGGAACTCAATAGAATCCCAAACCTGATTCCGGTAATGCCTTAACCTTCCATTTTTTACTTGAAAAAGGTTTCTGACCTGCTTTACAATCAACTCTGCGTCACCACGAGCCAGAAGATTCTTTATACCTTGTTCTTTGGCCACCTGCAATCCGAGAATGAGAGCTTCATATTCTGCTGTGTTATTAGTGTTCTCGAACTGCAACTTAAATGAAAAAGGATGAAGGACACCTTCTGGTGACACCAAAGAGAACACCAGCTCCGTAACCACCGAGGAACAACTTCCATCAAATTCTAAAATCCAAACCCTGCTAGGATCTCTAGGAGACACTTTGGGGGTGGGATTTCGTCTGGGACATAATCATGTAGTTGCCATGACCCATATCCTCATAGAGTATTTGTGCTCTAGGATCATCCATTTTCTGCACAATATACTCAGACTGCTTTTCAGGCAACAACTTCTTCATTTGTCCATTGACAGGCACGAGTGCATGCGACCAGTCCATCTGGATTTCCCCACCCACATCTTTGCAGAAGTTCCTACTTAGCAACATCCCATATGAAGGAGGGATATCTGCTACTAGGATGGTAGCCAACACTTTCTTTTCAGGCAAGGCAGCAAAAGCCACTTGTGCATCTTTAATCCTTCCAACCAGAGGCACTTCTTTACTCTCCATAGAGTAGCAAGATCCATAAGTACGAGTGAGGGTTAAGCCTAAAGCATGAGCTACTTTAGCTGGCATGACATTGTCCGAGGCTCCTGAATCTATGACACAATTACTGAGTCTATGGCCAGCTATGAGAAGTGTTACATAAAATGGTTTAATTTTGTCACCAGGTGAGGTGACAGCAGCTACCAGACTGGGCTGTGGCGCAGAGAGGAGGAGTAGGTAGAAGGCCTTTAGAAGTGGTCTTAGAGTTGGAATTAACAAAGTGGATCATTTTGGCAAAGGCTTTGGGATGGGTTTGATAGTACTCAGCTTCTGAGATTTGTACCTTGGTCTTTTTCAGGTGATCAACAATATCAAAGGATCCAGAAGTGGACGGGCCATCATCATTTGGAATTCTAGGCTTATCAACTTTAGAGAAAAGAAGAAGCAACTTTGGTAATGGGATTGATAGGACTCACCTTCTGTGTAGACGAAGTAGGGATAGGAGATCCTCTTCTTGCAATTACAGGGATAGTTGCCGACTGCTCCTTGGATTTCTTAGGTGGCTGGGTCACCTTCTCCCTCTGCTTTGTCTGTTCTCGAGTCATGACAGCAAAAGATTCGCTGTTCATGTCTGCTACCACTTCATCATAATCATCAATGCCCTCAGTGGTAAAGAAATTCACTCGAGATCCCTCAAGTTCCTCTGCCTCATCATCAAATTCTCTCGCAAACTCTTCGCAAGCTTCGTTATCTTCATCATCATCTGGTTCTTCCACCTCGCAGGTCGCATTGACAGGGACTCTAACAGGAGGTCCTTCAAGTGCTAATCTTGTTTGAGAAGCAGGCAAACGATTCCTGGGCTGGAAATTTCTCCTCGGAACGTCTGCATAAGGAGCGTGCTGAGCCAGTTGTTTCTTTATAGCAAGAAGATCATTCGCAAGCTTCTGAACTAATGGGTCAGTGTTAGGTCCAGGGGTGGAAGAGGAAGAAGCAGCAGACTTAGATTTGGAAGTGTCTCTTCTCAACTTCCCTGACATGATCAAGTCATCCTCGACACTAACAGCCAGTTCTTGATCCAGAGCTAACGTTCCGAGATTAGCCCTTCTTAGTGCATAACTAACTTTAGGTGATTGGGCATTCAGAAAGAAACATTTTTGAATCCGATCAACAGGTCGAGTGTTTGTTGGAATTTTATTTATCAACCTGTTGAATCGAGCCACAAACTCTCTCATGGGTTCTTGCGAATCTTTCTTTATCTGAGAAATTTGGGCAAGCAAAGCATGCACATCTTCTGCCGGCTTGAAACGATTCTCGAACTGGGTTCTCATGGTGTCCCAGTCGGTTATAGCACCGGCAGGAAGGTGATAGAACCAATCAGCAGCATTATCCTGTAATGTCTCCACGAACAGCCTTACGGAGACGTCTTCATGTTCAACTCCCAAAACTCCACAGGCAACAATGAAAGCTGCGATGTGTTCATCAGGATGCACTTTGCCATCGCCTTTGAATTTGGGGAAGTTCTTCCGGTTACCTCTGGGTAACTCATGCAAAGGCCGAGTAAGGGCCGAGGCCCGACACGATGACCCCATGGTAATGGCGCCGCCATTCTGGAAAAATGGCTTGGAGAGGAACTTAACACCTGGCAAGGATCAAAGCTCGTAGATTGGGACTAGCAGTTCAAGGAATACCACCCGTAGGACTTCTTTCTTGAACAGTGGAGTGCTTCATTTAACGAGTCCTTCTATTTCTTGTTGAATTTGAAGGGAAAGGAAAACCCGTTGCTCCAAAAGTGAAACTCGAGAGTCTTCAATACCAAGGGTCCTTCTCCTCGAGTAAAACACGGAGTCGCCGATCAAAAGATGATCAAAATTACCGAATCGAATGTGATTTTCCCCAAATGAGTCGCCAAAAATGTTGGTCGTCAAACAGACTTTTAAGAAGAGCAAAATGTGGGACAAGAAGTCCCTCCTCTTTAATGGGAGAGGTTCCCTTATTCAAACAAACTTATTTACAAATATACAAAACATGATTTTATGGTTGAACTTGGATATTACGAAAGTGTTTTCCACAAGGATCATCAGTTACAAAAGGACTGAGGAAATGAGAGCATGGAAAAGAGCAGAAAGGCAAACATGCAGAATTATAGATATCAGAGTAATTCTTTATGTATGCGAAGTCACCGTGAATTGAAAACAAGATCATTCGTATAGAACAAGTAAGATGGAATTTAAAGACACAAAGTTCTGTAAATAACATCTGCCAGAACGCAAAGTTTCTTAACGTAACACAGATTCATTATCAAGGAAACAAAGTTCCTTCTTGGTTATGCAAGATCACCGTGCTTGCAAAGTTGAAGAGTATGCAATCGATGAGACTAACGAATTTGAGATAAATGATCTTCACAAAGAAAACAAATGAAAGCTTAGAACAGACAGAGATCAGATAGACAAAGAAAGGAAAGTCCTTCTGTATTGATTTCTCTATAATCTATTTACACTTGCAGAAAATATGCCAAGTTCTTCCTCTTTTGAATGGCGGAAAGAAGGCCATTATATAGCTTACAATTCGGTTTCTCTTCGTAACCATTTCTTTTAACTAAAGGATAGTTAAGGACCGCCAATCGTAATACCTTAACTAATTACAAAGAAAACGAAAGGAAAGGAAGAAGAGAAAAGAATGAAGGAGGGAAGACAGGTGTCTAGCCACATCGAGAGGGACCCACCGTCTTCTTGAAACCGCCGCTTGAATTTTCTTCCACGCCTCAGCTATGTCCTCGCACGAGGACACACCATAATTTTCATCTTGAGGATGACAATGAATATCTTTGAAAATGATGTAACCAGCGCCTTGAGAGCTTCTTCTGCGCCACTGCCTTGAAATTTGATCTTGATTGATAAAGATCGAGCCGCAACTTAAATTCATATTTTAGCATATTCGGGTCGAGCGGGAAAAACTAAGTATGAATTGCATTAGGTTCACTTGGGACATGTGAGACGCGAATGCGCGAAACACGCGGTTCGGCCGATTCGGGTGAAACAGGGAGAAGACGCACAAATGCATTTTGGGACATTTGGGACGAAAACGCGAAGGACGCGGTTCGGGTGTTTCGGCCGAAATTGGAACAGTTTGCATTTTTTTGATTTGGGACAAAGAGCTCTGAGGTACGCGACTCGGGAGTTTCGGCCGATCGGGGAACAGAGAGCAATTTGGAACTCGGGACAGTTGGGACAAAATTGCGCGAAGGACGCGGTTCGGGCGAATCGGCCGAAAATGGAACAGTTTGCCCGATTAACTTTGGGACATTTGGGACATGAAAGCGGTTCGGGTGAATCGGCTGAAAATGGAACAAAAGGCCCATTTGAACTTGGGACATTTGAGACAAAAAGTTCCGGAGTACGCGGCTCGGCCGGTTCGGGCGAAAATGGAACAACTCGCACTTTTTGATTTGGGACATTTGGAACAAGAAAGTGCGAAGTACGCGGTTCGGGTGATTCGGCCGAAATTGGAACATCTCGCACAAAAAGTTTTGGGACACTTGGGACAAAAAGTTCCGACGGGCCCGAAAATGGAACAACTTCGGGGATTTCGCCGATCGGGAACAAAATGCACTTTCGTGACTTGGGACAAAAGGGACAAAAATGTCCGACAGTTCGAAAAATACATACAAAATGACCCAAAACACAGATTTTCTCAATTTTCACGGCTTAGGCACTTTAGAGAAAACACTCATAACTCAAAATTTTGAAATTTTACTTTTATCTTATCATATTCTTCACTTTGGTTTCTATGCTAGAGACAACCTTCATTCCTCCATGCTTGAATTTTCTTTCTTTGTGCTATCCTTAGGTGGTTGAGATGTTCCAATGCCACTGCTACTTCTTCTCCTATAGTACATATTATTCCACCAAGAAATATCAATTCCAACTTCCTCTTCTTCCTCTTATTTAGGAGTGGCTTTAAACATTCTTTTGAGGAGTGACACCACATGTCTTCTAGGATGTGGGAGGAAAGAATCTATTATCTCCACCTTGACCCATCCTCAATTTTTAGCCTAAGAACCAAGAAAATATTTAGAATAAATTTTACCTCTTCAACCTATCTTAATAACCAAGAAACTAGAACTTACGGACCTTAATATGGTGGGGTTTAGAGGTACCCATGGATGTGAATGGATGATGTACAATTGCTGCGCTTCATGTAAGAAATGAAATTAGCTCTTATCCTAAAAATGAAGCTGCAATCACAAAAACTACACAAGATATTTATTAGTAAAAAAGTGAGTAGGTTGTCTAAGAAAGGTTAGTCCTAGGAAGTCAAAGGACTTCCTCACAAGGATGTCAACCCGCTATTTTACATAATCAAGTGATTTTGGAAATAAGTCATGATATGCAATGGATGAATAATGAATGTTCTAACAAGTTTGATTTTATTACAAACATGTATTTGATAATGAAATATGAGATATATTATCTAAGGTTAAAATATAGAGTCTAAATCGGTGTCAAAATTATCGATTAAGGTGAATCCTCCTCTTCAGTAAGCTCAATGTCTTCAAGATAATCTGAATTCTTGTGGTCACTATAGTCTTCCTCAAAGAAGTCATAAATGTACTCTAGTTCCTCCTCTTTTATATTAGAATTGAAATCAAAATATGAGTGTTCTAATTTGGTTTGATCTTTAGATTCAATGATCAAATCTCAATTCCTCTAGTTCAACTTCATATCGGTACTCAAACTAGGCCAAGTCTACTATGATGCATAAGATATCGAAATAAGCCTCCCAAAACTTGTCTGTGGCATCACGAATCCTCGAGTGGATTAAAAATGTTCTACATCTGATCTAATGGGGTGGAAGGGATGAAGTACAACTCAAGGTCATGCAGAACATCGTATTTTTCCCAATGTAAGGGATGGCGGATGACAGAGAAAGCAATTGATACTAGTTATTTCATGTCCTTGACCACCTAGTGCCATCTAAACAAGCCATTCTAGACAACATGTTAGTAGCCAAGAGATATACATGTAATTGATAAATGAAATTCAATGATGTTGCAGGGGAGACATAATAGACATGAATTGCAGGTGATTATAGGAATCAATGATGATTTTGGAGGATATTAACAGAATAATAAAAATGTGATATCGGATTAATTATTGTTGACAATATAATTCTCTAAATACTTGGATTATAATATGAAATGAAGAAATTAAAATGTAATATACCTGAATATGTAAATGGAAAATATGAAATGAATAATTGAACTTGATTGGAGATGATGAACGGAGCTTGCAGCTGAATTGTGATTTTTTGGCCTATGATAAGCTCCAAAATGATTCTCAAACCTGATTGATGAATATTGATTCTAATGCTGGATAATAAAGCATTTTCTTTGATGCAATACAATAGTAATGAATTATGATAGCAGAATGTAGTTTGAAAATGTGAGAAGATGATCCCAAAAAGGGACTACAAATTGGGCTTAAATAATTGCTAGCAATTTACCAAATTGTCGCATCGCGATTTCGGCGTGTTTGTATTTGTTTAGAAAACTATTGAAACAACCTACTAATTTGAGATTTTTATTCAAATTTTTGAGGGATGGATTTGTTGTGATTATTTGAAAATTTTAGGTTGGTTAGTGATGTGTCGAGGAATAGATATAATTAGTTAGATATCATCTAAATTGGATTAATTTTTTTTTAGGATAAGTGTTAGATGGTTTGATTAAGATTTATCAAACATAGCAATATAATATTTCATAGGATAATTAGTGGATAATAAGATAATGATAGAATAATGATAAAATGTGGAATATATATTAATTAAATGGAGGAAGTGTATTGTATAAGACTTAGGGTTATGTAAACATATTAATGTGTTGGTGATTAAATGAAGGGGGATATGGAATAATTAATTGATAAATTATTGATGTGTTTAATCAAGGATGAGGGGTGTAGATTTTTAGTGTTTACATTTTACCCCTTATGTCTAGTAGTTTCAATGAAAAAGTGTTACATAAAAAATAATAAAAATTTGTATGGGTGATCCATCTACAATGCAATACAAGGAACACCGGTGTTTGTTTGTCATGTATTTTGTTAAATGTTGCTCCATTCTAAGGGATTTTGAAACAAGATGTGCTACAAAAGAATTTAATGAATAGGGAACCAAAGGGTTAGATGCCTATAGACTTATGATTCATAAAAGTAGGCTAAAAGAGTAGGAAAGCCAAGTGATGGGAGCCAAAGGGAACACATCCCATAGATAAATGGTGAATCCCGATATTGATTTTGTTTATTTGTTTTAATGTTTCAAGGACTAGGGTCCATTGAAAGTTGGGCACACTCTTAAAAAAGTGATAATAATCATGTTTTGGGGAAAAAATGGGCACACATGCCAAAAGGGTATGAATTGCAAGTGATTAAAGGGAAATCTGGATGATTAAGGGAATCGTTAGTGATTTCCTTAATGTAAAATATGGGATATAAATAACCAAATGTGATTTTATTGAGCTCATTGTTATTTTGGGTAAAAATGTTTTGATAGAGAGAATTAGGTGTAAAAAAACATATTTTCAAGGAGAAAAGACAAATTTTGGACGGAATGACAACTTCGACCAAGAGGAACGGAAACCCGTAATGGTCGAGGTGAGTGAATCTAACCTTCTTTATTGATTTTTTTTTTTTTTTGTAGTTTTAGGATTTTTTCTCTATTTTGGGGGCACATGGATTCCCTAGGGTAGAAGTGTAGGAATCACCAGCAATTCATGCAATCACTGAGTGCGATTGAAGTGAATCACCGATGATTCACCTATAATGTTGACAATTTTCTCTTATGATTATTTGTCATGATTTTTAAGGAATGTTTTGGATGTTCACATGGTTTTTTTGGTTCCAATATAGCCATGGGTGTTGATATTAATATTAGTTATGTTTTTTGTTGATGTCCAAGAAATTTTTACATAGTTACTTTTTGCTTTCGAATATGGAATTTTTATTTTAGATAAAGAATGTATCATTGTGATTTTAGATGTTTTAGATGTTGTTGGTATTTTTAGGTGATGATGTTGATGTAAATAAATTTTTGATATGTTGTGGATAATATTTTTAGTATTATGCAATAATGATACTAATATTTATTTTGTGTTTTTGTGTTTGCAGTGGACGCTAAGTTGATTATCCATGACCGGATACCCCTGATTTTAGATGAGGTGATGATTGAAATGTTGGATGATGATTGGGAGCATGTAGAGGCCATTGGTTTTGGTGCCATGATACATTTTAGATGATTGCACAAATTCCAGAGTTTGATGTTGGCCTTGTTGTAGCGGTGGAATCCTTCTACCAATACTTTCTGGTTGCCAACTAGAGAGATCATGATTAATTTAGAGGTTGTTCACCACATCCTAAAACCGCCTATTTGGGGAGATGGTGTATACATTATTTCGAGGCAAAGAGAGATGATACCATAACTAGATTGTATGGGGAGGATGTAGGGATATCAGATATGAGTCGGAGCATTTTCCTATGACAAATTATATTCAGCTGATGTAGAGGGTCATACCAAGATGACCATGATGATGATGGTCATCATTTGTTATGTTTTTCCATATTCGAGGTGACCGATTTTCATGGATGATGGCAAGGGTCAGGCCGAGATGATAGAGCATAAAACTATTTTTGAGTTGGATCCTACCCCACTTGCAAAGAAATTTAGAGAGTTGTAGGACTGGAAGGTCCACAAGAGGTATGGTATTAATATTGGGTTCTTGTTACAAGCATGGGCCTTCAAGCATATTGTCATTTCTTGACTAGTGAGATTATGTGGGGATTGGTGATGGGCATCCTAGATTTTTGAGATGGAGGGAGGATGTAGGTCAGGGATTGAAGAGGAAGAGGATAGGGTATTATAGAGATTTATAAATTATGGATTCTAGGTGGGGGATGTGATATAGAGGCCTTATCTAGATTTACCCTTTGGCCTCGAGTTTCACACGATGAGTTGGTAAGTTTACAACAAAGAGTATATGGGTCCAGGATGGTGACTGGGTGAGCACTATTTTCTTTTCTTTGATCATGTTAGGAAACAATTTTGATTTACATAGAGAGTACCTAAGGATCCCATATAGTATAGACAGGAGGATGGAGACACATAGACCCCTGAGGGAGTTATGAAAGAGCCCGAGGTTATTGTTGATTAGTCGGGGCCACGGGTCCCAATGATGAGGGCCATATTGTTCTCGATTGATGATGTGGGGGTTACCCTTGAGTATAAAATATGGTGTACCTAAGCATTAAGGGGATTTGATAGGAATTTGGTTTCACAGAGAGAAATACAGAGAGTTAGACAAGTACATGCTTAGGTGGCGATAGGAGTACTAACACAGGAGGTAATGGAGGTGCAGAGAGGATGATAGTGAGGAGGAGGGTGATTATGATTTGGTTGTAGCTATTTCAATAGTGACAAATGAGAAGGCCATAGTAGAGGGAGAGAGAGATGCGGCCATGAGAGAGAGAGATGACCTTGTTGGTGTTTGAGACACATTGATTACTAAGTGAGATAGTTTGATTAATGAGCAAGATAGGATTAATGTACAATTGACTCAAGATATTACAAATAGATATCAAGTATAAAGGACAAAGAGATGGGATAAGGAAGGCCTTAGGGCTTATCGGGCCTTTTGTTTCTGGAGAAGAGTTAGCAGAGATGGCATAGATAGGTAGAGAGAAAGATCAAGCTAGTGGACGGGGACCAAACATTAGTGGTCGAGAGACTGTGGGGCTAGTGGATCAAGACCACCTGTAGGGTATGGGATTTTTTCTAGGGCTCATTATGAGGAATTATAGGAAGAGCATGACTATTATGTTAATTTTATTACACATGATTATCCTGATGCTACTTTGTATGCTGATCACTTGGCCACTAAGGTGGCAGGCCCTAGTACTAGTGTCATGAAGCATGGGTCACCCACCTTAGAGACCAGAGAGAGTAGGTGATAGTGAGAGAGGAGATGGAGGAGATGCTGGTATTATTAGTGGTGCTTAGGGAGGATATGGTGGTGCAAGACCTCCTAGCCCATCCCTTGATTTTTAGTGTACTAGTTGAGGATAATTTTGATGTATTTGATATATGACTTATTGAAGCCCTTTTTGTATGACATTGATATGATGTATTTTGATATACGGCTCTTAGAATCCCATTTTTATATGACATTGATATGATGTATGATCATGATATATATGGAATTGATTTATATGATGATGATGATGATGATGTTTATGATTTAAATGTGTTAACACATATTTAATGTATGTTTTTAATTTGAATGTATTAGTGTTAGATGGATTTCGATGGATGTATTAGTTGTGATATTTTGTGAATTTGTTTGATAAAATGTTGAATTGTTTTAATTAATCAAATGGCTTCAAAATGTGACTATATAACTAAGTAAAATGAAATGATTTCCCATGATGGATTTGATACATACTCGATGGGTTTTGAAAGCTTGAACACACTTGCACTAGCAACCTTAATGAAAGTTAAATAAGATCATCAATGGATAGTTACACAAAAATTAATAAAATGTAGGATTAAATGAATGTTTCTTTTTAGGACATGAAAGGGAATTTGAACATGTGTAGGTTGAGATAGGAATAAGGTTCTCCTTTTTCATAGACTAATAGATAAATGCCCCAAATTTTCATATTTGATTTTTAAGAAAACTGATCAATGCAAGAAGTTTGTGTGGAAAGAAAGATGATCAATGCGGGAAGCTTTCTTGGATGCTTTTTATATTGATGTCTGTATTTTAAAGGCTAATCAATATGAGAATCCATTTTCTAAGGGTAACCATCCTTTGAGGGTATGGTTTGTAGTAAGTGCACCAAGATGTGGGGCCAAAAGGGGGTCTTAAGTGGACACATTTTTCTGAAAAATAAAAAACTTCAACTTGGATGAGTTTTTTTGAAATAGTTACACTCAAAATTGGAAAATGTTGTATAAACATGAATCGTAGAATTTTGAGTCTAGTTTCTAAGAAACTAAATTTTATTGAAAATGGATAAGTTAAGTAGGTCAAATAACTAAAATATCAATAGGTTCTCCTATATTTGTTAAAAAGCATAATAGAGTGACTTTCATGCCCCCACCATTTTTTGAGAACCATTTAGTAGTTTTGAAATTTGGTAGAAATATAGCTAGGAGCATCTAGTTTGTGCTAGAATGTTTTTAGATTTTTTAACAAGTACTTATTTTATTATGATTTTTCTAGTACAAACATTTTATGTTTTGAAAAATAACGGAGCTCCGACCGTGCCCCCTAACTACCTCAAAAATATTGAAAAATTATATATTTTTTGAATATATATAGAATTAGGCCTAGGTTTTGCTAGTATATTTTTTTCAATTTCAATGACCCAAACAAAAGATATATAATGAAAGATAGACATATTTAAACTTAAAAAAATCTATAAAAATCCATAGTTATAAAATTAATAATATGGAAACCTTATATTAGTCAGAAAACTTGAAAAATTATATTTTTAGAAAGAATAAACTATGATCTATGTCGTGGTATAACTTTTTTAATGAATCAATTGTTTTATGTTGATTTATCATGAAGGAAGAGGTATTTTTACATTTTCCTAAAAAAATAGGTTGTTTGTTGTGTTTTCAGAGGTCCATGCCTCAAGGCTTGGGGATCCAAACCTTGGAAAAAGTGAAAACGGAAAACATGTACACATTATAATGCATACGTGTTCATAGTATAAAAATTTTATATGCTTTTGGCATGCTTCTATTTACAAAAATAAATGTTTATATAAATAATAATAAATGAAAAACTTATATTTTAAATTTATTTATGTAAATATAAGAAATTAGGTCAATCTGCACCTTATGAAATTAGTCTCACAAACTCCATGAGTCATAGTTTAGAGATATTTTTTTATAGTATAATCTAGTCAAGACATAGGTAATTTTCAGGATTTCAAACATTCAACCTAAAGCTTTTAGCATTTAACTTATATAGTTGAAAACCTAAACCCTAGGCCATAAACCTAAACCCTAAACCGTAAACGTTGAGCCCTATACCTAAACCCTAAACCTTAAACCATGATCCCTAGAACCTAAAACCTAAACCCTAAACCCTAAACCCTAAGCCCTAAAATTCAAACCTTAAACATTTAGCCCTTATATGTGAGCCCTAAACCCATAGCCTTAAGCCCTACACCCCGAGCCCTAAGACCTAAACCCTAAACCATGAACCATGAGCCCTAAATGCTAAACCCTAAACCCCGAACCATAAAAACTCAATCCTAAACCCTAAACCCTGACCCCTAAACCCTAAACCTTAAACACTTAATCCTAAACCCTAAACCCTAAATCCTAAGTGTTGAACCATACACCCTTATCCTTGAGCCCTAAAATATAAACCCTAAACCCTAAACCATATACCCTAAACCTTAAGCCCTAAATGTTAAATCCTAAACCCTAAACCCTGAACCATAAATAATAAACCCTAAACCCTGAACCGTAAACCATAAAACCTAATCCCTAAACACTAAATCCTTAACCCTAAACCATAAACCATAAACCTTAAACCTTAAATCCTTAACTGGATATGCAAACCCTAACCATAAACATTAAAACCTAAACCCTAAACCCTAAACCCTAAACCTAAACCCTAAATCCTAAACCATAACCTTGAACCTTGAACCCTAAACCCTAAACCTTAAACCTTGAACCATGAGCCCTAAAAACTAAACCCTAAACCCTAAACATCAAACCATATTTCATCAATATTTCTTAGTCTCGTGGCTAGAACCATCATTGAGTCTTCTTATAAAACTACCTTCTTATGAGAGGTGGGAAAAATAACTAAATGGATATGACATCTACCTTATGCTTCAGAATGCATATTACACATCTCTTCCAAACTTGTTTCTCCCCACATATACTTGCACTCTTGAATGTAAATTTATTCACACTCGAGTTTTTTTCACATTTATCATATTTCCATGTATGGTATTATGCAAGTCAAGATGACCCATTGGAAGATGGAAAAGAAAACCATCATAATACAAAAATTAATCTTACAGAAATGAAAAAAATAGAGAATATACCAATGCGGAGGTGTAGGATCATAATTGAATTTCTTGCAGTATCCTCTCCTCCGGAGAAAGAGAAAGTTTTTGTTCTACTGGAATTGATAGTAAATCTAATAGAACTTCCTAAAGTATTCAAAATAAGCATAGAAATAGGGAATGGATAAGAACAAAAGGGGTTACCAATCACCTAGTAAATCTTTCTTATTAAGTTCTAAAAGGAATCACACGGCCTATGACTTAGTGAACTTACAATCATTGATAATTCCTTATATGATAAACCCATAAATGTTTTCAAAAGAACCTTCAAAAGATAGGAGTAGTCATAAATATTAGTGAAGGGTGTGATGTGATTTCCAAGAAACTTGAAATTCATATAGATTTAGAGGTCATAACATGAATTTACAAATATCTCTATCATTATAAATGGAATCCAAGTAACAATGTCTCCCGTATCCAAGGATCGAGGACTACTAGGGTCTGTGGAAGGATTGGAAATTCAGGAATCTGACATTTCCCTCCTTCAAAATATCAATAGATGAAAGACATCAAATTGTGATGACTCTCTTTGAATGTTCTACCTATGAAGTCGATGAACCCTTTTCAGTTGAATACTCTCATCAATTACTAATAAGAATGGGTAAGACATAGAACATTACAATGAGTGAAATATTTCCCATGCAATGGGAAAAAGAAGATAGCTGTATTGGGTAATATTTCTTTACCCTGAGCCTTAAACCCTAAACCCTAAAACTTGAGCCCTAAACCCTAAACCCTAAACCTTAAATTCTAAACCTGTAAACCCTAAACCCTAAACTATGAAACCTAAACCCTGAACCCTAAGCCCAAAACCCTAAACCCTAAATCCTAAACCCTAAACACTAAACCCTAAACCTTGAGCCCTAAACCCTGAACCCTAACACCTAAACCCTTAACCATGATCCCTAAACCCTAAACCTTGAACCATGAGCTCTGAACCCTAAACCCTAAGCCTTAAACCCCGAACCCTGAGATGAAAAACCTAAACCCTAAACTATACACACTAAACCCTAAAACCTAAACCCTTAGCCCTAAACCCTGAACCTTAAACCCTAAACCCTAAGCCCTAATACCTAAAACCTAAACCCTAAAACCCAAACCCTAAATACTAAGCCCTAAAATCTAAACCTTAAACCCTAAACCCTAAATAAATAATCCATAAATAATAAACCCTAAACATTAAATCCTAAACACTAAACCCTAAACTATGAAACCTAAACCCTAAACCCTGAGCCCAAAACCCTAAACCCTAAATCCTAAACCCTAAACATTAAACACTAAACCCTGAGCCCTAAACCCTAAACCCTAAGCCCTAAACCCTAAACCCTGAGCCCTAAACCATAAACCCTAAACCCTAAACCATGAGCTCTAAACCCTAAACCCTAAACCATAAACCCCAAACCGTGAGCCAAAAACATAAACCCTAAACACTAAATCCTAAACCCTAAACCCTTAGCCCTAAAACCTAAACCCTAAACCCTAAACCCTTAACCTTGAGCCCTAAACCCTATTCCCTGAACCTTGAGCCCTAAACCCTAAACCCTAAATCCTAAAACCCAAACCCTAAATATTGAGCCCTAAAACCTAAACCTTAAACCTAAACCCTAAACACCAAATCCCTAAAACCTAAACCTTAAACCCTAAACCTTAAATTCTAAACACTAAACACTAAACCCTAAACATAATTTTAGTAAGGATCTCATTTTAGTAAGAAGTAGACAAACATCATAGAGTTGATTCGTGGTCACTAAAGTGAATTATGGACCAAATTTCAAAATTAGTACCAATTCAAGCAGTGGTAGGGACAAAATCCAATCCAGAAGGTTAAAAACCTACAAAATGACTATATGTTTTCAAAAATAAAGATGGACTATAATATATATGGCTTGAAAGTTTTAGGTCATTTCAAATTTGAAAATGAGTTAAGATCGACTAGATTAGATTTTGGAAAACTATCTTTAGATTATCACCGCCGTAACTAAGGACAACTTCCATCAGTGTAAAGTGACCCTAATTTCTTATATTTAGTAAAATAAATTTAATAAAAGAAATAATAAAAGTATAAATAATAAATAAAAGAAATCTTATACTTAACATTTATTTTACTAAATATGGCTCCTTCCATCCCCTAAAAATTATATCAACAAAATGATATGTTCATAGAAATGTGTGTGCATTATAACGCAAGCGTTGCTCATGAATTTCCAAGCCTAGGAAAACATAACACAATCATATTTCATTTATTTTTGAGTTTTTGTCCACTTTTTCCCCCAGCTCTGGTGCACTTACCCTACACTTTTTACTAGTAGTTTGTCCTTCGAGGGATTAGTCTAACTTATTTTTACAGATAAACGTCCTTCAAGGGATCGGTCTATGATTTATTTTTGACTTTTGAGAAATGCATCCAAATGATTTTAATACATATATTTTAAGCTGAGGGAAAAACCCTAATAATTTGTTCCAAGGAGGGGAAAAGATGCGTATATGATCTACACATTTGTACCCCATGTCATGTCTTTTGATTGATAGGTGAGTGTAGTGACAGATAACCATATACTTTCAAATCATTACTATGACAAGATGGATGATATGATGGAATGAAAATGTTTTGAATATAACTACCGTCATGATGATCAATCATTTAACAATAAAATGGCCACAAGTGCAAGGAATTCCAAGGTTCCTTTTCAGGTTCACCATCAAGGGAAGTAAGATGATAAGCTCCTGACCCATATTTGTGAGTGATGACATACAAATTGATCCAGCTTAGGGGAAAATTTTCCACATTTACTTTCTTTCTAATTGAGTGACATTTTGATTTTATTTAAGTACTAGATCACCAATTTTAAAATCAAGTTCTTTGATATGTTTGTTATATGTTTTTTAATATGTTCTTGATAAACCTGATGGTGTTCAAGGGCCATTAGACGTTTTTCATCTAACAGTTCAAGTTTTTCTAGATGGTCTTGTTGATATTCTTCATCCAGTGTTTCACACGGAATGTTTCAACTTTTGGGAATAGATTTGCTTCTATCCTTTCATTCCTTTAAGAAAGCAGAGATAAGGGTTAGGGCTAGGAGGAATACCCGTTGAATGTTGAGAGGGTGTGCGCGTATCGTAGAGAAAGATCAGATCGACTACGAAGAACTCCTTTTTCTGGGAAGAATAGTAGTTCCCGATGGAAAATGCAGGTTTGGGGGATGTGATGATGAAGACAAGGCTCAAGTAGGATGATCCGACAATCCAAAATGAGCTATCTCTTCTCCCGATACTCGGATGAGTGTCACAAGGCTCGGTTACTCGCCATTCTGCTTTTGGGCTTGATGTCCTTCTCTCAGAACTCTTCTTCTTTCTTTCACTTGTCTCTGCTCTCAGCCAAGTAAATTTCATATTCTTCCAATGATTTCTCCTTTTTGATCCACCAAAATCCAACCACTTGTTTTTGGTTGGGAGTGGTCATTTACTGAGGAACCCGATGGCGGCATGTGAACCGACGCGCAATCGAGTAGGAACCGGTATCGGTCAGGTCAAAGCGGGCTATTTTTAGTAAAATAGCCAACTTTTCCTCTTTTTCTCCCGAGGGATTAGTTGCGGGCTTGGTCAAGTCATTATGAGGTTGGTTTTAGGTGCGGATGAGGAGTAATTAGTCATGGGTGTGGATGTGGACCAAGTTATAGGTCTTAATTAGGTTAATTTAGGGTTAAGACTAGGTCATGATGAGGTGGCAAAATGAGGTGGTAGGTATGGCGATGTGGATTTATTAATTATAAGGTAATTAATAAATAATTGTGTAAGGTTTAGGTGATGAGGTTAGGTTATGAAATGAGATGCGTGGGCACGGGGGTCATAAGACACAAATTTGGTGTCTACATTAGCCCTTTGTTGTCGTGTAGCTTGTCTTTGTTAAAGCCGCACTTGACAATAATAAGAAGTGGTTACCCCGTTAAGGGTATAGGTAATCCCCCTCAAATCTATATCACGATTGAGGTAGCGTGAAATCGTGGATAGGGTTGATAAAGGGAAATGGTATTGAGATGATGGTAAGATGGTGGGGTAGGTCCAAGGAAGTAGACGCACGCGTTGAAATGCGAGAGGCGACAGTGGTACATGATTTTGAAGAGCAAACAAGTAATGCATAGGTAAAGGTTGATAGTTTATCCAAACAAGGGTGATATAATCCTGGTATCCAAGGCATAGGAAGTAGCTCGAGGATATAACAGGTAAGGTACAGAACGTTTAGGCATGTTTGCGCATTCAAATGGTTGGTTTGGTTGAGATAAACAACACAGTCTTGGTCTAGGTAAAGTTGGTCGATCGATCAAGTCAAGGACCCTAATCATGCTAAAACACGAACAGTGAGCTCGATTGAACAAAGAGCTACAGGATGGGTGGATAAAATTGTATTTTGTTGATGTTGGGCGAGGTATTTAATTGGTGCGGCCTTGGGTCGGGCCAAATGGTTAGGTGCGCCTTGGGTCGAGCCAAATGGGTTGGTTGCGGCCTGGGTCGGGCCAAATGGATGGGTGGCCTTGGGTCGGGCCAAATGGTTGGGTTCAGCCTTGGGTCGGACCAAATGGTTTGGTGCGGCCTTAGGTCGGGTCAAATGGATGGTTGCGGTCTTGGGTCGGGTAAAATGGTTGGGTGCGGCCTTGGGTTGGGCCAAATGGGTTGGTTGCGGCCGTGGGTCGGGAATTAGGCCAAATTGGTTAAGTTGCGGCCTTGGGTCGGGCCAAATTGGTTGGTTGCGGCCTTGGGTCGGGCCAATGAAGTTAACAAAGGGTTTTTAGCCAAGGTGGATATAGGCGATGTTGTGAGAAAGGGCGATTAGTAAATAAGGGCAGAAATTAGGGAAGAAGTCGGATAAAACCGATATTGATTGTCTATGACCGATATCGATTACGTGACCAATACCGGTTCCTTAGGGCACAATATAACCGGTATCGGTTATAGGTCGAAAACCTATAAAAAGAAAAATACGGCCTGTCATTGTCATATTGTCAATTTGAAAACCAATTTTAGTTGTCTGAGGTCTTTTGGTGAGATTGTTGAGTTTGTCAGCTGAGGTGGCACTATTTGAGTGGAGAAGTGAGTGATTGGTAGGCCCTAGCGAGGAGGAGGCAGCATTTGATTGGTGGAGGACCTAGCAGAGGAGTTTGAGAGCCATGGCACAGCCAGGAGGAGCTAGAGGTGCTGGACCAGCTGGACCACCACCACCTATCCCACCACGATGACGTGTCATCGTACCGGTAGGTTCGAAACCCTTCATTGTGTGAATTTGATGTTGTTAAGCTATATTTGGGGGTTTGGGTAGGAATCCATGTTTTGATAAAATAATGAATAAATTGAAGTTATTTGAAAAATGAAGAGGATAGATGGGTTAAATAGGTCAAGGCGGCAGGGTGGGTAGGTTTTTAGGGTGTTAGGGTGGGTAAATAGAGAGAAATAGGGGAAAAATGGATTTGGGGGCGCGTCGGGTTTGGCACGGCAATTTTGATGACCAATGCCGGTCACTAAGAAATCGGCATCGGTCGAAGTTTTCAAAGGTGGTGGTTTTGTGATTGACCGAGTGTCGGTCTTACGTCGACCGGCGTCGGTAGAGAGGGGACCGGTGTCGGTCATGGGTGACCGGTACCGGTCCCTAGTTAGGATTTTCTATTTTGTTGCTTGGTTTTGTTGTGGTTGTTGTTATTTGGGTGTTTTGGTTATTGTTTGGGAGTTATGGTTATTGGGGTGAAGAGGGAAGGGTAGAGGTTGATAGGAAGGTTGGTTGGTGGGTGGGGGAAAAATGGGGTGGTTGTGTGGTCGGGTTGTTAAAAGGGGGTATAGAAGGTTAAAGGAGTTGTGATAAAGAGTAGGGCTAATGTAGTGAGTTGGTTTACAGAGCACGTCGGCGGCTGATGATGCGAGATAGGATGCCCCCATTGTTGAGGACGGATGCAGCCACATGTGTTCTGCAGCTTGTGATGGGCCATCATGCACGAGGTGGGACTCGATGGAGTGCAGCGTTATAGGGTGATAGAGAGGATCATAGTCTTATGGTCACCCTCATCAAGAGATGGGATCCAGTGACCAATGTGTTCCATCTCCGATTTGGAGAGATGACCATTACATTGGAGGATGTGTATCACATCCTTACTCGATCGATGGAGAGGTAGTCTTCCGGTGGATGCAGAGAGACAGCCATGGACAACATCTTACGAGGTATTCGGGGATGTGGCGCTATTTATTGACTTATCACAAAGACGAGCATCACCTATGGGGATATGTATCATGCCCACCGACACGAGACACGACTTGTTGTGTTGATGATGATTAGCATTACATGCTTCACCCTCCCGGACTCGAGAGGAGGCCGCTTTCCACAGTGCCGATGGGGGTATTACGAGATGGTTGAGGAGCATACATGTTATGCTTGGGCACCAGTATACCTAGTGCAATTATACCGAGAGCTGTGGGGCTACAGCCCGGATGAGGCAAGTCAGATTTGCTCTACGTTTTTGTTACACTGCTGGGCATATGAGCATATCATATGCATTTGACCAGTAGGGCTGCCCAAAGAACTGTGGGGCCACAGGTGATTTATAGATATGGTATTCGAGAGGTGGCTAGGGTCGTGGGCCAGCACGCAGCAGCTTCGCGACTGGGACGGGATGTAGTGTATTACCGACATGTATTAGAGGCGTGACCGCTGCCACGGATATTGTATGGAGGCCTTACAGAGGTCATCGGCCCGCGGAGGATCCCGATCACACTTGCGGTGGATCCAGTATACATTACCGGATAGCGGGGCGGAGGTCGAGAGAGCATGAGCGGATACCCTGGAGAGGGTATGACGGCGAGATGGGGCTACGACAGATGAGCCACCTCCCTTCCCTCGCACACGAGAGGGATGATGTAGAGGCCCCATTGCCTATACCACGGCACCCCCGTAGACCCGATTGGGTAGGCCGAGAGGCCCGCAGATGATACCGTGGGACACGCCGACCGCACAGATCATTTTGGTATGGTGGGCAGGGAGAGAGAGCTGCGAGGAGAGCATAGCCCGCATGCCAGACTTGGTGGCGAAATGATAGCAGAGAGAGGACCAGCTTAGGGGCAGTACAATTATTACGAGGGTAGCTGCATTGCTGCACAGAGCACAGATAGGTGTCTTATAGGGTCACTAGCCGAGGCACGGGTATAGCCACGAGCATGCCCAAAAGCCCCACCACGAGCACCACCGGTGGTACTAAAGACTGAGCACTCCATGACAGCCACTGTGCACCGGCTGACAGGGGGCACTATTATTAGGAGTCGGGGACCAGTCCCAAAGAGCGATGGTGGCACGGGCCCTCTATATGGAGGCGAGATCGGAGGCCCAAAGATTATCGTGGATGTTCTTGATGGTACCAGGGCTGACTATCGCCATACGCGGCACAATTTGAGACCTCGCGTAGCCAGAGATCGAGGGAGTGCGGCCACGGCCGGTGGGTCCGTTGTGGAGGAGGCGAGAGGCGGCATAGGGACTAGCAGGGAGATAGGTAGAGGTGGTGGGGAGAGCCGAGGATCCCTGCAAAGGAGATAGTTTGTGTTTATACAAAGTGGAAATGGGCACCGGTCTACGAACCGGTTATGTTTATAGAGGCTGCGTGCCTACATATGATGTATTCATTCATTTATTGTATATACTGCCTGCGAGCGAGCACGGGTTTGTCTGATTGATACCGGCTCATGAGCCGAGCCGAGATTATTGATTATTGTGGCTGCGTGCGGATTTGTATTATTATGAGATCACAGAGGCCCCTATGCGCAGGCACATTGTATATTTGAAACTTTTGATATATAGATATGATGATTTTGACCCACATGGTTTATATATTGATGGTGTTGACATCTTTTGTTGATGGGATGTATGTATATATAGATGATGAGTTTAATTGACATGTTGTGTTATGAAATGTTGTATGTGTTTTGTCATTTGGTTTGTGAAATTGAATGTATGTAGGCTGCTGAGTTGGATCCAAATGGTGTATAGATTGATGGCTTTTGATATCGTTTGTTGATGGCTCGTTTGTTTTTGTAATATAGATAGATGATGTTGATGAAATTGTGATGAGATATGGATTTGATGAAAAATTATAGATAATGGTGTTGTTTATGCGGGAAAAAGGGATGGGTGCCACAAAAATTAGGTAGAAAATAAAGAAAAGAACTGTGTAAAAAAGTATGTATGTGACCGATATCGGTTAGATAACCGATGTCGGTAGGAAATAAACCGATATCGGTTAGTTAGCTAACCGATACGATTATTCAAATATAAGCTTTTCTAAAAATAGAAAATCTTGGGTGGCAAATGAAGTTCTTATTTTGAGCATTCTTATTTTTAGAGTCATGCAACAAGTTAAATATGTGAATGCGGACATTTGATTTTGGACGTGATACATGTGATTACATGAAAGAATTTGAGTGATAAGGAGGAAAGAGATAGATGAAGTGAATGTGGGATGAGATTGAGAAAGCGAAAGATAAATTTGAAAAGGGTGGTGAACATGGCTGAATGAGGAGAAGCATCCAAGAGCGGGGACGAGAGGGAAGACAAGTTCCACCTCAGTGCTGCCTAAGAGGTAAACATTTTGGTTATAATTTGATTCTTTCTTGTTTTGTGAATAGGATGAGAGAAGTGTAAGTGGGTAAAGATGAGAAAGAAAAGGTGATAGGCAAGGGTTTGGGATGGGGTGAGTGTTATGGGGTAGGTAAGCAGGGTGGTCACATATGTTTTTAGGTATAGATAGGAGTAAATGGGCAAAATAATTATCGTAGGTGTATGTTTTTAAGCAGGGTGTATATTTTTTACAGTGATCGGTATCGTTTAGAGATAACAGTATCGGTTAGCAAACCGGTATCGGTTATCTATAACCGATATCGGTTACTGTAGGAGTTTCCAGAATTTGAGAAAAAAACTCGTGGAGATTTGTTTTATTGAATAATTATGTGTCGTTTTGATGTACGCAGTGAAGCGAGGTTAAGGATGAATGATCGTATCAAAGCATTGTTGTCATGAATCCGGCGGATGTAACACCATCCGAATGGGCATTGATAAATTATTTGGGGTTAAGTGGAATCCACTATTATTCAAGAATCACACGTAACCATGCTATGTTGCAGGCGTTGATTGAGAGATGGAATCCAGAAAGGAATACCTTCTATTTGCCAACAGGGGAGATGACAGTGACTTTGGAAGATGTGTTCCGTATTTTGAGACTCCCAATGATAGGAAAAACAGTGTATCAGGTGTTGCCTAGCACGGGGTGGGCAGCGATAACAACAGTATTTGGTTCAGCTGCACGAGATTTGACACAGCGAGGTTTAACATTTACGTATGGTACAATGTATGCAACACACCTTGAGGAAACAAGGTTGGCCGTGCTATTAATGATAGCGGTGGGGTATTATGCATTACCGAGGCGGAGGGTGGAAGATTTCCAAAAGCATTGATGAGTGTTATTTTGGAAATGATAGAAATGAGCGTTCCTTTTGCATGGGCACTGCGTATTTGGCGGAGCTATACGAGGGTTTATGGGCTTGTAGAGCGAAATCACCGGACAACAACTGGATTGTTCATTTTTATTACATTGTTCGGCCTATGAGCACATTGTTTGTGTGTGACCAATAGCCGACCCATCTAGTCGAGGAGAGACCTGGAGTGCAGAGGTTGGGATTGAGCGATGGGTCTAGGCGAGAACAAGAGGCAAGATCCCAGGCCGTGACGGGTGACACCGAGTATTATAGGCAGGTATGGGAGATGGTGACGATTGCGGATATCTATTGGAGGCCTTACGGGAACTATATGGTAACAGAGAACATAGCTGAGGAGTTGAGGGGTGTAGAGTGATTGAGGTGGATCGCGGGGCACATGCCAGGTGAGTATGAGAGGATTCCTCTAGATCACGTGTGGTGACAATTTGGATTTGTGCAGGATATACCCCTGGCTTATAGACCATATATGAGGATTGACACGGAGGCAGCATTCTCACCTCCCCGGCCAACACCTCCGGAAGGGCCAGAGGAGATAGCGGCTGATTGCGGGGGTGATGGATGCGGGAATGACGAGAGGCCTATAGATTATGGTGGGTAACAGAGCTGCGAGGTGAACGTGATCGTCCTGACATAGCTATGATTACAGCGGAGAGAGATCGTCTACAGAGTTTAGTTCATCAGCTCCAAACATAGGTGAATGAGACAAGAGGATTGTTAGCGATTGAGTCACGAGCGGAGGGACTAGAGGCGAGATACCTCCATGCGAGAGAGCGTATTCACATGTTATAGGAGAGATTGGAAGATCAGTGGGTAGTACCAATAGCCGTGGTACCTTTGAGGATGGAGAGGCCGGCGAGAGGCGTCGACGATCATGATCATCACCTGGTTCGGGATGAGGCTTGAGGGTCTAAGTGAATGTTATCGAGGTATAAGAGTAAATAAGGATGCCGACCTGTGCGTCGATGATAGAGAAGATGTATTTGTTTAACATCTAAATAAAACTGAATATGTATGTTGATTTGAGTTATGATAATAATAAGAATGTTTGTGTTTTGACTTTTTGTTTTGAAAAAGGATAAAGATGAGTGTTATCAAATAGAAATACTCAAAACTATGTATATTTACAACAAATGATAGGTTATGGTAGGGGATGGTCGAGCTAACCTTGGGAGACACCATATCTCCGAAGTGCTTGCCTACATAGCCCATTGTACAAAGCAAGGAGGGGCCTCGGACCGATGTAGTTCTCCTTAGGACTAGAGAGAGGTGAATTCAAAGGCAATTTTAGGTATGGTTAGGCAATTCGTTGGTTGGTAAAAGTATTGATATTGGTAGGGTAATGTTGTTGGTGTTGGTAATGAATTGGTGATGTTGGAATAGGTATAAGTGAAGCAAAAGTTAGCCTATACAAGTGGTAGGGAACCATGTCCCGATTAAGATCAACACATAATCCTAGATTTGAGTCAAAGAGGAAAAAAGTGCTCTGTAGGTGAAAAGAGCTAAACAAACCACATAATAACGTAGAATGAGCTTAAACCCTATGTATCGTTGTATATAGACAAGAAGTTAATTAGGTGAAAAGAGTTGTATAATCACAATATATCGTGTGTACGTCACATCCCTTGAGTTTTGTTATTTTAACAAATGGTGAGGTGAGGTGGATGATGTAGGCCGAGGTGCGAGAGAACTTGTTATAAAGTGAGTATTCGACGAAAGAGAACCTATCCTAAATAGACAAGTCCATGACTCAAAAGTTCTTTTGAATGTGGCTTTTATTTTGCTAAATATAGGTGATCGATGCGAGAAGTCTACAAGGGATATGTATTTTATTATTCTTGAGGTCTTCACAAAGTGATCAATGCAAGAAGCTCTGATAAGGTTGATCTGTGTATAGCTGTCCTTGAGGGAGCGATCTATTATATAATAGTAGGAATAGTTTGGCATATAGTTGTCCTTGAGGAGCGATCTATATATAATAAGCAACCATAGTTTGGAATATAGTTGTCCTTCGAGGGAGCAGTCTATATATAATTTAGAGAGCTAGATGTTCGTTTGGCGTAAAGCATCTAGTTTTGTAGGAAGTTTGGCTCAAGAAAATCCCATAGGTGTTGAATTTAAAATGTGTCATTTTAATTACTTTGAAGTCATGGACTAGACTAAAAAGGGGAAGGCATCTTTAAGGGGAGGTGAGAATCAAACTATCCGAGCTTGATTTTATTTTGAGATGTAGGAAACAAAGTGTATGTGGTGGTAAATGAGCTCAAGGGATGAGCGAAAGGTAGATAAGAAGTGATATAACACTAAATTCAATAGTAGAATGGTTGAAGATGCAAAGCATTAAGGGGTTCAGGCTCAGGTTTACCATTAAGTGAAGCTAAACGATAAGTGCCTGATCCATAAGTGTGAGTGATTATGTAAGGCCCAATCCAATTGGGAGCAAATTTTCCACGTTTTCTCTTTTCTAGTTTGGTTACATGTTGATTCTCTTTGAGGACAAGATCACCAACCTTAAAGGTACGCTCATGAAGTCACTTATCATAAGCACACTTGATGCGTTTTTGATAGATTTGAAGGTGATCAAGAGCTGTAAGATGACACTCATCAAGAAGCTCCAATTGGGCTAACCGCTCTTGGCGGAAATCGTCGTTGGTGAGAATATCCTGAAGAGATATTCTGAGGGAAGGTATTTGTATTTTGAGAGGCAAGACAGCCTTGGTACCATATACCAAAGAAAAAGGTGTGGCATTAGTGGAGGTACGAATGCTAGTACGATAATCCCAAAGGGCAAAGGGGATGTGATCATGCCAATTTCTTGGACTCATTGACAACTTTCATGAGGATTTTGGTTAGGGTTTTATTAGAAGATTCAGCCTGACCATTGGCCTGTGGATAATAAGGTGATGAGAAACTAAGTTTGATATCAAAGTTGTCACAAAGGTCTTGTAACAACTTATTTTTGAAAGATTTACCATTATCTGTTATTAGGTGATGAGGAATACCAAAACGCAGGATAATGTGATGGTTAACGAACTCTACAATTTTTTATTTTTGGTTGAAATGAGTGGAATGGCCTCCACCCATTTTGTGTAATATTCTGTTGCTGTGATTATCCAACGGTGACATTGCGAAGAGGGTAGGTGAATCTCACCAATAAGGTCTAAACCCCATTGTGAGAAAGGCCAAAGATCTCGTGCGACCTGTAGCGGATGGCTAGGAGTATGTTGAAGGTTGGCATGTTGTTGACACATAACACAACGCTTAACATATTCGTAGCAGTCATTATTGAGAGTAGGCCAATAATAACCTAGGCGAAGGATTCGTTTGGCCATGGCAAGGCCGCTAAAATGTCCACCACAAATACCGTCATGGACCTGTTGGATGGTATAGGTGACCTCCACGCCGGTTAGACATCGAAGGAGGATGCCATCAAAGCCACGTTTATAAAGGAGTCCCCCCATGATGACATAATGAGAAACACGTTTAAGAAAAGTGCGTTTTCCAGTACTAGTAAGGTTAGGTGGGAGAACGGAGGTTGTAAGGTAGTCGTGAAATTGGTGGTACCAGGTATCCTGTGAATTAGCAGACACATTATTTATCATACAAACAATCGGGGCTGAGTAAGATGGGGCAAAGAGTTGTTGGACCAAGACGAATATGTCAGAGTCAGTTGGTGAGGCAGGAATTTGTGAGGCTAAGCAAGCCATAGTATCCGCAAATTTGTTAGTGGAGCGGGGAATGGTCTAGATAGAATAACGAGTAAATGAGGTCAAAAGTGAATCCACGTAATGTTTGTACTTTTGAAGTTCCTCATTTTTACATTGGTAGATGCCCATAACTTGATTGACTACTAATTGAGAGTCGCTGAAAATATTAATAGATTTGACACCTAAGTGTAACGCAACCTAGAGACCCAAAACAAGGGCCTCGTATTCCGCTGTATTATTAGTGCAGGGGAAATTGAGCCGGAATGAAAGAGGCATAGGCTCAACGTCAAGAGGAATGAGAACAACACCGGCCCCTCCGCCGCGCTGGCATTTGGATCCATCGAAGAAGAGGGTCATTGGTGAATTGTTCCCTGTAAAGGGGCATCTGCGAGTTGGTCAGCAATGGTTTGTCCTTGGATTGAATTTTGGTGTATAAATTCAAGGTCGAGGTCAGCAAGGAGCATAAGCCATCGAGCGATGCTTTGGTTTAGATGTGGTTTGGTATACATATAATGAATGGGGTCCGTGTTGGTGATGACGAAAGTTTTGTGATTCAGGAGGTAGTGTTGGAGTTTGGTGGCTACAAATGATAGGGCTAGGCATGCAGCTTTTTTACATGTGTATACCTAGTCTCGTAATCCATGAGAGTACGACTTATATAATAAACGGATTGTTCTCGATGCTTAGAGTCATGATGTGCGAGCATGGCTCCTATGGCATGGTCGGTGGCGGAAAGGTAAAGGTAGAAAGGGCGATCGTCCTGTGGTGGGATAAGCATGGGTGGCTGCAAGAGATAGGCTTTGAGAGCTTCAAAGGCTTGGTGACACTCTTCGCTCCATTGAAAGGCAATGTCCTTTTTAAGAAGGTGATGGAAAGGCTGACATCGATCCGAGAGTTGGGAAATGAAACGCCGGATAGATTGAAGTTTACCTTGTAAACTATGCAATTGTTTGAGGTTTTTGGGTGGGGGCATTTCTAGGATAGCTTTGACTTTAGATGGATCAACCTCAATGCCATGCAAAGAGACGATAAAGCCAAGAAGTTTTCCCGAAAGAACACCAAAGACACATTTCTTTGGTTGAAGCCGGACCGAATATTGTAACAGGTGACCGAAAATAATGGTTAAAACATCGAGATGTTCACTGCGATGTTTAGATTTTCCAAGAAGATCATCGACATAATCCTCAAGGATAGTGTGCATAATGTCATGAAAAATGTAAGTCATAGCCTGCTGATAGGTCACACCAGCATTCTTAAGGCCAAACGGCATGACATGATAACAGAAGGTTCCCCAAGGAGTTATGAAGGCAGTTTTATGTTGATCGGCCGGGGCTACCAAAATTTGATTGTATCCTAAAATCCATCCATGAGAGAAAGCATTTCATGGCCCGTAGTGAGATCAACAAGTTGATCAATACTTGGGAGGGGGAAGTCATCCTTGGGGCAAGCGAGGTTAAGGTCTCGAAATCATGCATATCCGAAGTCCCCCATCGCTTTAGTGACAGTACAATGTTAGAAATCCATTGAGAGGATAGTCAATAGGCAAGATGAAGGAAATAGAAAGAAGTCGTTGAAGCTCTTCTTTGACCAAGAGGGCAATGCGTGGATGCATTTTTCTCGGCTTTTGTTTGACTGGTTTGGAATCGGGGTTTAGGGTGATGTTATGGATAGGAATGTGGGATCAATTCTGGCATGTCGGCGTAGGACCAAGTGAAAGCTTGGTTGTGGGTATGGAGAAAGATAGTAAAGGTGACTTGTTACGATGCATTAAGGGATTGTCGATCTTCACAATGTGAGGATCCTCCTCTGTCTGGATATTAATTTCTATAGTAGACTCATTCAACATGGTTTGAGTTTCGGATGGTAATGCGTGTTGAATATAGGAGTAAATCGCACCAAGGTAAGTGAGGATGGAGTCATCATCCGGCACTCAACAACATTAATCGAAGGCGAATCCTCTCAATCATGTCGGGATACGAGAAGGGGAAGAGAAGATGGGTCCTCATTATCGCGTTTATAAGTGAGAGGACCTAGGAAGATAGCATTTATGAAAAAAAAAAAGTTAGGAGGGATAGATTTAGGGTCTATCGACTCTGTGGGTGATGATGGAAAAATGGGTGATGATGGTTTGGTAGGGGTGACATCATCATCTTCCAGGATACAACTGACACGAGGTTTCTCCGGTGTAAGTGTTTCAGGAAAACCGAGACCACTATGATCATTGTGTTTGCATGTAGTCATGGGAATGAGTGTATGTCGGCCCTGTTCATAAAGACCAAAACCAAAGCCTTTCCAAGCACAAATGAGTCAAGAAGGTGAGGGCGAAACGACGATTTGTCGGTATTAAAAATTAGATTGGAAGGGAACCACCCCAAAAGGAGGTACGGGGGTAACGGAGGATGGGTCGACACCCCATACGTTAGGTTGGTGCGGCAATGAGGTGGTTCGTAGGGGATTACCTCCCCACGTGTAACATCCTCATTTTATACTTTAGAACAAGTGAATTTTTTTTTTTTTGATAATTGCATCCTGGTTCTAAATACATAATTTAGAACTCACAAATCAAATAACCATTCATATAACAGACAACCATATGCAGCTGTAATGACTCGGATTACTTCCGATCTATTCATTCCATGACTCGGTAATCTACCGATCTATTCATGAGTAAAAAGAGTTGGTGTTTTTAGATAACACTTTACTCTTGCTTGTTCTCTTCCTACTGGGATTGAGAATGATCTCTGTCAAGGAACCTAAGCTGAATAATCGTTACTATTATTCATCGGCATCTCATCCCTTAGACTAGGTGAATTAGGACAACACAATCAGCAGCTTGCGATACTTTGGCCAAAGATTTGAAACATACTGTTTATGTCTCGTATTCCTTAACGACATACTCGTCAATCTGGAATACGTCCTTCACCCCATTCATATGTTATATAGAATGTCCTACACTGACTACTGTCAGTCCTTCCTTTCACAACTGAATCACCCGGAGGCAGATTAACAAGGTGATAATGTTATATGGATGCCCACGAGGATTAGGGATATGGTGACATACTGGTTCAACCTTGCAGTTCAACCAGTGTGTCATGATACCCCGAATCTCCTAGGCAGCCTTATAATATGACCACGTTCTTAATCGGACCCTGGGTAACTCATGCGAAATCAAGTGTAAATCTTAGCGATCAATGCAAAGGGTGTCGCCATAAGTCATCTGCATTGTTGTAACTTCGAGAAGATCCTAATCTTCTCGGAGGTACAACCCTGCAGTTGACTTGTGTCGTCAACCTTTAAATCCACCTCGAAAAGATCTACTTAATAACATGCGTTACGCACTTGAGTTTAAATTACTTTAAAGACTTTTCCCTAAGGTTAGCCTTTCCGTTCCCTGGATTCTTCATCTTAAGATGACCCTCCTCTATAAAACCCATTACATGGTAGAGGTATTAAGGTCAAGCTCTCATCAAGGAGTCATTAGAATACACCTGATTCTAAAACAACAGAATTGGACAATATCTCATAACCTTTGCTTGAGATTGCCATCTGAACTCCATTTGATTGTATATCAGTTCTCTTAACTGAATTTATATCATACTTATTAGTATAAAGATATAAATGATTAAGAATCCAATTTAATATTGTCCTGTCATACTTAGGACTAGGGATTAGTAATTTAATCCAGCTTGTTTAGCGTCCGCTTAGGTTCATTTTTAACCTATCTTCTAGAAAGACAATTATTTAAATTCAATATTGCTTTTGCTAGAACAAATTAGAACTACTAAACACTCATAAGAATTCAATCTTATTTCCTTATAAGCTTTCATTGTCAATCACAAAAGCATCCATATTACACAAAGATAACGTTACCACTCTGGTATATAAACCGAAGAAGGTCAACTATCAGAAATAGAATACAACACATAAGTATCAAACACTTATTTCCATTCCTTTCAAAACTATACAATTACATTTTATGCAAACAGCATACTTGATACAATGCTCAACGGAAAAGAAACATCTTTTCACATATAGTACATTTATAAAATCAAGCTGTAATTCATTATAAATCAATTAAACAATCTGATCAGCCTGTCAGATCTGCATTGCTTTTACCTCTTACGGCAACCATCTGCAAAAATAGTCAACATGAGTCAGTTCAATGAACTGAGCATGATAAGCACTAACTTTTAAAACAATTGCAATCCATCAATTGTTTTCATTAAACACCCTGTTTAAATGAGATCAGATATCCACATAAGTAAACATATTCAGACTATGCCTTTGTAATACAAAATGATTACAAATATGTAACTCTATCATTGTTACAAAATAGTCTTAATCACTTTCTAATATTTCATCAAATATTAAGAATCAAGGAACGAATGTACACAAACAATCATTGCATCCAAAATCACCACATTGGACAGATCGTTTCATTCATCCAAAAAGGGAAATATCATAACAATTCGGGATTCCACCAATATGTTACAAAACAATTCCCACTGTTAGACAGATATCATCAAATAAGCAAAAGAAGAGAAAGAACCAAATCATTCACACTTCCTTTCACATAAGTTC
Organism: Taxus wallichiana var. yunnanensis; assembly: GCA_018340775.1. Taxonomy (NCBI): domain Eukaryota; kingdom Viridiplantae; phylum Streptophyta; class Pinopsida; order Cupressales; family Taxaceae; genus Taxus; species Taxus wallichiana. The sequence goes on from CM031240.1 coordinate 990,710,236, forward strand.
ATTACTGTAATGTCTTCACATATGAATTGTATTCATCCAGTATGTATACGATTAAGTCCGTCAAACTATAAGAAGAATTACTGTCATAATAAAAATCGAACAAAACAAGGCTTTTCAACCCAAGTTCGAAATCAAAGAACCTCTAGAATTGCGGTCAACAATGGACAACATTGCATTAGGCAATTGAATGTTTCCCTAAGATTATGCCAAGATAATCACTCAAAACTTCCGAACATGCTCAGTCACAATCAGACAGGAGTAAACGGAGAGGAATATAACCAATCTATTCTTACCTTGGCGCATGCAAGTCTAAAGTGTGGTATTCGCGACTCACCCCAACAGGGACAGAACACGAAATAATTAACCATACTCAAGGAACTCAAACAGTGACAAACGACAGTGTCCAAGTAGCAGGTTCATTAAGAGACAGAAATACAAGTTACCTTCCAAGAACTCAAATGATTCCAACAGTAGTAACAAGTCAAACAATTACATATGATTCCATCTGAGCTCATCAACGGAGCATAATAAAAATCAGGCAAACAAATTTAATTACTGATTTCAAACAAAGAATCCAACTGAACTCTTGCCAATGCGACACAATGGTATTCTTACGAATAACAGAGATCAAAATACAAATTATTCCCTTAAGTCGCTGGAACAACGATTTCCAAAATTCATCTATATTCAACCATGAACAGTGACTTAAACATATAAATCATTCAATCGACTCCACTGAGTCATTCAAATAAAAATGAATATAATTCTGTATTTATATTGCATACTGATACGGGTTAATATCCATGACCTAACTCATAAGGCCGATATACAAGATGTCAAACTATTCAGAGAAATCCGTCAAGGCCAAATAGACATCACGAGTTCAATCTCAGGCTTATACAGAAGCCAAAAGAAACAAGATACCCTCTACAGGGTCAAACAACAGATTAAACCCAACAGTCCCAAATTTGAAGCGATCACACTGGTTGTTTATCAAGAATCAAACCAAGTCTATACAATGGTATTCAAGATAATAAAGAAGAATAATTAATGATTCATCTACTCCAGTAATGATAAACATAAAAGAAACAGGCTTCAATAATTACTGTTTTCGTAAAGAAAATACCAACTGAACCTTCTTCAACATTTTGAACAAGTTACACAGAAGGAAACGAAACAGTACAACCGGGGAATCTATACCCAAAAATTACTGTAGTTAACAGAGGTCGAAAGACCTGTTACTTCTCAAGATTTCAAACAAATCCTTGTCCAATATTCAAATATATATACATCCATAATGCATACTGTAACGGTTAAATCTCGTTACCCCTACGAAAAGGAAAACAATTCCAAAGAGTTGCAAAAAGATACTGTCACATCGAAAGATGTTATTCACAAACAACCTTCAAGACAAACGAAACCCAACAGTATCAATAACTGCCATCAACAAAACCCACGACAGAGCTTACAAAATTTTCCAAAACTCTGAACAATCAAACAGGTACACCAGTATCCTTCCCGACTGTTTTCCCCACAAAATTGACGATCAAAAATCGACAAACAAAACAATGGCCGATACCCATTACAAGAACGATCTATGGGCTCACGCTGTACAGGCCGAGCATTCACACATTTCATATGTTTCGCATATTTAAGCCCAAAATGCAAACACAAAGAAATAATGCCACAGTTCGAATTTAATAAACACCCAACAAAGGATAAATGAAGATTCGAACCAGAAGAAAAACAGTACCAAGAAAAATCACACCAGACATCCATAGATAAACAACTAATTTCTTAAATCATTAGAACAGAGTTGTTCTAATGAAATCATTTGAAAGACAGCAAGATATTTAAAGGTTAGGGCCTAACATGCCTGTATTTTTGCTCAAATTTCTGAAGCAGACCACTGGAAGAGCTCGTGCTTCCTTTTCCTTTTCCAAGTTAGAGCGACCAACAAAATTTCGCTATCTCCATCACATATATATCCTCCATGATAGAGAAAAGAGCTAGATAACCTCATGCTCGCCATGCAACACAAAGAAGACTGGTGCGAAGAACCAGTGAACAGGCAGAGAGAGATCCGAAAATCGCGACAAGCCAAACAAACCAACAAACTTCCCGTTTGCATGCCTTCTCGCGAGTTCCGAGCTCGACTACCGAGAATATTGAATGCAATTAAACCAACTTTCCCGCTCAGACTCCACTTCCACCGACCGCCAGAATTGGCGACAGCCCAATGAAAATTCAAGTCCATTTCCAAACTTAGCGACCTGCCACGTCGGCTCAGGTTAGCTGTTGCCTATACCTCCGCCACGACCTGTCCCTCATCCTTATCCCATGCATTAAATGTCATAGAAAACGCCGCCCATGGTTCGCACCCCCTTCCATAGGCCCCTTTTCATTCTCCTCATTAGTTAGGTTAGTATCTTAGGTTAGAATTTAGGGTAATACTCATTCTAACCATATTACACATAGATACTAACTTAGGACATTAACACATAGCCTAGGTCTAGGTTAGATTAACACTAATCTAACCCCTAGGTTAGGTTTAGTCTTAGGTTACTAATCATTTAATAATTCCAGTTAGGTCTGCATTCTGTACACTCAGAAAAAGACCTTCATCATACCTTCTTAAACAGGGTTAGCTCCTGTTCTGCTGCAGAATCGTATGTAGCCGAATTATTACCTGGTCCACGATCGAGACCTTCCAGATATACTTCCATATCGGGAACCAATTCATTTTTACTTGATCAGCCTGAGTCATACTCCTGACTAGCTTATTAAATACTTCTAGACCTTGCAATCCTGTTCAAGGTCTGTGATTTAATTCATCATGAACAAACTTAAAGCATTACTTGGATCAATTCCACTGATCCAAGACTAGATTTTATAGATGGATAACTCTATAATTCATTCCGAGATCAGATTAACACTCAGATACAAAATGAAATAGATAAAAGAGTCTAACCATATTCTGACTCAGTCAAGATCTGCAATCTGCAAAGAAATTACAGTACATATCAAGCATGATTTCTAATCGAGGAACACATCCTTATACAAGAAATCACATATCAACACTTGTATGCCTAGGAGAAAGTAACAATAGTTCAGGGTGTTACATGCTTCCCTCCTAAAAAGATTCATCGTCCCGATGAATTACATATTAAATTAACCTTCAGGTCAATCAATTTATTAGTACACAAACAATGTGACTACTTCCATAATTGAATAGTTCCAGAAATCAATGTCACAACATATTTTATTCAACCTGAATAAAGTCTGCCTTCATCTGGCTTTCATAAATACTTAAAAACAATCAGTTCATAAAAGTATGTTTTATCAACAGATTTCATTCTGTTGAAAAAGAGAAGGAAAAGCAATTTTCATCTCTTCCAGATTTTCCCAAGTTGCACTTTCTTCGCTAAAATGGTCCCACTGGACCTTACATTGCTGTATATCACGATTTCTTAAATGCAATTGGCGAGTTTCCAGCACTCGTGTGGGTTTAACCACGATTATTCCTGGGTCTTGGACCTGCAAGGAATTCCAATTTAAAACATGTGACAGATCTGAAACGTATTTCTTGAGCAAAGAAATATGGAAAACATCATGCATGCGAGATAAAGCAGGTGGCAATGCTAAACGATAAGCTACAGGATTGATTATTTTGACAATTTCGAAAGGTCCCACAAATCGAGGTGACAACTTGGCAGCCTTGCCAAAAGTTATAGAACTCTTTCTGGGTTTAACACGAAGGAAAACCTTATCACCAAGCTCAAACCTTCTATCAACCCGCTTAAGGTCAGCATAGCTCTTCTGTCTATCCGCTGCCTCCTTTAATCTTTCACGAATCAGCTTAACTTCTTTTGTTCCATTTACGTGAGAATCTGCGGTCCAATTACCACTCTATCCTCAACAACTGTCCCAACTAACAAGGGTTACGCACTTTCTTCCATAAAGTGCTTCAAAAGGTGCCATCTTAAGAGATGAATGATAAGTGTTGTTGTATGCGAACTCAACTAATGGAAGATACTCTTCCCATTTATACTGTTGATCCATGCAATACATTCGCAACATATCCTCCAACACTTGATTTACCCTCTCAGTTTGTCCATCCGTTTCCGGATGATATGCAGAACCGAAGTTTAGTTTCGTTCCTAGGGCTGTGTTAAGCGTTTGCCAAAACCTTGACGTCATTCTAGGATCCCTGTCAGATATAATCAGTTCTGGTACACCATGTAATCTGAAAATTTCATGTATGAATCTCTTGGCCAACACTGGTGAATCATCCTTTAGATTTCCAGCGATGAAATGAGCTACCTTGGTCAGTTTATCTACAACTACCAGGATAACATCATGTTTATTCCTGGACATAGGTAGTCCTTGTACAAAATCCATGGTTATTACTTGCCATTTGTATCTTTGCGGTATGCTATGAGGATATGATCGGCCAGGTGCATATGTTACGCCTTCACCCGTGACATTCCGAACAATGAGTCACAAAATTAATCACATCCTTTTTCATACCTTTCGTGAAGTATTGTTGTTTCAAATCAGCTAGCATTTTTGTGATACAGGTGTCGGAGAAAGGTGAATTATGAAATTCAACTAACAACTTCTTCCTCAAGTCACTCAAACACCGGTACATATACCCTATTTTCATAACGCAAGATTCCTTCATTATCAAAATGAAAACCTTTATACCTTATATCCTTAGTTACTGCAGCAAGCGCTGCTTTTACTTCTTTGATAGTATGCATCGATTCGAGGCACTTTTTACCTCTTCTTTAAAGCGAGTTCTTAATGTTATAAGAGCAGAAATGTGCCTCCTACGACTTAGAGCATCACCTACTCTATTCTCCTTCCCTTTGATATAGCTTATATCAAAGTCATATTGTGATAAAAACTCTAACCATCTTCTGTGCGGCATTGATTGGGCTAAGTAAAAATATATTTTAGTCCCAAGTGATCGAGTTTTCAACTCAAAAGGTTTCCCTAGTAAGTAGTGTCTCAGGACTTGAAGTGCATGGACAATGGCAGCAATTTCCAAATCATGAGGGGCATAATTCAGCTCATGTAACTTAAGTTTTCTACTTTCATATGCTATGACCCGATCATTTTGTAGCAAAACACCTCCAAGGCCTTCCCGAAGCATCCGTTATGATAAAATTCCCATTAGGGTCTGGTACAGCTAAAATAGGTGCAGAAGTCAATTGGTCTTTCAGACTTTTGAAAGCCGCTTCGCACTTGTCATTCCATATGAATTTCTTATCCTTCTTTTGTAAAGAAGTTATTGGTGCAGCTATTTTAGAAAAATCCTTAACAAATTTTCTATAGTAACCTGCAAGACCCATGAAGCTTCTTACTTCATGTACATTCTTTGGTGCAGGCCACTCAGTTATTGCCACTATTTTTGAAGGATCTACTGCGATTCCTTCTTTACTTATGACATGACCCAAATAGTGAACTTCTGAATCAAAGAAAGAACATTTGGATAACTTACCATACAACTTTCTCTTTCTCAAAATTCCCAAAACTATCTTCAGATGCTCATTGTGCTCCTCAACACTTTTAGAATAAATGAGAATATCGTCCAAGAATACAAGTACAAACTTGTCCAGGTATTCTTGAAAAATATTGTTCATTAAATTCATAAAGGCATGCTTGGTGCATTAGTTAACCCAAAGGGTAGAAGCTGTAAATTCATAATGTCCGTACCTTGTTTGAAAGTTGTTTTATGAATATCTTCCTCTTTAATCCTTAAGCGATGATAAGCAGTTGAAGGTCTAGCTTAGAATAAACCTTTGCTCCACGCATCGATCAAGCAGATCATCGATCCTAGGAAGTGGATATCGGTTCTTGATTTGTTGCTTTGTTCAACATCCAATAATCAATACATGACCTTAGTGTTCCATCCTTCTTTTCACAAATATCATAGGTGCCCCCAAGGTGAAACACTTGGTCTAGCTCTGTTAGCTCAAAACAGGGTTAGCTCGGGTGAAACACTTGGTTCTTGACCTTCATCATACCTTCTTAAACGGGGTTAGCTCTGTTCTGCTGCTGAGAATCGTATGTAGCGAATTATTACACGGTCCACGATCGAGACCTTCCAGATATACTTCCATATCGGGAACCAATTCATTTTTACTTGATCAGCCTGAGTCATACTCCTGACTAGCTTATTAAATACTTCTAGACCTTGCAATCCTGTTCAAGGTCTGTGATTTAATTCATCATGAACAAACTTAAAGCATTACTTGGATCAATTCCACTGATCCAAGACTAGATTTTATAGATGGATAACTCTATAATTCATTCCGAGATCAGATTAACACTCAGATACAAAATGAAATAGATAAAAGAGTCTAACCATATTCTGACTCAGTCAAGATCTGCAATCTGCAAAGAAATTACAGTACATATCAAGCATGATTTCTAAATCGAGGAACACATCCTTATACAAGAAATCACATATCAACACTTGTATGCCCAGGAGAAAGTAACAACAGTTCAGGGTGTTACACCACGTGATCGTAGGTAGGATGCGCATGTAATCGTCCGTACTCTGTGGGGTATGGAAAGAACTAACGTTATATAGGTGGTATTCCCCCAATGTAAGGCGTTGAAAAACAACTACTAAGGGGTCGGAGGTTGGGATGTTATCTACGGGAAAGGAAGTGGTATTTGCGATGGCGGTTTCATTGGTTGAAGGCGTGGGTGTGGTTGAGGTAGATGGTTGAGGTGCGGTTGAAGTGGATGGTTGGGTTGGATGAATGGGTGTCTTGGTAGTACAAGCACATCATTAGGGTGATACAACATATTGCAAGTTTTGAAGGGGAGGATCAGCTTTTTACGGTGTAGGACTTCCCCTCGTACTCAAATTGTATGCATCTATGTAAGGTGGAGGAACGCATCCCATAGCTTTGGATCCAAGGGTGGCCTAACAACATATTGTATTAGAACTCTCCCTCAAGGACATAGAAGAGTTCGGGTAAAGTACGTGGTCCTACATGAATGTTAAGGATCACGGTGCCTCAAGGTAAAGTAATAGCATCATTGAATGAGCGCAACATGATGGGGTTGGCACACATGCAGCTAGAAGGATGTTCATTTATTGGAAGGCTTTTGAAGAGATGATGTTTAGGCTAGCGCCCCGTCAATCATAACATGACACACTCGAATGTCTCGGACATAAGCTGAGATGAAAAGAGCGAGGTCGGGATCTTGATACCAAAGTCGATAATTTCATCTTCGTAGAAACCCAAGAACGGCTTTGCTGTGCGAGGAGAGGCGAAGTGGTCGGGGAGATAGGTTGTTTGGTGAGCAAAGCAACATGATTGGGTGTTATTGGAAGTAATGAGGCAAGGTTTCATTAAGTAAGACCTCTATCCCTTGAAGGATTTCAACGAGAGCTTGTCGATGAGATTGAAGTCGAATGAGATCATACAATGTCATTTTATAGGTGATTGGTGAAGCTGTTTGATCATGGTCCGGTGGGCAATTCCATTAGAGACAGGTAGGCGGGTCCACGAATAACCACTTTAGGTGGTGGTGCGATCGGGATGGTGGACGGAGAAAGAGATTCCGCAGTGTGTTTTCTTTCGCTTTCTCATTATTTTTTTGCCCTCGAGTAGCAACACTAATCATATTGATCTCGTGAATACAAGAGGAGGAAGCAGTAGGGATAGGTCATGGTCTTCGAGAGGTGGGGCTGTAATAATGATAGATCTTGGTGAGGCGGGGATAGGTGGTATAGGAGAGGGGTGAAGCTAAAGGTCTCTCCCTTCGTAAGTTGTCTTTCTTAACCTTTCTATCCGAGAGAGGTAAGCGACGAAGGATGTTTTTCAAAGCTTTTCATCCCTCTACATCATGTCCCGGTGTGCGGTGGTAAGTGCAGATTTTAAACTCATCATAACCTATAGGTCGAGGTTTAGATGGATCATAAGGTCTAAGTGGAGGTAGGGAAATGGTCACATTCTCCACCAACATAGCATGGATTTTGGCGTAAGACCCTTTGAGTGGGTCAAAATCGGAGGAAGATGAGGGTATTAACGGGGTAGATTCGGTGATGACGTGGTATGGTTGGTTTATATGGGTGGTGGTTTAGCCAAGGAGTTTTGATAATGGGTTTTAACTAAACGTGGCTTCTTTGTACGAGAACCTATGTTTAGTGGTTAGATGATGAGGCCACGAGATGATGTGGTATCAAAAAACAACCACGGAGAAATAGGAGTGACAAAAAACAAATCTTTTGATGATGGAATTTGTTTAGGGTTAGTAGGTGGATAGGATGCGTGGGGTGGTGTGTTGATGTACCCTTAGATCACAAGTATGGGTTTAGAAGGCATAGGTCATTTTAAAGAAAACGCAGGAGGTATGATATATTGATGCAAGGTGGAGGGATGAGGTCCCAATATGGAAGGTAGGTGTGGCGACGATGGTTTTAGTTGTAATAGAGACATAGGTTGAGGAGATTGAGTCTGTCTCCTAAGTGGATGAACGGCTTTATTTTTAGATAAATCAAGCCACTTAGGTGGGTGTGTTAGGCCCAGGTATTGGTTAAGTCCCAAGCGTAGGGGAAGATTGGGTTAGGTTAATATAGGTGGATGAGGTATTTGGTAGAGATGAGGGGGTGAAGGTGAGAACATAGGCATTTTAAGCACGTAAACACTTTGGGTATATGGTAGAGGCATCTGGGTTGGTCATCTACATTTGAGTAGAATATGGTGTACTCAAACGTTCCCATAGGACCTTTCTATCTTCTGGGGAATGACAGTCCTCACATGTGAATTGGAACTTTTGTATGGAAGAAAGGTGGGTTGTGATTCCGGTCCATTGTGGGTGTGATACAGGGGGTAGATGAGGCACTGTATCAATAGGTGTTAAGAGGTCAACCGGTCGCTGAAAAGATTTAGGCGATGAAGAACTAATAGGTAGGAGGACATGTTTGAGAGGATCCGTCATGATTAAAGAGTTTGGTGATGTCGGTGCAAGAGGTTTCTCGTCTAAGGATGACAAAAGAAGTGGCGAGCCTTCCTCTTGTACAACCAGAATGGTAGAAGGAGACGTTTGGGAAATAGATAAATTAGATAACATCCGCTCACAGTCTTGCAAGGATGTGGTATAAGAAGGCTCATCTATGAGAAGAGAACTCTGGGCAGTTAATTCCTTTATGGGTAAAGGAATGATTTCACCTTGTCTTGATGGTGGTGAAGGAGGTTTGGGCCCCTGCGTTAGTGAAGAGGCTTGATTCAAAATTTTCTCAATAGAGGCTTTTGGGTAGGAGTCGAAGACCTGCATGGATCTCATGAACACTCTCCTCGGATAAGATATATTGGTTTATATTCTTTTGTTAGAAGACTGATTCGGGAATGGTTTGTTGAATATTTTCAAATTTCGGTTAGCGAGGGCATTAGGATTATCGAGGTTATATCCCCGCATCAACCATTTCTGCACTATGTTTTTCAACATCTTGCAGTTTTGTGACTATGTCCCTTTAAAAGCGGTGAAAGTTATAGAAGTCATTTTCTTTGTACGGGGAAGGTATAGTGCGGGTGGAGTCAAACCCGGAGTGAGGTTTAACAGAGGCAAGGTGATAGCTCCGGCTTTGAGCAATTTTTCCAAGATGACACTATAAATTTCTCCCGAGGGAAGTGTAATTGATGGGCTCGGCTTTATATTTATAGGTGGTTTTGGTGGGGTATTAGACGGTGCTTGAGATTTGACCATCACCGCGTGGACAACTCCTTTTGATTTTGAAGAAGTGGATGTCGAGGAGTGGTGGTGTTTGGTTTATTGGTGGAATCGGAGTTCATAAATTGGGGTTTTTGTTACGCAACCACAATTTCTCTTCTTCTAAGGCTCAAATTTCTAGTTTACGAGCCATAGTAAAGGCCTCATCAAATGTGCGGAAAGTTTGAATTTGAAGGGTAGGAGAGATGTGCTTAGCGCGAGCTGCGTAAAAAGTTCGATAAGTTCGGCTGAGGCAAGGCATATGTAAGTTGGTTGATAAGGCCCGCCATCGTCCAACGAAATATGCGATAGATTCGTCTTCAAATTGTCGGATGGCATAGAGGTCGGTGATAGATATTTTCTTGGCAATGTTAATGGAGAAATGATCTAAGAAATATTGGGCTAGTTGGTTAAAAGAGAAGATTGAGTCTTTGGGTTAAAAGCCTTTGTACCACTCAAGCGGGTCTGATAAGGACATGGGAAAGGTGCGGAGTAAAGAAAGCATCATCAAGAGTAATCAAATAACAAACATGTCTAAATGATCGCAAGTGTTGTTGAGGATCCTCTTTACTATTAAAACGAGTAAATTTTGGCAATTCCCATTAAGGAGGATATGAATGAAGGGGATAGAAGGGTGAATAGGCTCCCGACAAACTTGCTCGTATGTCAAGCGCTACAACTTCCCAAAATGGAAGCCTCCAGACTTTGTATATTGTCCATCATTTGTTTGATGAAATCCATGGTTGGATGAGATGATGGTGCGGTTGTGGTGAAACGAGAGGCAAATTGGGCCAAGGGCCTCCATTGGACAATGGTGGGGTTAAGTGTTGATAAGGTATGGAGGACGAATATGTTGAGGCGACCGAATAGGGATGTTCTATATAAGATGTTGAGGTCACTTTGGATATGTGTGTGGGAGTGAAAAGGTGGGCGGAGCTTGAGAAGGAAAGCTCGTGTGGATAGGTGGCAGAGAGCAAGTCATGAACGAGAGCAGTCTGCAAGAGAGACAAGGTAGGAGCAGTCGGTAGTAATGACATGTGGGGCCCAAGATTAACCAAAGGAAATCCAATCTATGTCGTATGAACCTCTGAAGCCGCTGGATTGGGAGACGGGGCTAAGGATGCAGCAGGTAAAGCGGAGCTATCAGGTGGAGAAGGAGCTAAATGAGCAGCTATACTAATAGGCATGCCAACAAGGAGTTGACCATCGGGCGTACGGTCAGGGGCATGAGACAAATAGTATTGTATAGTGCTAGGATTAGCATCAGAAATTTGGCAAATTCCTTATCTCCTATAGGAATTTTAGGAACCTCGCCTGGTATCCCGTAGGATTCCCTATAGAATGTGAAGGGGGTGATTCGGGGAAAAGGCACGAGAGCGAGGCATGTGAAACCATGGCAGCGGCTTGCTTCAGTGATAACAACCATGGACAAGAGTACAGTAGGGTTTCAATCTATCGGGAATAGAAGCTTGACCTCGAATGTTGAAATTGGTAGGTTGCTGGTTTGTCAGGAGCTGTAAAAGACAGTAACCGATATCGGTCTGCTAACCGATGTCGGTTAGACTATAGCTGACGTCGGTCAATTAACCGATGTCGGTATAATAAGACTGGTATAAGAAAATATAAGAAAGCTGCTGATTTGAGTTTTTAACAATGCTTAGTACATCTATCAAATTGTTCTGAAGTGATAACTGAAACAGTGTATGACAGAGAAATAGAACTGAAAACAAACAAGATACACAAACAAATTAATCAGACTAACCCTAGGATTAGTGTTTATCAATTTGAGCTTATGCCCTTAGACGCGAGAATGATGTCGAGAATCCTAAACATAAGACCTAGGGAAATTTCAAGTTTGTTTTGGCTTATAAGGTTACCTCAATCGGGCGGAGGAATACCGTGGAGAAGGGGGATGTTTTGAGCTGTTGTGTTAATTATGAAGTGATTCAAGTATGTGTTGTGCGGTGAAAGTAAGATTAATTTCCTATCAATCTTGTGGAAATCACCCCACGTGTACGACACATTACTTAGTCTATGTTCACTAGAATTGAAAACAACAAGCAAGAATGTAATACACGTGTTTTAAACCCAAATCGAAAATGATATTCGATGAAGCAAAAGAGATGACTTTCACTAATGCAAAGATGTAAAAGCAAAGCAAGTTCTTTTACCAAAATAACAAAATACCTTGTGAATATCTTTAGAAGAAGAAAACAGCAAGTATGCGCCTATATGAAAGCAAGCAAGAGAAAAGAAACCCGAAATGAGTCCCACCGATCATGCAAAAAATGTTTCGCATGCGGAATGTTTCAACTTTTGGGAATAGAGTTGCTTCTATCCTTTCATTCCTTTAAGAAACAGATAAGGGTTAGGGCTAGGAGGAATACCTGTTGAATGTTGAGAGGGTGTGCGCATACCGTAGAGAAAGATCAGATCGACTGCGAAGAACTCCTTTTTGTCTAGGAAGGACTACTAGTTCCACGATGGAAAATGTAGGTTACGGGACTGTGATGACAAAGACAAGGCTCAAGTAGGATGATCTGATAATCCAAAATGAGCTATCTCTTCTCGATACTCGGATGAGTGTCACAAGGCTCAAGTTACTCGATTTGCGATTTTGGGCTTGATTTCCTTCTCTGCAAACTCTTCTTCTTTCTTTCACTTGTCTCTGTTCAGCCAAGTAAATTTCAGATTCTTCCAATGATTTCTCCTTTTGATCCACCAAAATCCAACCACTTGTTTTTGGTTGGGAGTGGTCATTACAGGAAGGCAGATGGCGATTCACGTAACTAACGGCGGTCGAGTAGAAGGCTGAGTATTGGTCAAGTCAAAGCGGGCTATTTTTAGTAAAATAGCTAGCTTTTCCTCTTTTTCTCTGAGGATTAGTTGTGGGCTTGATCAAGTCATTATGAGGTTGGTTTTAGGTGCGGATGAGGAGTAATTAGTCATGGGTGTGGATGTGGACCAAGTTATAGGTCTTAATTAGGTTAATTTAGGGTTAAGACTAGGTCATGATGAGGTGGCAAAATGAGGTGGCAGGTATGGCGATGTGGATTTATTAATTATAAGGTAATTAATAAATAATTGTGTAAGGTTTAGGTGATGAGGTTAGGTTGCGAAATGAGATGCGGGCACGAGGGGGTCGTAAGACACAAATTTGGTGTCTACACCGGGATGAAGTCCCCTTAAGTGATACATGAAGTGATGGGATTTTAATTTCAAGAGGTATATTGACTTTGGAGACATAGATGAGTGAATAGGGTGTTGCTCTCGTAGGATGTCAAATGCTAGTTCAATAATCCCAGAGAGAAAATGGGATTTGGAGATGCCAATTTCTTCCTGCATCATTTATTGTTTTCATGAAGATTTTATTGAGTGTCTTATTTGAGGCTTTAGCTTGTCCATTTTCTTGAGGATAATATGGTGATGAAAAACTGAGTTTGATGTTAAAGGTATCATAGAGATTTTTAACTTCTTTATTTTTAAAGGATTTTCCATTATCTATGATAAGTTTATATGGGATGCTGAAACGACATATAATGTTTTGATATATGAAATTGATAATAGGTCCTGACTTAGTGGATGTTAAAGGAATAGCTTCAACCCATTTAGTGAAGTACTCAGTGGCTATGATAATGGAATGATGTTGTTGAGATTATTTAGGATTAATAACACTAATGAGGTCTAATCCCCACTGAGAGAAAGGCCATAGGTCATGAGCGGGTTGTAATGCTTGACTAAGGACATGGATGAGGTCTGAATGAAGTTAACATTTAAAACATTTCTTGACATATTCACAAAAATATTTGGTGATAGTAGGCCCGATAATACCCTAACCGTATGACATGTTTAATGATGGAGTTTCCACTGAAATGTCCTCCACAAAATCCATCATGGACTTCTTCAATTGCTTTAGTTGGTGATGTGATTTAAGGTACTGAATAGAGATACCATCAAAACTACATTTGTAAAGGATACCACATATGATAACAAAGTGAGTAACATGTTGAATGAATTGTCTTTTAGTGGTACATGATAAGTCGACGTAATTTTGATTCAACAAAATATTTATATATATGAGTTTACCATAAATCAGTTGATTTATTATCAATGATGTTGGAAGAAGGAAGTTCATTTTGATGTGAAGGGTGATCCAATCATTGAACAACAAAAGATACTTTAGTGTTATCTTTTGACTCTTTGGTTTCTAATGGGATGATGGATCCTAAAGTTGTCATTATATCTACAAACTCATTAGAGGATCATGGGATGGTTTGAATGGTGTATTGATCAAGAGTGTCGAGGAGAAAGTTAACATCGGATTTATACTTTTGTAAAATTTCATTTTCACACGATAGTCTACTTTGACATGACTAATAACAAGTTGTGAATCTCCATAGATGTCTAAGATGTGAACACTTAGGATAATAGTGGTTATGAGGCCCATGATTAAAGCCTCATATTCTGTCATATTATTAGTACATTTAAAATTAAGTTTGAATGATAATGGAATAAGAGTGCCCCAAGGATTTATGATTAAAACACCACGTCCTCCCCTTCCTGGAATTTAGAACCATTAAAGAAGAGAGTCATCTTGATATGGATGAATTCATATTCATCGACATTATTGATGGATTCATCAGGAAAATATTCATGAGGAAGTTGATTCTCAAGAAAGGGAACATTAACGAGTTGTGCAATGGCCTATCCCTTAATTGGTTTTTACAAAATGAACTCAAGGTAAAATTCAGTCATAAGCATGAGCCATCGAGTGATACGATCACTATGATATGGTTTAGAGTGTATAGTTTTGAGGGGATTGAATCTAGTGACAACATACATTTTGTGATTAAGAAGATAATGACACAACTTGGAAGTGGTGAAGTATAAAACACAACATATCTTTTCAACTTCAGTGTAACAGGTTTCATATTCATGAAGTGTGTGGATGATATAATATACAACCTACTCATGACATTGATTACCATGGTGAGTGAGCATGGCTCTAAGATCATTTTTGAAGTGGATATGTATAGGTAAAACGGATCCCCCTCATGAGGATGTGTGAGCACACGAAGACTATGAGAAAATGAGGATCCTAGTGAAAATAAATATCTCAGTACAACGATCGAGAAATTTGTGAAATGGTTGGCAATGATCGAAATTTATGATACAAAGCGTCGAATGAAATGTAAATCACCCTAAAGATTACATAATTGTGTAAGATTGGATGGTGGAGGAATTTCAAGGATGGACTTGAATTTTGTTGGGTCAACATCAATACCTCGAGATATAAATGATGAATTATAAAAGTTTTCCAGTGAGGACACCAAAAAACATTTTGTGGGATTGAGATGTAGACAATATTGAATGAGATGAGTGAATATGGATTCAAGAATATCAAGATGATTTTTGCATTGTTTAGATTTTCCTACAAGATCATCAACATAATCTTATTTTTTTGGATGAGGTCGTGAAAAATGTAGGCCATCACACACGATAAGTAGCTCCTAAATTTTTAATACCAAATGGCATGACATTGTAGTAGAAAGTTCCTAAGGGCTAGTGAAAGAGGTTTTTGTTGGTCATCGGTGGTGATAAGGATTTGATTGTAACTAGAAAAACCATCCATAAGGGAGAGCATTTCATGGTTGTTATTAGGTCAACAAGTTGATCTATGTTTGGAAGGGGGAAATCATCTTTAGGACAAAAAGGTTAAGATCCCTAAAGTCTATGCGAGATATGTAACTTGCCCAAGGATTTGGTTACAGGAGCAATTTTGGAGATCCATTGTAGATAATTAGTGGGTTTAATGAAATTAGTGGATAAAATGTGTTGTAATTCTTCTTTGACAAGAAGAGCTATGCACGGATGCATTTTATGGAGTTTTTTTTAAACTTGTCTTCACATTTGGATATGTGGCAATATTTTGTAAAACAAAATTGGGTCAATTCTAGGCATATCACTATATGACCAAGCAAAGGCTTGATAATATTTTGATAAAAATGTGGTGAATTCATCCAGTTCATGTGGACTTAATGATTGACCAACCTTAACTATACGAGGATCCTAAGGGGTTACCAAGTTTATGTTGATAGTATATTTTTATGGAGATTTGACGTATCGGATGGTAGGTAATTTATAAGGAAGTGATCCTCGGCTCCCATATGGGAAAGGATGTCTTGGTCATCATTACATTGAAGGATATTTATGACAAGTGAGTCTTCTTCGACCATTTCTAGCCAAATAAGAGGAAGTTGTTTAATGGCATGGTTGGATTGATAAGTGAGTGGTCCTAAGGATATGGTATTGACTAAAAAAAAATTAGATGGGATGGAAGCAACTTCATCTATGATCATGGGATCTTCGGGAGCTATGGGTGACGTTGGTTCTAATTCAATAACGAGGATAGATTTAGTAGGTTTGATTGTAGTGGCCTTATATTTTTAGAGCGATTTCATATAACTCGAAACATAAATTTCATAAGTTTTAAAGGAATTTTGGACAACCACATCATGCATTCCTTTTTGTAATGGCCAAGGCCAAAACCTCTCCATACACAATGATGAAGATACATATGAGAAAATTTTGGATTATCTAAAGATTTAAAATTTGATGTAAAAGGCATGGCATGGTGTTAATCAGTTGTATGGGATGAAGGATAATCAATTCCCCCATAGACAATATTTTTTTTGAGATAAGCGGGACCGTAAGAGATAACATCTCCTACATTAGGATCATATGTGGGTTTTTGTCAGGATGACCATAAGTCTTAGGTGAAGGAATGTGATTAAGCATGAGGAGATGATATTCCCCTAATGTTAGGCATTATACAACATCATTGAGGGAGGAATCATTTGGTAATTTAGAGGAAGGTATGGATGTGCTAGTAGATGCTTCATCGATGATTGATGTGGACTTAGGAATAAGTATGTCATTTGGATGATACATCATGTAATAATTAGTGAAAGGATTTGGATTTGTAGGAATGGTGAATGTTTGGCCCTCATGTTCATACTTAAGGAAATGATGAAGAGTGGAGGGAACACAATGCATGGTGTGTATCCATGGGTGTCCTAATAACATATTATATTGAAACTCTCCTTCTATGATGTAGAAGATTTTTGGGAAATTTTAACACCGAATTTAAGTGGTAGAATGATGGTGCCTAATGTGGGTGTGATAGTATCGTTAAAGGATCATAGTAGAAATGGAGTTTGGGTGATGACAATGTTAGGTAGCTTAAGTTGATCAAAAGTGAGAGATGATATAATGTTAATAATAACACCACTATCAATCATTACCCTTTTGATACGGATGTCATTAATTTGAGTAGTGATGAAAAGTGGTAAGTCATGATCTTCTGGTTTAAGAGAAGGTATTTTAGATGGTTCGAATGATATGGTGGTAGATGCTTTGAGGGATCCTATAAAGTTTGTAAAGGATGAAGGATCATCTAAAGGTACTATCATTGATTAGAGGGCTTCAATCATGGCTTGTTTATGGAGAGGTGATGTTTGTATGAGTTTGTATAATGAAATTTTAATGGGAGCTTGGTGTAACTATTTGATGACAACCTTTTACATTGTGGTGGATAGTGAAGATGACATGAAAAGAATGGAAATCTTAGTTTTAGGTGACATTGTTTGATTTTTGTTTCAGGACTTACGGGGATAGATAACTCAGGTTTTTCGATGGAGGATTTATTTTTGGTGGTGGATAAATGGCTACAAAATTTTTACCTTTCTTAGGCTCAGATAGATCTGTATCGTAATTCTATGAAGCGAGTTATAATGTGTATGTCATCAATCGATGGAAGAAATTTTAGACACGTGTTCTTTATATTTAAACAAGGAATAAGACGATTTTGGTGTTGATGTTACATGTGATTCAATAGGAAGGGAGGCCATATTTCCCAAATTTTTGTGTAATCAGTGGAAGGATTTACAATTTTCAATGGAATGTCCTCATGTTCTATGATAGTCACATGAGACGTTGTAATCATACCAAGTAGGTTTCCATCCTCATGGATATGATAATTTTTGTGGTGGCAATGTTATAAGAAATTTTTGGAAGAGGTCATCTAAAATGATTACATAACACCCCTTAGGTGTTGATGTGGATAGGGATGAATTTTTAGGTATTTTATCTTCTAGTGGTAATAAGGCATTAATTACAGTGGTGAGTTATTTTTGTCGATGTTACCTAGATAATATAGTAAATGGAGGATGAGGACCTAGTGGGGAGGATTGATAAGGAGGTCTTGGACATGGAACAACAAGATGATTACTAGGAGTTGATATGATCCTTCTAGGAGGAGGTGGAAGAAAAGGGCGAGGACCGTGGAATTGATATGATTCGGGATAAGTATAAGGACTCTTGAAATTTTGGACAATGCCTTGTTTTTGAGGTGCTCTTGTGGTTTTGGATGAGGTAGGTATGGACGTAGAGGTAGTTGTTGATGAAGGGGGTTTGAATGATGCGGTTAATGAGATCTATATGATTTTTGGGTTTTGTGGGTTTCTGATTGTTTGGTCTTGGGGATAAATATGGTTCATGGTTGGCTCGGGAAGAGGTGGTTATGTCATGAATGTTTTAATAGGTACCATAGTTATATTTTAGAATCATAGTGTAGACATAGATATATATTCATGGTAGTGAGACGTGACATGGATGGGGAAGCTGTTTGGTAGTAGTTTTTATAGATAGAGATTTGGTGGACACAGGTTTAGAATCTAAAGGTATTATTATTGATTGTGTGGGTGTGGATGTTTGTTCTAGTAGGTATGGTTGTTGATTTAGTAGATGTGGATGTTGATTCAGGAATAGGTAATGTTTTAGTAATGGTGTTAATCATGTGGTGAGCATGAACAACATTTGTTTGTGGTTGATCAGTGGATGGGGGATGATTTGGAAAGGGTTGTTTGAATATGTCAAGGTTTTGATTTGGGGGTGCATTTGGATTATCCAAGTGAAGTTCACCCTTATCAATAAAGTCTTGAAGAACATTGTGAAACATATGACACCTTTCAATGTCATGTCCTTTGACCCTATGATATTTACAATAGTCATTATCTTGATACTAAGAGGGTTTTGATACAGATGTATCGATGGGTTAGATAGGTGGGAGAGTTATCATATTTGTAGCAAGTAACTTATCAAAGACCATGCTATAAGTCTCTCTTATTGGTGTGTAATTACATTGTGGATGAGAATGTTCAGTAGTGGGATTTTCTTTGGGAGAGGATTTGAATACTGTGGTATTAACATCGATCTGGATTTATCGGGACTAGAGGATGACTTAGATAGAAACTCAGTTCGTGGTTTATTAGGATGAAGTTTAACATGACCATCTTCTAAAGCTCATAGTTCTAACTTATGGGCCATGGTAAAATATTTGTTGAAGGTCTAAAATGATTGAATTTGTAATGTTGATGAAATATGTTTGGCATAAGATCAACAAAAAACCTCGATCAATTCAGCTTGTGGTAACGAAAAGGATAATTGATTGATTGTACCCCTCCAATGGGAAACAAAATCAGTAATGGATTCATCCTCAAACTATTTGATAACATAAAGATCATTGATGGTGACTTTTTGGGCTATGTTTATAGAGAAATTTTCTAACAATTGTGTGAGTTGTGTGAATGAGAAGAGGGAGTATTACAGAATGCTATTGTACTAGTCCAAGGTAGGACGGTGAGGGACATGGGAAATTCCTCAACATGAGGTCTTGATCATGGGCTATTAGATAAAAAGAGCGAAAAAATGCATAAATATGTTATTCATGGTCTTCCTTTCCAAATAATTTAATAAATTTTGGAAGGTCCCAATGAGGTGGATATGCTTTATACAGAACTAAGGGATGGATAGGTTTGTTTCATATTTTTCGTAAGAGATCACATTTTTAGGTGCAGATGAGGCAACTTTGAGACTAGATATACGATTCATGAGAGCTTGAAGGGGGTCAGTTTGTATAGGTTGTTGTGAGGATGAGCTGGGTTGAAATGCAAATTGGCTAGGTTGTGAGTACATCGGTACTATTGAGGAATGTTTTGTTGGGGAACATATTGTTGATAAGGAATATTTTTTGGGGTATATTCTGTTGTGGGACATTTTGTTGAGGGATATATTGTTGAGAAGGAATTATCTATCGTAGAGGGAAATTTGTTGTGGAATGTATTGTTGAGATGGAATATTATATGTAGGGATGTTTTGTTGTAGAGGAGCGGTTTGTTGTGGGATGTATTGTTGTGATGGCATACCATAAGTTGGTTGAGACACTAATGGTTGTGATGATTGAATATATTGATAAGGATTTGGAATGGATGTGGTAGTAAAAGGTTGTGAATAAGGTGGTGGTTGTTGAAAGGGCATAGCTGAGGCAACATAAAATGATGCCTATTGTGGAATATATTAAGTAGGAGAAGATTGTGGTATTGAGATTAATGGTAATGATTGTTGTGGTATTTACTATGAAATAAGTTGAGTGGTGGTGATGGAACTAGTATTGACTAAAGGACTGGATGTCGGAATGGTCATAGTGATGTTATGAACATTTCTAACTAGGTGAGACGCAATAGTAGAAGCATAACATAACTCAATGGAGGTGTCTAGGTAACATAGGACATTGGAGAAGTAGATAATAAAGAAATAGTATTACTTTGTGGAGGTGTTGAACTAGTAGAAGGCTCAGGTGAGGATGTATGTTTTTAGGTGGTTGTGTCTTGAGAGGAAACCATATGAAGACTAATAATAGGAATGGAAGACATAACTTATGATGTTTTAGGTTGACTCAAAGGTGGATATGAATGTATTTGAGAATGATATGTTGATAATTTGGATCTATAAGGCGTGAAATATCGGATGAAGGATCAGGGACATACGGTGGTGGTTCAGATTCAGATTGTTGGTTTGAATCAATGGGGGTGAAGAACTGGATAAAGAATCGGGGATATTTGAAGTTGGTTTGGGTTCAAGTTGTTGTGAAGAAATAGATAAAGGATCTGGAATGTTTGAGGATGGTTCGGGTTCAAATTGTTTTGAAGAACCAGATAAATGATCTATAATGTTTGAGGATGGTTTAGGTGTAAATGAATAGATTTGAACACCCCTAGTTGCCAAATAGGCATTGAGAGCAATGGGGTTTGAATCCAACATTTCTTCAAAAACAAGGTCTCCTTTTTCAAGAAAGAAGAAAGAAGTTTCGGAAGATTCGATTGTGAGATGGGGAGTATGGTTGTTTAGTGTCTTCCTATTCAGATGTATTAAATTCTTGGCTATGAAATTGATGTGTAGAATTTAAGAGACGTTGTCTCATTTCTTCATTATATTGTTCCTCTATTTCATTCCAAGCTCATTGAGCATCAATTAGAGGAGTAGATGCAATTGGTTGATGGAATGGTTTTTTTGTTGTTGTAATGGCATGGTAAATGATGGTGTAGATACAATAGTGGATAAGGGTGTAGGTAACGGTGTGGAAAATGGAGTAGATAAAGGGATTTGTTGCTGCAAAGGTGTGGATAGTGGTTGAGACATGTTTTTGAAACTTGATTTTGGGATTGTTGTCTTGTTTGAACCATAATGAACAAATACACAAAAGAAACACAATCACCTTAAAATGAAAATTACTAAAGGGGTGAATTAAAAATAGCAAGAAAAAAAATCAAAATGGATTTTTAGATTTTCTTGATTTGATTACAAAAAGTGAAATATGTAAAATGGTTAACGAAGGTCCTAGGAAGTGGCAAACTATGGCTGGTTTCAGGTGTGTTTATGGATGAATCCTCGATATACTTGAAGGTACATGAGGCCCAAATCTATACTACTACCGATATAGGAATGGTATTGGGGCCTACCCCCTTATTTCACAATCCCACAATGATAAGGGTGTTAAGTGCTTAGCGGTATATATTGTGAGACATATGATTATACTGGCTAGAACACTTAGTTGAATTCTCCTCTTGGTGATCAAATACAAGTAGGTATCCACCTAGGTGGGAATTGTTTCAAATGCATTTTGTGTTTAATTGGTTTGGTTGTGTGTGGGGGAAAGAAAAGTGAATGTAACAAATTACCTTCCTAATTAATTCTATGTGAAACAAGAAGGATGAATGATTCATTTAAAAACCCAAATTGAAATGTTTTTTTATGCAAACAATCAACCAAAATGCAATACTGGAAACAAAAAGTAAAGTTTTAGGACTCACCATTAAATGCTCTATTTTTTTAGCAATTTTTAAGCAAGCAATCCAATAATCTAACAAACGAACTATTCCACAAACAATACCATGTAAATAGGTTAGGAAAAACAAAAGTAGAAAACAATAAATAGGGAATAAAAAGTAAGTTGTAAGGCAATAAAAAGCACTTAGGAAATCACCTAGATGATTTTCCCAATCACAAGAAATTTAGCTAATTGCAGGTGATTATCACACGAGAAGAATAAAAAAATGTGTTTTTTAGTGATAAAATAAAACAAAAAGACAAGGGACATTGTCCCATCAAGCATGTCAAGATGTTCACAATAAATTTTACCTCTTCAACCTAACTTAATAAGCAAGAAACTAAAACTTACCAAACCTCGATATGACAGGGTTTAGAGGTACCCATGGATATGAATGGATGATGTACGATTGTTATACTCCATGTAAGAAATGAAATTAGATCTTATCCTGCAAATGAAGCTGCAATCACAGACACTACACAAGATATTTATTAGTAAAAATAGTAAGTAGGTTTCTTGGAAAAGGCTAGTCCCGGGAAGTCAAAGGACTTCCTCGCAAGGATGTCAAAAACTATTTTACACAATCAAGTGATTTTGGAAACAAGCCATGATATATAATGGATAAATAATAAATGTTCTGACAAGTTCATATTTTATTACAAACATGTATTTAATAATGAAATATGGGATATATGATCTATGGTTCAAATTCAGAGTCTAAATCAATGTTAGAATTCTCGGATGAAGGTGAATCCTCCTCTTCAGTAACCTCAATGTCTTGAAGATAATATGAATTCTTGTGGTCACTGTAGCCTTCCTCAAAGAATTTATAAATGTACGCTGGTTCCTTATCTTACGTATTGGAATTAAAATCAAAATATGAGTGTCGAGTTGGTTTGATCTTTAGATTCAGTCTTAGAGCTCAATTCCTCTAGTTTAGCTTCATATTGGTACTCAAACTAGGCCAAGTCTACTTTGATGCATAAGATATCAAAATAAGCCTCCCAAAACTATTTATTGTGTCACAAATCCTCGAGTGGATTCAAAAATGTTCTGTGAGCTGATTTAATGGGGCATAATAGATGACACACAACTCAAGGTCATGCAGAATGTCATATTGTTCTCAATGTAAGGGATGGTGGATGACAGGTAAGGAGTTGATACTATTTATTTCATGTCCTTGACCACCTAGTGCCATATAAACAAGACATTTGTAGACAACATGTTAGTAGCCAAGATATATAAATGTAATTGATAAATGAAATTAAATGATGTTGCATAGGAGACAAAATAGACAAGAATCACTTGTGCAATTCTAGGAATCCTGGAGATTCTAGAGGATATTAAAAATATTGTTAAAAATGTTAATGCTCTAAAGACTTGAGTTATAATACAAAATGAAGAAATTAAAATGTAATGTACCTAAATATGTAAATAAAAGATATGAAATGAATAAATGACCTTGATTAGAGACAATATATGGAGTTTACGGCTATATTGTGATTTGTTGGCCTTTGATAGGCTCCAAAATGATTCTTAAACCTGTTTGATGAATATGGATGCTAATTTTGGATAACAAAGTGTTATCGTTGATGTAATATAATAGTAATGAATTCTAATGGAAGATTGTATTTCAAAAAAATTTAGAAGATGATCCGGAAAAAGGACTATAAATTGGGCTTAAAAAATCTTGGCGATTTAACAAATCGCTAGTGATTTCAGCCTATTTGTATTTGTTTAGAAAATTATTCAAACAACCTGCTAATTTGAGATTTTTTTTTATATTTTCGAGGGATGGATTTGTTGTGATTATTTGAAAATGTTGGTTGGCTAGTGATGTGTCGAGGAAGAGATATAATTAGTTAGATATCATCTAAATTGGCTTAAATTTGTTTAGGATAAGTGTTAGGTGGTTTGATTAAGATTTATCAAATGTAGGAATATAATATTTTTAGGATAATTAGTGGAGAATAATATAATTATAGAATAATGATAAAGTGTGGAATATATATTAATTAAATGGAGGAAATGTATTGTATAAGACTTAGGGTTATGTAAACATATTAATGTGTTAATGATTAAATGAATGGATATATGGAATAATTAATCGATAAATTATTGATGTGTTTAATCAAGCATGAGGGGTGTAGATTTTTAGTTTCTACATAAGGCTCTACTTATCAACCTCATAATGGTAACGTTCAACTAGGGGCTCAAATCCAACATGTGTGGCTCTAGAATCTCTAGATATTTAGGCCTTGATTCATACCTAAAATCATGCGCAAGATGTGTAAGTATGAGTCAAAAATTTAAGCATTGAAGGTTAACTTTTGTGCATCATTTATCATGTTTCTTGTGTACTTGAAGTACCAGACGGTGAATGTAAATGGAAACTTGCACAAAGAGCCCATTTCCCCATCCTTCATTCTAAACTATTCAAGGTTGTAATGTTGCATCACTTTGTGAATCTCTCATGCTCTCCAACCTCGAGTATGTAGCTCACATGGAATGCATAATTCATTCTCAAAGGCTCATCACAATTTGGTATACCACTTATCAATTCTTTCCTTATACGTGTTTGAAATCATGTCATCATAGGTATATCTAGTAAATTACATCATGGGGAATTTTTCACAAGTGGATAAACCCATATATCATTGACCGGACTATCCGGAACTCCAATCTCCTAGAAGACAATGAGAAGGAGGATTGAGTCCCAAGTTATCTTGGATCCTTCTTCATTTTACACTATAGCCTCTTCAATGATTCCATTCATAATGTATTTTGAAATGTTGTAGTGGGTGATATTTTTCAATTTGTGTGAAATATATAAAAACTTCTTGTTCACATATGTCCACATCTCCAAGGCACCCAATTTTAACTAACCATCTGGTTACTGACCCTAGTTGTAGGATTTGTTAGCTTAGCAATGGCCATAGCTCTTCCTCCCTTCTCATACGGAAATTGAATAGCATGTTCATGGATTTTAGCATTAGCACATAGGTCCAACACCATTTCTTCCCCTATACTCCTCAAAGCGTGACTTTTCAATGAGTTGCATTGTAATTCTCATTCTTCGGCTCATAAAATATAAAAAAGTCCTCATACACCCTAGACACAAGCCAATGGAATAGATGTGTAGGAATTGCGAAGAAGGAAGCTTGAATAGTTGAAGAACCCCTACCTTTTCTAGATTTCTCCTTTCTCGAATCATCCACCAACACTTGCACTTCTTAATTTTTCCCTTGCATCTCCCTTAACATATCTTCTTTCAACGTTGCTTCATGCCCTAGATCTCTATAGTTATATTCACTAATTTTACACTTGGAGAGTTAAGAATTCCAAGTATGAACCCTAAGAACTCCATGAGGGTACCAAATCTCCAAATAAATGTCTTCCAAGGGATATTCTACCTCAAATTCGACCCTCTTCATGTGAGGATTGCTTCTTCGGGTCTTTGGTTCCATTAGTCCTTCAAATTTATGCCCTAGGTACTATGTGTCACGGTAATATCTTACTTTACTATAGAGTTACGCAAACCATAGCTATCCAAATTCCTCTGTAAAACCTTCTTCTCATGCCCTAATGTTTTTCCATTGTTATCTCAAACTTATCTCTTCATAAGGATCCGCACATAACCCCATCCGCATGATGCTCTGTTTTCTCTTCACTTCTCTCACTATGTCACTCCGAGTCACTCGATAGCTCTATTACTCAAGTTCTCTTGAATGTAAGGTAGCAAATGAATTCAAATTTCCCCCTTTTATACCTTTTCATACCCCATTGACTTTATTTTTTCACTTAACACATGATTTTTCCTTCTTTAAATATTTTAAGTTATTTTCATAACCTTCAGCACACCTTACTACTTTCCAAGCCACATACCTCCTTACGCACACTTCCCTATGCCAAAGTACATAATCATATGCACCATATACCAAGTAGTTTTCTATGTCACTTCCTACCTCATAGGAAGGCATCACACGCGGAGATGTAGGGTAAGACTCTTAAGGACTTAGCTGATTTTGGAGATCAAGTCTATTCTTAGAGATTGGCATGCAGAGTACACAAAGCGATGCCAAGATTTTCATGCACCACTCTTCGTGGGGATTTTGGAAGGACATGTCAACTCACTCTTGCATGGACATAAGTTAAGCATAGATCCATCACTTCAGTTAACTATCAACAATCTATAGATAGCATACTTGCATGTATGGCTATAATTGTAAAAAGGCGCGTGGTTGTTATTAGCATGCGACCTATTTCTAGTAGAGTTAAGTGGTGAAGGGTTAGTTCCCCTCCCTATATATATATGTAATGAATATATATATGTATGTAATGATAAGAGATATAGAGAGACATACATAGAGAACGGATGGAACCACATGCGACTGGATGATTGTAACAGATCCATGTGCACATGCCTGGTATTGTATGAAGCTACTGTATTGTTGGTTCAATGAATAGATAAAGGAAATTGGCTAAACAAAGTGTGTGATGTGTTTTATCAATGCATGTTATTACTTTCATGATGATTTACCTTTAGCACTTATAGATCTGGTTGGATATAAATGGTGAATGGATGGATTAGTTCCTAAAATATATGTTTACTATTTTATCATACCACCATTCTACTATTACAACTATTAAGAGGGACCTGGTACCTTTGCATGCTTTGGGTGAGCACTCAGCCTAGGCTGAGTGATGTGCCAACGTGACTAGGTGTTAACTAACAATTCTAGGCTGCATCATTGGTTCCATTGCCGGGACCTCTTTTTCAGTTGTTTCAGAATGGTTCGTGATGAAGACATATACCGGCTAACCCTGGCAAAGCATTGAAGAATGGATTCATGATCTGGAGGAAGAATACGCACATGGAGGTTTGACACTGGATCTAGATTTAGCACATGTACTTGGGTAGAGTAGAATTTGTATGACAATTTATATGAAAGCTTTTTTGCTATCTTTCCAGTAGAATTGTATGAATGGTTGACTGCATATGCATCTAAGTGGAATTGGAGGTATCGTACGCTTGTTTGGACACAGGAGGAATTTCAAACACTATATGATGCTGACCTAAGCTGGACTCATGTGGTAGATACCTGGTTTCATGGTGTCCTAAAATAGCTATATTTGGAGTATTCAATTTGACTTATTCATGCCTGAGAGGTAGCAGAGTTCCAGTTTCTACTATGGTATCCTAGAGGGACATATTTGCAAGGTATTCCACTGGCAATCAAAATACTAATGGTAACATTGAACTTGGAAGCTAAACCCATGGAGAGCTAAAGAATCTCCACACGTGGGGGTAGGAACAGGATTGGTGAAAGATGGCAGACCTAGTGGCAGCATGACACGGCAAAGAGGGAAGAAAGGTGACTGAAGTATGATGAGGCGTGTGAGAGGGAATTATGCAAGAGGCAAGAAATTGTAGAATGGATGGTGTTGTGGAGAGAGATGGCTCGTGAAGGATTTGAGGCTCATGGGGAGGAAGAAGAGCAAGAGCATCAGGAACTCCCCCATCTAGGGAAGCATGACAGAGAACCCTCTTCGGCCTCACATGGAAGTGCACCAGTAGATATGACATGGGCCGCAGGTGCATCTAAGCCAACCTGTTGACCTAGCCCTTGCGCTTGGTTTTCCAGTATCTAGTACAAGTAGGTAAAAGTAGTTTTAATTTAGGAAGTGAAAGCATAGAAATAGGTCAGATAGTAAGTACACCAATGGCAAACATACAAACTTCATTATTCTTTGGGGGTATGTTATCAAGCTCATCATCTACATAGAATATGAGTGCGCGAGTGTGGGAATCACCTCTAGAGTTGGGACCACTTCCCAGACTGTAGGGGTCCAGTATAGTACCACTGTTGGGGCACAGGGAGTGCATCCATGGGCCCTATTCCAAATTTTGGAGGAGGATCAGGTGGTATGGGTAGTTCTAGTTCTGGTGGTTTGGGTGGTATTGGAGGAAGAGGAAACCAAGGAGGTTTTGGGTCGGGTGGTCAAGGCCCGCAACAACCCTAGAACATTTATATGGAGATGTCCCTTCATCTCCTGAATACAGAGGTATCGAGGATGCTGTTGAACATGTTCATATGTGTGAAATATTATGGCACACAAAAGGTATTATGGCCCCGAACGCAAGGCAAGTCAATTTGCTACTACATTGCAAAGGCGCGCATGCACACAAGCTGGTATAGGAAGTTTGACCCCAATCAAACTTGTATTGACTATGCAGCATTGAAAGATGCTTTCTTAAAAGAGTTCCACATCCCAAGTTTGAGTAGAAGAGTATAAGCGCACTCAAGGATATAAAGCAAGGCACTACTGAAAGTGTACGTGAGTATGATGCATGATTTAAAACACTTCTATCCAAACTCTCTTATGACATTCATGCAAGTCAGCATGCACAATGGTTTGTTGGGGGACTGATTACTCCATTTTAGAGAGCACTATCACATAAAACTTATACCGATCCACGTGAAGCATTGGAAGCCACTTTACACGTGCTAAAGTAGTTGGGAGTATTGACACTGGAGTTAGTCCATTTTTGGAAGCTCAGATAGTGGCTATGGTGAAACAAGTTAGAGAAATTATCGGCAAACTCAGCTCATGAAACATGCTCAGGGATCTGGTGTATAGATTGTGAAGTGGAAGGGCACACTAAGGATAGTTTCCCTCAGAACTATACGTTTGTTGTTATTAGACTGTGAGATTTTCCATTTGAACCATGATGCTAGTCACTGCCCCCTCCTACAATGCGTGATCAGGAAGAATGTATCCTCCTTTGTAAAATTTGTAGGTCCACGACCCATGATACTGAGGACTATAGATTGATTGGCAGATCCATGATGCCATTGATATTGGGGTCAGACAGTGAGTGTGGCTGATAATTCTAAAGGGAAGAATGAGCATCAAGGATAGGGATTATAATAAAACCCGCTATGACAGGAATGATGGAAGGTTTGAAGGGGCTCGTGAAAGGGGACGAGGATATAGAGGTGGATATGGAGGATGAGGCCGAGGTGGAGGAAGGAGTGAATTCCCTGAGGAACTTGCTATACATGTGGCTCACCTGACCATTATAGGTGTGAATGCCCCAGAATATTTCCTATTCATTTTGTGGAAAGGGGCATAGTTATGAAGAGTGCCCGGACTTGTATGAGCATCTCAATAAGCAAACACAAGCAAGAAAATAAGGGCATGGGGATGGTTAGAATCCAGCACATGATAGAGAATCAAGTGGATGCCAAAGTTAACACTAGAACCTGAGGTGGTAATAGTCAAGATAACCACATGAGCTGAGGTGGCACGCGCAAGAGAGAGGTGTTGCAACAGAAGCCGACAATCACTAGAGAGGAAGTTTTGCATGCTAGATATCTAGATCCAGCTCATCAGAAAGAAGTCTATCAGGACACAATGGAGGTCCTTAGGAGCCTTCAAGGTGAGATACAAGGTTTAAAAGAGTAGTCTCAGAAATTGGAGCACAAGGATACAGAACAAGCCCCATCAGATATTGACGACATCAGAGAGGTATGTAGAATGTTGCGCCAGGAGAATATTATTCCTTTATTAGGAAATTGGTTGAAAGGGAATACTCCATGCATGCAAGGACGAGACTAGAAGACAAATACTCCATGTGAATCTCCTCCTGATAGCATTGACTATGACAAGGAGATCACTTTGAATGTTGTTGTGGATGGGTGGCTGCTGAGCAATATTTTGATTGACACAGTGTGGAAGTAAATGTACTTACATTGGATGCATGGGAACAAATGGGGAGACCCCCATTACAGCCATCATCTAATGTATTGTTCATGGAAAATAGAACAAAAGCTACTCCCATAGGAGTTTTAAAGGATGCATCTATCACTATACAAGGGGCCAAGTTCACAGGAGACTTTGAAGTGCTAGCGCTTGCAGAAGCAAGATAGTTTCCAGCTTTGCTTGGGTGCCCTTGGTGTTATGTGAACAATGCTGATTTGAGGTTTAACAAAGGGTATATCAGCTTTGAGAACAAGGAGGAAAGGGTCATAATACCATTGACAGATGGGAAATCCATGCCATATGTGGAACCTTTAAGTGAAGAGGACTTGAACAGAATCTATGCACGTGCTATTCGGGACCCAGAGGTCAATGATCCATCTAAGGAAGGAATACTTCATTGGGAAGATTCTCAGTCAATCAGCGATACTACTAGTATTGCTTGTGATAATTGGGCTCATGGCACTTATGAACTAGTGGGGCATAAAGTTAAGCACACGGTTACTGGCAAGATGGGTTCTCACTCTGTTCGATGTATAGGTCGCGCAATACCCCGCTATACTAGATCTAAAGATTTGGCTGGGTTCTTATAGGCCATAGAAACAAATTGGGTTGATGAACTTAAACGACGCACTATGTTATCATATACTTTGGGTGGGATGGCCGCACACTGGTGGGTAGTCCACAGGGATAATCTCTTAGAATGGGAAATGATTGGGACCACCTTATCAACCAAGTTTTCAAGGAGTAATGCACCTACAAACATACGCCCTTATCATGGTGATCAACCTGCTCAACATCATATCCAATGTGAGAGACTCTGGACAGTAGGCCAGGAAGCATTACCACCTTCACTTTGGGTGCATCGGTTTTATTCTACTCTAAAAGGTTGCGCGCGTGCTTGGTATGTCTATGCTGAATTACATCGCGACACTGGAAACTGGAAAAATTTGACTACAAGGATGATCCAAACGTTTGACTTCTTTTCATCTACACCACCAGTGAACACAACTTTAAGTTTTATCAAGCGCTTAACCATGGGAGACAAAGTGGGAAAGTGGAAGAACTTGTTCAGGAATTATTTGGTGAGACAGAGACAGGGGGCACACTTTCATGGATGAAGAAGATGATATCATATTACTTGAGCACGCTTCTTTGGAGAAAGATAAGGGGAAGATGGTATACATAATTGATGAGGAGGAAGTTGAGCACTTGGACGTGGATCATTCACATGGAACACGTGAAGTGTTATCCAGTGCAGATGTAGATGCATGCATACATATCACGAACCTATGAAGACAACAAAGGTCAATATAGGCACAAAAGCTGAACCTAAGGAAGTGATAATTGGGGATTACTGGTCAGAATCAGAAGTAGCAAAGATCATCGAGTTACTTCATGATTATGAGGACTTATTCCCAAGAGGATACCATGAACTTAAAGGCGTGCATATATCACTTGAGAAATGAAGATAAAGCTCAAGGAAGGTGCGCGCCTGTTAGGAAGTGGCCATATCAGATGAATCCCAATTTTCATGAGAAAGTAAAGGAGGAGATTGACAAGATGCTGAAATCTGGGATCATTCGACCACTGGATGAATCAGAATGGGTCAGTCCTATGGTGATAAGTATCAAAAAGGATGGTAGGATTCAAATTTGTGTTGATTATAGGGAGTTGAATGCAGCATGTGTTACAGATCCCTTTCCTACGCCATTCATGGAGGAAATATTAGGAGTGGCTGGGTGTGAAATATATTCATTTACAGATGGGTTTTTAGGGTATCATCAGGTTAGGATTGCCCAGAAGATCAAGAGAAGACCACCTTCACTACTGAATGGGGAAGCTTTGCTTATACTGTGATGCCCTTTGGATTGAAGAATGCACCTGTTGTATTTTCAAGAGGATAGTGGTACAAGCCTTCAAGGATTTTATTCATAACTTTTTACAGGTCTATCTTGATGATTGGACCATTTATGGGCTGATTAAGGATCATTGTGACAATCTGCGCTTAATGTTTGAAAGATGTCGATAGTTGAGTATCTCATTAAATATCAAGAAGTGCATCTTTGCTACTCCATTTGGCACACTTTTAGGACATATCATCTGCAAGGAAGGGTTGTTGGTTGATCCAGCTAAAGTTGCAGTCATCATTGGCTTGAAAGTGCCTCGGCCTAGTCAGCATGAGGTGCATGGATTTTTGGGTCATACAGGGTATTACCAGAAGTTTATAAAAGGGTATGCAAAATTTTCCATGCCCTTGGAAGAGTTACTCCAAGGAAAAGGTACATTCTATTGGGGGAGTCACACAGAACGCGCATTTGAGATATTGAAGCAGAACTTACTACCATGCCTATCTTGTGTTTTCCTTCATGGGATAAACCTTTTCATGTTCATGTGGATGCTTCTGGCACAACCATTGGTGTTGTCTTAGCTCAACCAGGTGAAGGTATCATTGATCATCCCATTTGCTTGCTAGTAGGAAGTTGACCCCTGCAGAACAAAATTATACCACTACAGAGTGCGAGGCCTTGTCCATGATCTATGCCTTGCACAAATTTTTCAGTATTTGTTGGCTACACCATTTGTGTTTTATATAGATCACATGGCATTAAAATATTTGGTGAACAAGCCCATTTTATAGGGGCATATGCCGGTGGGTACTCTTATTTCAAGAGTTTGACTTTATGGTTGTGGTAAAACTAGGAAAAAGCAATTCTGGACCGGATCACTTGTCTAGAATTCAATCAGGGGAAGAAGCACAAACAATAGAAGAGACCATGCCTGATGCACAATCTGTATAGGTTACAACATGTGCCATCGAATTAGAGGACATTGTTGTCTTTTTGAGAACTGGTATGGCACCCGAAGGCATGAAAGCTTTAGAGAAGAAGCAACTTGCTATTCGCATGGCACCATTCATGTTAATTAGTGGTGATTTGTACAAGCTAGGCAGAGATGAGGTGTTACACCATTGTGTCTTGGAGCATGAACGAAAGGACATAATGGAAGAAGCACATGGTGGTATTGCAGGTGGCCATTATGTAGGTGATGCAACAACGTGCAAGATCCTACTTGTCGGGTTGTGGTGGGAAACATTGTACAAGGATTGTAAAGAGTATTGTAAGACATGTGACCATTGTCAAATGTCTTGGTCGACCAGAAAATGGGATGAGATGCCCCTATGACCCATAATGAGTGTAGAACCCTTTGAGAAATGGGCAATTGACTTTGTCGGGCCTATCTCCCAGCCGCACGCAGGACTGGATCACGCTATATCATCACTTGTACAGATTATCTTACCCGATGGGTAGAAGTAACACCTACAAAGGACTGTACAATGGCTACAACAGCATGGTTCTTATGGGAGAATGTCCTCACAAGGTATGGTTGTCCTTTAAGTTTAACAAGTGATAGGGGCACACATTTTTTAAATGAGACAATACGAATTCTTTTAGATGAGTTTATGGTTGCCCACCATAAAACTACACCCTATCACCCTCAGGAAAATGGAACTGCTGAGGCATTTAACAAGATTTTGAGCCACACATTGACCAAGATTTGTGATGTTGGGAGGAAAGATTGGGATGATAAAGTATCAACTATTCTTTGGGCTTATAGAACAACATACAAAAGATTGAACAAAGCCACACCTTTTCAATTGGTGTTTGGCATGGAAGTTGTTCTGCCTCTAGAATTTATGTTACCTTCTTTGCGCATATGCGCACTGGAGGTCTAGCTGATGAGTAGGCCTTGGAAGAATGGATTGCGAAGATGGTTCAGCTAGATGAGTGCCGCGCCATCACACGCTGGAGTCAGAAACAAGAGAAAGCGTGACAAAAGGCATGGCATGATCGGCACATCAGGGATAAGAAACTTATGGTGGGACAACTGGTACTTCTATATGACTCCAAGTTTTTGCACCATCCAGGAAAGCTCAAGGTGCATTGGTTGGGGCCATATGTTATCACTCATATACTTGAGTCTGGTGCTTGCCAGTTGGAAACAATTGATGGCACGTGGTTTCTCGGTTACTTTAACGGGAGTAGGCTGAAGCCCTACTATAAATAAGTCTTCTTGGTGTTTGTAATAAGGTAGTATTGCAGATACATTAGGTTTCCCTTTATGCATTTCCTTAATGTATTTCTTTCATCATCACTATGCTTTGTCAATTTTAGCTCTTGTTTGTGTAATAAGCGCTTGCGTGCATGAAACTAACTACAATATGAAGCATGTTGATGCGCAGAGGACTGCACATCCTTTTCATGTGGGGTGGATTGTTGGTGACTCTCAAGGATATGTTGTGAAGATATCATGTTGTGGGTGTTGAAAGAAGGTTGCTAAGGGTAACTGACAAAAGATTGCTTCTCAAGATAAGAAAGAATGAATATGGATAAGGGAAAGTATAACGTGAGGTAAGTAGTGGCCATGGTAATTACCAGGAGATCATGTAGTGATGAGGTACTCAGGTGCAAAGGTGTGTGCTGAAGAGAAGTCCATGACAGAGGGTAAAGAGGTGTGCTAGAAGGTTATAGCTTTGGGTGAAAAATATACCATGCATGGAAATGATAAAAATGGGTCATAAATGAGGAGAATTTGGTAGGTGGAGGAGCAATTAATGCAACAAAAAGTAGAAATCTATATAAGGATGGGATGTGATTTCATTTTTACCCTTGTGACTATGAGAATTTGATAGAGAGCCTATACGTGAAGAGCATAAAGCTAACTGATTCAAGGTGCGAAGTAAGTGAACTAGGCACAGAGAAGAGATTTGTGTATTAGAAGGGCTTGGATCCCCTAGAAGAAGGGTTTGACAAAGTAGAGTAATACAATAGAGTTAGGGTGTGCAAGTTCATAATTACAAATTAGGGCACGGAGGAATCGGGTTAGGGTTTGAAGCAAATCACTCAAAACACACAGCAGCTGACCTACAAAACAAAACCCTATAAGAAAATGGCACCAAAGAAGAAAGCAACACCGATAAAAGAAAAGAAGAAGGTGGTGGTGGAAGAAGAGGAGGAGATGGCCCCAGAGAGAAATTTCTCTCTAAAATGCAGTACCCTGAAGAAGTTATCATGGGGCAGGAATGGAATACCCACATAAGACAGAGCAAGATAAGTGAATACAATCACCGAACCAAGTGAAAACCAGAAGAAGTTAGATGACCTACTCACCACTCGAACAAACAGGCACACTGAAGATGGCATGCCGATATATGATGATGCCGGGGAAAAGCTACTCAAGGGAAATGGTGTTTACCAGCTTTATGAGCTTCCATACTTTGGAAAGTATGCACCTTGTACAGATGGCTAATGAGCCGAGTCCATGAGGACTTCTTCTACTTCGCAGGATGGAGGGTAAGACTGACACCCATCCTCATTGCCATAGTTACTAGATTATGGGCAATGGGTGAAGACATTAAGACCGACTTAGCTGACAAAAGTGCCATTTTGGAGACACATAAGGTGTTGGGCTATCAGAAAGGACTGCATGGATGGACATTGACAAGTTGAAAAATTGTCCAGTAGTACAGGCAACAACACATCTAACCACAAAGTTGAATGACCAAGAGCATTGGTCACAAGTCAATTCTATGTGGTTGCATGTGGCCAAGCGCATGTCAGAGGGAACCACTTATAACATCACTGGATTCATTGCAGAGTGGATAGTCGAGGAAGCGCGAAGGGAGTAAGATAAGTTTTGGTCTGTATCTTACTGAGTTTAGTCTTCATGGAGATCGGGGTACCTGATGGCCCAAAAGAGAACATATGGGAATACCCCATGAATCATAAGTCTCCAAGCTGAGTGATTCAACAAATATCTTTGCAAAGGGTCGATGACGGAGGAGGTTAAGGAGCACACTGAGATGTGGTATGATAGGCTCCTGTGTGGCATTTGGGGAAGAATGGTGCATACCCAAGGATTTTCCCTCGGTCTTGGGAAAATAGGTACAATTTGTAGTCTACCAACATTTTTGTATTGCACAGTGCTTTCCAATGGTAGATGGGTCATGGAGCCCCTAGTGCAAATTGCCATATGCATTCCCCGCACAGTACTTCCAAGCTATAGTTCATCGGTTCACCAACACACAAGGTTGGTATTTAATGCAGACAAGGTAGACTGTGAGTATCACACCCTGAGAAAGACTTATGGATATCCAGGGAGGAATGCATACAATGAGAATAACATCTCGAAAATCTTAAGCATTAAGCCAGAGACAAGTGGCCATCATGGATATCGGGGCCATGCTAATATACCTCCAATTGAAGCCTAAAATGGAGAATAACAAGTACGTGGAGAATGAATTTGTGCTTCCAGGGCCACCAAAGGGAAAGCATACTATGGAGAACATTCCGGTGCCTAGGCCCTCTACGCCCAGGCAAGATGAGGAGGAAGAGGATGAAGAACCCGAAGATAGTGGTGGCTGGTGTGGAGAAGGAAGCACCATCTAGCCAGGAGGGGGAGCATGACAACTCCCCAAGGAGAAGGAGCTATGGGGGAGGAGCAGGTGCACAAAGATTTAAGAAGGTGTTTAAGCACACAAGGGTGCAAGGAGGAACCCCAGGTGAAGGAGCCAGAGGAGAAGAAATGGAGAAAACTCAAGCTGAGCGAGGAAACAGAGGAATCTGAGGAGAAGGTGCCTTCATCTCCAACTGGGGAGGAGCCTCAACATGAGGAGGAGAAGATGGAAGGAGAAGAAGGGGGTCAATCAGAGGCTACACAGGACAAGGGTGGGGATACATCTAGTATTCCCAACCTTGATGCAGCCATTCCAAGAGGACCCCGATCCCGTCGAATAGGGGAGGATGCCAAGGCACATGCCATGGGGTATGCAGAAGACCCAAAGCTGATCATTCATGCACTGGTTCTAGAGTACCATCGAGTAGAAGGATTTATTTGGATGGGTGCTCATGGATGAGGACAAGGTGACTCTACGCACAAGGAAGCAACTCTCATGGTCTATGCACACACACATGGATGAGCCCGACTTTGATGTCGGTGAAGAATCGTGCGCATGTCAGGTGGTTGAAGAAGGCACCTAAAATGTGCCACATGACAATCAAACCAACAATGATGTCAGATGAGCAGGTGAGCAATGCTCTAGTAAAAGTATCCTCCAAGTAGCAAGAAGAAACATAGATAAATCTGCTACCATCAAGGCATTGACAGAGAGATTAAAGGCCAAGGATGTGGAGATAGCATGCCTAGTCCAGGAAAAGGACTTGATCAAAAGAAAGTATGACACTTTTGTTAGTATGGTAGAGGAAATTGGAGATGATGTTCTAAAGGTACGCCCAAATCTGGAATCCGGGTACCAAAAGAATTTCCTTCTACGATGCACTATGTGAAAACAATGATAACATTAGTGTTGGAGGATGAAAAGGGCATGCATATCCTCACAGCCCAAGGACTCTGGGAAAAGATAGAAAGGGCAGGCTGCAGTAGCTAGGAAAATTGCTACTTATGAAGGTCTACTGCAAGCCACCCATGATGAACTAAAGAAGGCCGATCATGCACTAACCATATGCACAGCCCCAGATGCGCTGATCATGGTGAAAACCTTGGAGGAAGAAAATGAGGTCCACAAAGTGATGAAGGATGCTTCCCTAGGCCTGCACTGAATGCCTAGTCCTGGTAAAACAAAAGCGTGAGGCACTAGCTGGTGTAGGCACCACATAAGGAGAGGTTGGAGGAGCTAGGAAAGCTCATTTCTCAGAGGATGGATGTACTGGAAGGGGTGCAAACCTCTATGTCAAGCGTAATGCTTGTAATACAAAATGAGCAAGGGAAACTCTCCATGGAAGAGTTGCAGTCCATCATTAGATGTGCTAAAAAAAATAGAGAGAAGAGTACTAAAGCGTGGGAGAACCTGGAAGCAGATATCAAAGAAGAATATCAGAGTTAATGCTTCAGGATGAGATGGAGGGGCCTGAGGCCTAAACAATTTTGTTAGCTATGTATATCTTCTTCAAAATTCTTATTCAAGATTCTTATTCAAGATTCTTATTCAAAATTCTTTATTCTTTATTTATCCATTCTATGTATAAGTTTTGAGCATCGCCATTGTCGAGGGTGACAATGAGATTAGTGTGGGGTAATGTTGATAAGAGAAAACACTTAGTTGAACTTGCACTCAGTCCACATGGAAGAATGGCACAGGAGCAAAAGTGTGAAGTAATAGGAAGGCGTCACACGCATGGAGATGTAGGGTAAGACTCTCAAGGACTTAGCTGATTTTGGAGATCATGTCTATTCTTAGAGATTGGTGTGTGGAGTACACAAAGTGATGCCGAGATTTGTGCCACTCTTCATGGGGATTTTGGAAGGACATGTCAACTCACTCTTGCATGGACATAAGTTAAGCATAGATCCATCACTTCAATTAACTATCAGCAATCTATAGATAGCATACTTGCATGTATGGCTATAATTGTAAAAAGGCACATGGCTATTATTAGCATGTGACCTATTTCTGGTAGAGTTAAGTGGTGAAGGGTTAGTTCCCCCCCTATATATATATATATATGTAATGAACTACTTAAAAGATATAGAGAGACATACATAGAGAATGATGGAACCACATAGAGCGAGCGATGGAACCACATGACCGGATGATTGAGATCCATGTGCACATGATATCTTGATGCATGCATCCATGTGTGCATGTGTTGTATTGTATGAAGTTATTACTTTGTATTGTTGGTTCAATGAATAGATAAAGGAAATTGGGATTAACAAAGTGTGTGATGTGTTTTATCAATGCATGTTATTACTTTCATGATGATTTACCTTTAGCGCTTTATAGATCTAGGGTTGGATATAAATGGTGAATGGATGGATTAGTTCCTAAAATATATGTTTACTATTTTATCATAGCTCTAAGCAATGCACTTTCAATTTTCTGGGTGGCGTGAAAACTTGGAGTCATAGAAAAGGACCATCTTGACAATGTAAATGTCTTGTTCTTGATGTGCCTATCATACCATCCTTCTACCTTTCCCTCATAGTCTTTTGGCTCCAACACATGATGGTGTGCCACTCATCTAATTGCATTAGTTTTTCAATGTGCTCTTCCATAAATTGTTCATCAATAATTCCACTTGCACGCGCAATACACAAGTATGATAACATGAATTCAATAGGAAATACATAATCCACACCAAACACCAGTTGATAGCATATGGTCTTATTCAATCTTTTAAAAGTGTTCTAGAAGACCAAAGTATAATTGACACTTTATCATACCAATATATTCTTCCAACATCACATATTTATGTCAATGTTTGTCCCAAGATCTTGTTGAAAGCTTCTGAGTACCATTAGCCTATGTGTGATAAGGAGTAGTCTTATGGTGTGCCATCATAAAATATTCTAAAATAATATTGATTGTTTCATTCAAGAAATGAGTTCCTATACCACTTCAAGCTTAATGGGCAGCCATAATTTCTAATAATATTCTCCCATAAGAACCTTGTTGTTGTTGTTACTATAAAATTATTTGTAGGTGCTGCCTCTACCCCTTGTTTCGAGATAGTCTATACAAGTAATAATGTATCACATGTTATTCATATGCGTGACTAGTGAAATAGGACCTACAAATTCAATAGCCCACTTCTCAAAAGGCTCCACGTGAAAGAGGTCACACGAAATCTCATCTCTATTTCTAGGCTTCTATGGCGTTGAAAATGATCACATGCCTTGACATATTCCTTAGTATCTTTGTATAAGGTCTCCCACCAAATTCCATCCATTATAAGTGTGTGCACTATAGCATCACCAATGTAATGCCCTCCTGCTATTCCACCACAAGCTTATTCCATAAAATCCTTGTGCTCATGCTCCAGAACATAACAACACAAAACTTCATCATAACCTAACTTGTACAAATATCAACCAATTATAGTCTTATTTTACCCACAACAACCCAAGGCATGTTGACACATCACCCATGCAGACTTGAGTGCTCACTGCGGTGTCTGAGGGTATCAAGTCCCTTTTTATGGAAAGTTTCTTAAGGAGTTAGCATGATCATACAAATATTCTAGATCCATAATATCCATTCAAGAATAAATCATAACATGGACTAGATATAGATCTTAACCATATGCAAGAATAACTCATATAAGAATCAAAGAATAACTTTACCATGTGTTGGTTTTTAAAATGACATGTTTAACAAACCATAGTCGGGGACAACAAATTGCCTCCTCTTTAATGGGAGAGGATGAGAAAGCAAGGAAGAACTTATATAAAAATTTACAACTTTTAAATGGACCTTTGAAAGCGTTTTATGAGATCATCAATACGAAAGGATGGAAGAATTAAGGAGATATCAATACCTTTAGGAGATATAGACGCGTGAGTATCACCTTATACGTATTGAACCAGGGAGATGTAGAATAGAATCATTCACTTTCATAACCAGTATAATTCCAAAGACACAAAGTTCTAGAAATCATATAAACAAGAACACAAAGTTTCTTATCATAAAAGATTGATGATTCCCAAGTTTCAGACATGGAAAGAAGAAAAGAAGAGGAAGAAAGGGGAAAACTTCTATATTGATTACTTTGAATCTATTACTTTACAGAGTACTAGGATCTAACCCAAACAACAACATGGAGAAGCCATTAAATAGTTTCAAGAATGGTTACATTTGGTTACTAAAAAATGATGAAAAATGATTCGAGAAACCGATGTCTAAGTCTCTCAATGCCTCAACCATTTCCATGTCTAGTAGAAAAACCAGACGCATTGAATCAGTCATTTAATCTACCCCTGCAAAATTTGAATATGAGCCATCCACGTGGGAGAGATTTAAACTGAAGTGGGCTGTGGATGCCTTTTACATTTTGTGCCCTTTAGAGAAATAACACTTTGGAACATTTTGGCCCGCCCACCCACTTTTGATATGGTCTTGACACGTGGCCTTACTTGAGTGGGGATAGAGTCACGGTTTACTTTTACAATTTTACCTCTTTTCAATGTGGGCTCAAAAACACAAATTGCCCCGCCAACCCACTTCCTACTTTGACCTTGATGTGGGCTTAATATTTGACTTTTACCAAGCATGGGCGAGGTTATGGGTCACTTTTTAACTTTAAGCTCCTTTAATGAAAACAAGGCTCAAA
The DNA here is from genome assembly GCA_018340775.1 of Taxus wallichiana var. yunnanensis. NCBI lineage: Eukaryota > Viridiplantae > Streptophyta > Pinopsida > Cupressales > Taxaceae > Taxus > Taxus wallichiana. The sequence goes on from CM031240.1 coordinate 990,751,090, forward strand.
TTCTCAAATTTCCCCGATGGCTTGCTTCCCACCTTGACTTTCTATTCGGGATTAATATTTGACTTTCTCCCTTTTGTTTGGCGGGGCCGTATATTTGAACTTGGAACGTGAGAGAGGTGCTCATTTGGAACACACCCTTAGATTTTTCCTTTGAAATTGCACTAAACTGACACGTGGAGAGCTCTACTGGTTCTTTATACTTAGCCAATTTGGGCTTACTTCCCACTTGACTTATGTTGACCTCTAGACACATGGAGAGCTGACACTCATTTGAGTTTCCACTTTGGATATGCCTCTTGAAATTATGCCAAGCTGATGTGTGGCTCCTTCCATCGGTCCTTGGAATTTTCAATGGCCAACTTTGTCTCTCCATTGACTCTGACCACGTGGTGATTTGGCGTTATTTGGAAAAGCGGCCTTTTGGTTTCACTTCTGAAATTGTGCCATTGAGGCATGTGGAGGATTTTGCTGACCCACTCATACTTAGTCAATTTAAGCAAGGTGGCTCTATATCTTTTTGGACACAGGATAAATGGAGGAATGACGTAACTTTTAGAACTACCTCTATTTTCTACTCTTGAAGTTACACTAATGAGGCATGTGGTGCCATCCACTAAACCTTCCATACTTAGCGATTTAGGCTTGTTTTGTCTTCATTTTGGACCTGGGACACATGGAAAGCCTATGCTTATTTGAGGACTATCTCATGGGCATTAACCTTGGAGTTTTCCATTTGGGACGCATGGAGGCTTCCTTTGTCACTTGAAACATGGCCATGTTGCATCTAATCAGAGATATCCATGTACTACCATGGATGTTGGGGCAAAAATTAATGAGGAAGATATGCCCATCATTCCCGACTATGTGAAAAATAAAAATAAGGAAAAAAACTCCACCATTACACCTGAATTTCAAATTATTCTCCATGGAATGGAAAACTACAAACAATACCAGGCTCGACGTGATCCATTACTCTAAGGAACCGACTCAAAATTTTCAAAATTGACTTCAAAAAGAGGGGAATTTTGAGTGCGACAATAACTGGCTCTTTCTGGGGATGACTTGGTAGAGGAACGGGGAAAGATCAAGGACCACAGAAGAACTCAGGAAAGTAGACCAATGCCTTATCCATTGGGAAAATAGAGTCAAAGGAAAAACAACATAGAAGACAAAACACATGAAAAGAAAACAAACCAAAAAGAAAAATAGAAAAAAAACACAAAGGAATGACCCAAAACCAACAACATTGTACACAATATACAGAAGGACCACCTAGTCACCTAGGACTTGAACAAATTCTAGATACTACCCACTATAAGGAAGTGGGAGAGGAGAACCATCCAGATAATCCAAATAGAATGAATTTTCTCTAGCAAAATGCCTGATTTTAAAAGGACCAAGCCAAAGGGAATCAAACTTACCATGGCTTCCTTGAGGTTCATGCCTTTTGTCCCATAACAGAATAATGTCTCCTACTTGAAAATATTTGGGTCTAGCTTTCTTATCAAATAAATATTTCACCTTCAGTTGATGAGATGATATTCTATCAAAAACTTGCAACCTATCTTCATCTAACTTCTGGAGATACATGATCCTCTTGTCCAAGGAACTGGTAAAACTTGAATCTTCAATAGCCTTCATTAAGTGCAAGGCTGGTAATTCCACTATCACTGGTAACTAAGCTTCAACACCATACACCACTTGAAAAGGAGACATCCCAATTTCTCTTTTGGGTGTAATTCTATCTCCCAGAGAGCATCATAGAGTTTCTTGTGCTAATTCCTCTGAGATTCATTGACAAGCTTCCAAATGATGGTTACCATATTCTTGTTTGTTGATTCTGCTTGTCCATTCCCTTGGGGGTAGTAGTTTGAAGAGTGAGCAAGGGAAATTCCATAGCCATAGCAGAAATCCATCATCTCAGAAGAAGAAAAATTTGAGGCATTATCAGTCACAATTTTGTTTGGTACCCCAAACCTTATCAATATGTTCTCCTTAATGAAATTACACACTACCTCAGAAGTAGTGCTTTTGAATGGAATGGCCTCTACCCACTTTGTGAAGTAGTCTGTAGTAGTTAGCATGTGAGTATGCCCAAGCACTAGAGGATGGGTTGAGAGTTCCAATGAAATCCAATCCCCACTGTTGAAAGGGCTCATCAATCACTATTGGTTTTAGTGGAAAAGCAGCCAACTTAGGTCTCCCAACAAAAGTTTGACAAGATTCACATTTACCTACCCATTTGGATGCATCTCTAAATAGTGTAGGCCAATAGTACCTAACACAAAGAATTTTATGAGTAGTGATAGTAGAAGAGAAGTGGCCTCCACAAGCCTGATCATGAAAATTTGAGAACAACTTCTTCTGTTGTTCCTTGTCTACACACTTCAAGAATCTCCCATCTATGCCTCGCTTGAACAAAGCATTCTCCCATAACACATATTGTGTAGACCTTAGCTTTATATCCCTCTTCTCCTTGGCACTCAAGTGAGATGGACACTCTCCATAGGTAAGAAAATGTGCAATATCTCGTATACCATTCATCTATTGAACTGAGGAAGAGGACAACAGGAACATTAACTGCTTCTTTGGACAACATTGCATCAGCTCCTTCGGCAATAAGTTCACACAAGCCTTTACCCCAGACTAGCTTAGTTGGCTTGATATCTAGGTCATATTCCTAGACCTTTTCTACCCAATTACCTCTCTTAGTTCCAAACTCCTGCTATGTAAGAATGGATTTGATGGTTGTATCAGGAACAAGCACAATGAGTGAGAATTAAGAATATAAAAATGAAACTGCTTGACAACTTTGACCACTGCAAAAGCATGTTTCTCCATCATAGTATATTTCAACTCATGATATTTCATAACATAGCTCATGAAGGCAATAGGAAGCTCATGATCCTCAGAATTCTTCTGAGTCAACACAACAACTAGGGTAAACTCTGTAGCATAGCAATATATGATAAAGTCCTTATTGAAATCAGGACATGCTAAGATGGGGGTCTTAGCAATGGCTTGCTTAATACCTTCAAATGCCTCCTTACCCTCAGAAGACCAACCAAAGTTTTTCTTTCCTTTCATCATGTGAGAAATGCTCATAGTCAACTCTGCAAAATCAGGAATAAATCTCCTCAGGAAATTAATCTTACCAAAGAAAGAGTGAACACCCTTTTTACTTGTGGGAAGAGGAATTTGCTGGATTTCTTGAACTCTTTCTGGATCTATCTTGATTCCTTCTTTGGAGACAATGTGCCCCAAAACTTGCCTTTAGTGACACAAAAGATAGACTTATTTGGATTGAGAGAGACTCCATGCTCTCTGCACTTCTGGAGGACTGATTCAAGATGTTGAAAGTGATCTGCCCTTATTTTGGAGAAAACATCAAATCATCAAGGTACACAACCACACACTTTCCCTTCAAACTACCAAAATCCAAGTCCATTGCCCTTTGAAAGGTGGCACCAAGCATTGTTAAGACCAAAAGGCATTCTCTTGTAAGAAAAGGTTCCCCAAGGAGTAGTGAAAGAAGTTTTGTGTTGATCTAGGGGTACTGACCTCCACTTGATTATATCCAGAGAACCCATCCAGCATAGACAACATCTCGAGCCTATAATAGCTTGCAAAACCTGATCCATCATGGGGAGAGGATAGTTTTCCTTCAGAGAAGCCTGATTCAAATTCCTGAAATCCACATAGATGCGAATCTCACCATTCTTCTTCCTGACAGGCACAATGTTGGAAATCCACATTGAATGGTGTATAGGAAAGATGATTTTTTCCTTTAGCAACTTCTGAATCTCCTAGAAAATAGTGCCAACAACCTTGGGATTATATTGCCTTTGTTTCTGCTTGAATAGTTTGATCCCAGGTTTCAAAGGGATAAAGTGTTGCATCTCCTTTGGCTGGAAAGCCTTGAGATCATCATACAAATAGGCAAGGACATCAGCATACCTTTTCAGTAGATTTACTACCTTCTTCTTCTCCTCTGGAGTGTAGCATTTCCCAATGTTCACCATCTTAGGTTCATCAAGACTCCCAATATTCACTTTTTCACACTCAGTAGATTGTCGGGATCCTTGGGAAGTTTTAGACTTAATGTACCTATCATGCTTATCAAACAAGTCTTCCAAATTCACCATCTTGATTCGTCTCTTCCTTGATATCCCCTTCATTAGAAGATACACACTCTCTAGGAAAGGTCTCACTTCCTTCAAAATACAACTGGTCAAAATTATCCCTAAGCTCCAAGAAAGAGAGAAAATGTTGATCATCATTGAAGACTTACGTTATTTGCATGAATCATTTCAATGGTAAACTTCTCCTGAGAGAAATCTGGATGAGGAATCAACAAAGATCCTAAGAGACCCGCATCTCATTTCGCAACCTAACCTCATTACCTAAACCTTACACAAGTATTTATTAATTGCTCTTGTAATTGATAAATCTACACCACCTTACCTACCACCTCACTTTGCCACTTCATCATGACCCAGCCCTAACCCTAAAACTAACCTAATTAGGACCCATGACTTGGTCTAGACTCACATCCATAACTAATGCCTCCTTACTCGCACCCAAAGCCGACCTTCTAGCCACCACGACCAAGCCCGCAATCGATCTCTCGGGAGAAAAGTAGGAAGGTGGGCTATTTTACTAAAAATAGCCTACTTTTTCCTAACCGATGCCGGTTCCTACTCGACCGCCGTCGGTTACGCAACCGCCATCGGTCTGCCTCGTAAATGGGCTTCCCAAACCAAAACAACGGATCGGAATTTCATTTTTGGAGATCAGTCGAAGGATTTTTAATCAAAGGAGAGTCCAAAGCGATCAGCAGAGTCCAGAACTTCACTTGACCAAGCAGAGACGAGTAAAGAAACCAGAAGAGTTGGCAGCAAAGGAGATCAACTTGCACCTTCAAAAAAAAAAAAAAAAGAAGTTATATCTTCGCATGTCCTCCATTATAACATTTCTTGTGCTTTTGGAATTGTAATCTTCCCAAATCCGCTCTCGAATCCATTATCTAACATACCATTGCCTCTAACCATCATTCTTTAGCTTCTAACCATCCCATTTCTCAATACTATCCAAAACCAGCCATTACAAACACCACAACCAGCCGTAAGATCCGGAACCAACCAGATCGGTTATCGTGACCGCCATCGGTTATAGATAACCGCAGACGGTTCCTTTGATCAAAACCAAGGAAAACAGCCTTTTCCCTACCTGGGCCCACGAAACAATTTAATTAGTACTCTACAAGATTTTGTGTTAATTCATATTAGCAGGGAACTCGACCACCTTCAAAGGAAGTTTCATACTTCCTGGGCCCAAGGCAGCTTCCTCATTTATTATCTAATCAAAATCTTGTGGTCTTGTGTTCTTATTTGCAGTAGTCCTTCCAAGACAAAAAGGAGTTCTTCGCACACCGATCTTTCTCTACGGTACGCGCACATCTTCTCGACATTCTGTGTATTCCTCCTAACCCTAACCTTATCTGCTTCTACAAGGAACGAAGCATTTCCGAGTGAAACATTTTGGCATCACTTATGGGACCCATTTTGGGTTTTTCTTTATTTCATGCTTGCTTTTATTATAGGGAGCATACTTGCTGTTTTCTTCTTCTAGAGATATTCATGTGGTATTTTATTATTCTCGTAAAAGAACTTGCTTTGTTTTTGCATCTTGCATTAGTAAAAGTCATCTCTTTTGCTTCATCGAATATCACTTTCGATTTGGGTTTTAAAACACATGCATTACATTCCCGCTCGTTGTTTTTCAATTCTAGTGAACATAGATTAAGTAATGTGTCGTACACGTGGGGTGATATCCACGGTAGATTGACAGAAATTAACCTTAGTTTCACCGCACAACACATACCGAATCACTTCACAATTAACACAACATCTCAAACATCCCCTTTTCCGCGGTATTCTCCGCCCGATTGAGGTAACCTTATAAGCCAAAACAAACTTGACATTTCCCTAAGTCTTGTTGTTTAGGATTCTCGACATCATTCTACGCCTAAAGGCATAAGCCCACAATAATTAAAATTAACCCTAAGGTTAATCTCTCGCATTTGCGTGTGCTCTCGCTTGTTTTCAAATCCTCGCTTTTCTCGTCATACTTTGTCTTCTCGTGATCAATAAGTTGCTAAACTACTCAACGTTGCTAAAAATCAAATTAGCAACCCTTTGTATTTTCTTATTCTAGATTTTGACACCGCATCGGTTAAGGGACCGACGCCGTTTTCCGTGACCGACACCTGTTACCAAACCGATATCGGCCATCGCCTCTCTCACTTCGACAAACCAAAGAACTTGCTAAATTCACCATTCTCGAGGTTGTTTTTGTCCTCGATAGATTGAAACTTTCCCGTGTTCTCGGGTCTATGGTTGTCATCACTGAAGCAAGCCGCCGCCATGGTTTCACACGCTTGCTCGCTTTTTGCCTCGAATCACCCCCTTCACATTCTATAGAAACCCTACTGACACCAAAGTGAGATCCCCAAATTCCTCGTAGGAGACAAGGACTTTGCCAAGTTTCGGATGCTAATCCCAAACACTGCATAATACTATTTGTCTCATACCCCTGACCGTGCGCCTGATGGTCAGCTCCTTATGGGCATGCCTATTAGTATAGCTGCTCATTTAGCTCCTACTCCTCCTGATAACAATACCTTACTTCCCGCATCACTAGCCCCGTCTCCCAATCCGACAGCGGCAGAGGTTCATACGACCCCGATTAGCTTTCCTTTTGTTAATCTTGACCCCATGTATCGCCACCACCAATCGCCCTATCTCTGCTCTCTTTCGCACCACTCCATTCATGACTTACTTTCTCGCCACCTATTCAAACGAGCTTTCCTTCTCAAGCTCCGCCTACCTTTTCATTCCCATACACGTATCCAAAGAACCTCAACACCTTATATGGGACATCCCTATTCTCGTGGCACCATCACCTCATCCAACCACTGATTTCATCAAGCAAATGATGGACAAAATGCAAAACCCGGAGGCTTCCGCTTCAGAAGTCGTAGCGCTGACATACGAGCAAGTTTGTCGGGAGCCCATTCACCCTTCTCGTCCCCTTCATTCATATCCTCCTCAATGGGAGTTGCCAAAGTTTACTCGCTTTTAACAAGAAAGAGGATCCTCAACAACACTTGCGATCATTTAGACATGCTTGTTATTTGATCGCCCATGATGATGCCTCTTACTCCGCACTTTTCCCATGTCCTTATCGTGGCCTCGCTTGAGTGGTACAAGTTGCTTTAACCCAAGACTCAATCTTCTCTTTTAACCAACTAGCCCAATCTTTTTGGATCATTTCTCCATTAACATTGCCAAGAAAGTATCTATCATCGACTTATGCCATCCGACACCAAGACGAATCTATCGCAGATTTCGCTGGACGATGGCGGGCCTTATCAACCAACTTACGATGCCTTGCCTCAAACCGAACTTATCGAACTCTTTACGCGGGCATGCGCTAAGCACATCTCCCTACCCTCCAAATTCAAACTTTCCGTACATTCGACGAGGTTTTACTATGGCTCAAAATTAGAAATTCGAGCCTTAGAGGAAGAGAAATTGCGGTCACGCAACAAGAACTCCACTTTCCGAACTCCCGATTCTACCAATAAACCAAATACCACCACTCCTCACGCGCGTCAACCTCTTCTAAATCAAAAGGAGCTGTCCACGCGGTGATGGTCAAATCCCAACCACCGTCCAATACTCCACCAAAACCACCTATAAATACAAAGCCGAGCCCACCAATTACACTCCCCTGGGAGAAACTTATGGCGTCATCCTAGAGAAATTGCTCAAAGTCTGGGGCTATCACCTTGCCCCTCGTGAAACCTCACTGGGTTTGACTCCACCCGCGCAATACCTTCCCGGTACAAAGAAAATGACTTTTGTAACTTTCACCGCGTAAAAGGACATAGTCATGAAAACGCAAGATGTTGAAAAACATAGTGCAGAAATGGTTGATGCAGGGATATAACACTCGATAATCCTAATGCCCTCGCTAACCGAAATCTGAAAATTTTCAACAAGCCATTCCCGAATCACTGGCCCAAAGAAGAACGTGAACCAAGATATCTTAGCCGAGGAGAGTGTTCATGAGATCCATGCAGATTCGATTCTCACCAAAAGCCTCTATTGAAAAAATTTTAAATCAAGCCTTCCACCAACACACAGAGTTTGAATCTCCTTCACCACCATTAAGCCAAAGTGAAATTATTCCTTTACCCATAGTAAGAGTTAATCGCCTGACTTCTCTTCTCATCAACGAGTCTTCTTACACCACATCCCTACAAGATCGTGAGCGGATGCTATCTAATTTATCTATTTCCCAAACGCCCCTTCTACCACTCTTGCTACACAAGAGGAAGGCTCACCACTCCTTTTGACATCCTTAGACGAGAAATCTCTTACACTAACATCACCACATTCTTTTAACATGATGATCCCCTCGAACACGCCCTCCTACCTATTAGTCCCTCATCGCCTAAATCTTTTCAACGACCGGTTGACCTTCTAACATCTATTGATACAGTGCCTCATCTACCTCCTGTGTCACACCCGCAATGGACTGGAATTACAACCCACCTTTCTTCCATACCAAAATTACAAATCACACTGAGACCTGCCATTCCACGTAAGATGACAGCCCTATGGGAACGCTTGAGTACCCCTTTTCCTACTCAAATGCAAATGACTAATCCCGATGTCTCCACCATCTACCCGAAGTGCTTGCGTGCTTAAAATGCCCCTGCTCTCGCCTTCACCCCCTCACCTCTACCAAATTCCCCGTCCACTTCTATCAACTTAACCAGATCTTCCCTATGCTTGGGACCTCACCAATGCCTGGGCCTAACACACCCGCCTAAGCGACTCGATTTATCCCAAAATAAACCCGCCCCGCCACCTAGAGACAAACGCAATCCGGCCTCTATCAAAACCCCCATCTTCACACCCACCTTCCATATTGGGACCTCATCCCTCCACCTTACATCAATATATCATACCTCCTTTGTTTTCTGCAAAACAACCTACGCCTTTTACACCTATACAGAGATCAAAGGGTATCACAACATCGTTACCCCGCGTATCCGGTCCACCTATCAACCCTAAACCAATCCCATCATCAAAGGATTTATTTTCTGTCACTACCCTTTCTCCGTGGTTGTTTCCCGCTACCATGCCATCTGTAGCCTCATCATCTAACCAGATGAACGTAACTTCTGTGTCCAAGAAACCACGTTTAGTGAAAAACATGTGTCAGCACCCCTCGACTAAACCACCACCCATACGAACTAAACACGCCCAAACATTACCACAACCCACACAATCAATACCCTCATCTTCTTCTCGATTTTGACCCACTCAAAGGATCCTACGCCAAAATCCTTGCTATGTTGGTGGAGAATGCGACATCTCTCTACCCCCACTTCGACCTTATGACCCGTCTAAGCCCCGACTGTGGATTATGATGAGTCTAAAATCTGCGCCTATCACCGCACACCTGACATGATGTAGAAGGATGCAAAGCTCTAAAACCATCCTTCGCGCCACCTCTTCCGGATCGAAAGATTAAGAAAACAACTTACGCAGGAGAGACCTCTAGCGCCAATTCCTCTACTATACCATCCGTCCCCGCCTCACCAAGATCGATCATTATTACAACCCCACCCTCAAGACCATGAATTATCCCAACCATCTTCTTCATCTCAGTCTACGAGATTAATATGATTAGTGTCGCTACTCGAGGACAGTAAAAACAATGGGAAAGCAAAAAAAACACACCTACGACATCTCTTTCTCCTTCAACCATCCCGATTACACCACCACCTAAAGTGGTTATTCGCGGACCCGCCTATCCCGCCTCTAATGGAGTTGCCCACCGAACCATGATCAAACAGCCTTCATCAATCGCCCGTAAAATGACACTATATGATCTCATTCGCACTCAATCTCATCGACAAGCTCTCGTTGAGATCCTTCAAGGGATAGAGGTTTTACCCAACGAAACCCCGCCTGCTACCTCCATTCTAACACCCAATCACGTTGCTTCTCTCACCAAACAATCCATCTCCCCACCACTTCGCCTCAAAACAACAAGCCGCCATGTTAGTTTTCTAAGATGAAATTATCGACTTTGGCATGTAAGACCCCGACTCGCTCTTTTCATTTCCGCTACGTCCGAGACATTCGAGTACGCCGGTTATGATTGACGGGGCGCTAGCCTAAACATCATCTCTTCAAAAGCCTTCCAACAAATGAACATCCTTCTAGTTGCATGCATGTGCAACCCCATCATGTCATGCGGTCATTCAATGATGCTATTACTTTACATTGGGCACCGTGATCTCAACATTCGCGTAGGACCACGACTTTACCCGAACTCTTCTATGTCTCAAGGAGAGTTCCAATATAATATATTGCTAGGTCGCCTCGATCCGGCCATGGGATGCGCCCTCAACATTACATCGATGTATAAAATTTGAGTACGAGGGAAGTCCTACACCGTAAAAGCTGATCCTCCCCTTCAAAACTTGCAATATGTTATACCGCCCAAACGATGTGCTTATACCAATTAAGACACCCATACATTCAACCCAACCATCCTCTTCCAATATACCTCAACCGCCCACCTCAATCGCACTCTACAATCGATGAAACCACCGCCGCACAAACCACTTCTCTTCCCGCAGAACATCCCAACCTCCGACCCTTAGTAGACGTTTTTCATCGCCTTACGCTGGGGAGTATCGCTATATAACGTTAGTTCTTTCCCTACCCCGCAGAGTACGGACAATTACATGCACACCCCACCTACGACCGCCGCGTGGGGAGATAATCTCTACGACCACCCCATTGCCGCACTAACCTAACATATGGGGGTGTTGACGCATCCTCCATTACCCCGAACCTCCTCTTGGTGTGGTTCCTTCCAATCCGATTTTCAATACTTGACAAATCGCCGCTTTGCCCTCACCTTCTTGACTCACAGGCGTGGAAAGGCTTTGGTTTTGGCCTTTACGAACAAGGCCGACATACTCTCATCCCCATCACCACACGCAAACATAATGATCGCAGTGGTCTTGGTTTTTCCAAACACCTACGCAGAGACACCTCCCGTCACCGTATCTCCGAAGAAGAGGACGCCGCCCTACCGAACCATCATCACCCACTTTGCCATCATCTCCACGTAATCGATGGACCCCGAATCTATCCCTCCTAACTTTTTTTTTTCATAAATGCTATCTTCATAGGTCCTCTCACTTATCAACGCGATAATGAGGACCCATCTTCTCTTCCCCTTCGTATCGACATGATCAAGAGGATTCACCTTTGATTAATGTTGTTGAATGCCGTGATGACGACTCCATCCTCACTTACCCGGGCGCGGATGATTCTTATATTCAACGCGCCCTACCATCTCAAACCCAAACTATGCCGAATTAATCTACTATAGAAATCAACATCCACACGGAGGAAGATCTCACATAGTGAAGATTGACAATCCTCGACACATCGTAACAAGCCGCCTTTACTACCTTTCTCCGTGTTTCGCAACCAAGCTGCGATGGTCTTACGCCGACATGCCAGAATTGATCCTACCATTGCCGCCCATAACATCACTCTAAACCCCGATTCCAAACCAGCCAAGGTAAATTGAGAAAATGCATCCACGCATTGCTCTCTTGGTCAAAGAGGAGCTCCAACGACTCCTTTCTCGCTTCCTTCATTCTCGCCTATTGACTATCCTCAATGGATTTCTAACATCGCACTCGCCACTTAAAGCGACGGGGACTTTGATATGCACGGATTTCCGGATCTTAACCTCGCTTGCCCTAAGGATGACTTCTCCCAAGTATTGATCAACTTGTTGATCTCATCGCTGGTCACGAAATGCTTTTCTCATGGATGGCTTTTCGTGTTACAACCAAATTTTGGTGCCTCGCCGATCAACACAAAACCGCCTTCATAACTCCTCGGGAACTTTCGCTACCGTAATGCCGCTTTGGCCTTAAGAATGCGGTGCGACCTATCGCGGCTATGACCTACATTTTCCATGACATTATGCACACTATCCTCGAAGATTACGTTGATGATCTTCTGGGCAAGTCTAAACATCGCAGTGAACATCTCGATGTTTTAACCATTATTTTTGATCGCCTGTTACAATATTCTGTCCGTCTTCAACCAAAGAAATGTGTCTTTGGTGTCCTTTCGGGGAAACTTCTGGGCTTTATCGTCTCTTTACGTGGCATTGAGGTCGATCCATCTAAAGTAAAAGCTATCCTAGAAATGCCCCCACCCAAAACCTTAAACAATCGCGTAGTTTACATGGTGGTAAACTTCAATCCATCCGGCGTTTCATTTCCCAACTCTCGGATCGATGTCACCCTTTTCATCACCTTCTAAAAAAGGACGTTGCCTTTCAATGGAGTGAGGAGTGTCACCAAGCCTTCAAGCTCTCAAACATATCTCTGCAGCCACCGTGCTTATCCCACCCTCAGACGACCGTCCTTTCTACCTTTATCTTTCCGCCACCGACCATGCTATAGAGCTATGCTCGCCCATCGAGACCAGCACGCCGAGAGCAGCCGTTTACTATATAAGTCGTACTCGTGGATTACGAGACTAGGTATACACATGTAGAAAAATTGTGCTCGGCCCTATCATTCGCCGCCACCAAACTCCGACATTACCTCCCGAATCACAAAACTTTCGTCATCACCAACACAGCACTCCCATTCATTATATGTACGCCAAACCACACCTAAACCAACGCACGCTCGATGGCTCATGCTCCTCGCCGACCTCGACCTTGAATTTATACAATGTAAATCAATCAAAGGACAAACTCTTGCAGATCAACTCATGGAGGCCCTCTACCCGGGAACAATTTACCAATTTTACCTTCCCGACGAACTCATCGCCACTCTTTCGCTCTGAGAAGTGTCGATCAAATGACCTCTTCTTCGATGGATCTAAGTGCCGCCACGGCGGAGGAGCCGCATTGTTCTCATCCTCTGACGCCGAACCTATGCCTCTTTCATTCCGACTTGATTTCCTTGCACTAATAATACAATGGAATACGAGGCCCTTGTTCTAGGTCTCCAAGTGCGTTACATTTAGGTATCAAATCTATCAACATTTTTGGCGACTCCCAATCGTAGTCAATCAAGTTACGGGCATCTACCAATGTAAAACGAGGAACTTCGTAAGTACAAACACCACGTGGAGTCACTTCTAGCCTTATTTACCCACTATTCTATACAAACCATTCCCCGCTCCACTAACAAATTTGCGGATACTATGGCTTGCTTAGCCTCGCAAATTCCCGCCGCACCAACTGACTCTGAATTATTCGTTGTGGTTCAAAGAACTTTTGCACCATCCTATTCAACCCCGGTAGTTTGCATGATAAATACTGTGTCTACTAATTCACAGGATACCTGGTACCACCAATTTCATGACTACCTTACAATCTCTGTCCTCCCACCTGATCTTACTAGTAACGGCAAACGTGCTTTTCTTAAAAGTGTTTCGCGTTATGTTGTCATGGGGGGACTCCTCTATAAACGTGGCTTTGATGGCATCCTCCTTCGCTGTCTAACCGGCGCAGAAATCACTCATACCATCCAACAGGTCCATGACGGTATTTGTGGTGGACATTTTAGTGGCTCGCTGGGCTAAACGAATCCTTCGCCTTGGTTATTATTGGCCTACTCAATAACGATCGCTATTAATATGTTAAGCGCCGTGTCATGTGTCAACAACATGCCAATCTTCAACATACTCCTAGCCACCCGCTACATGTGTCGCACGAGATCTTTGGCCTTTCTCACAATGGGGTTTAGACCTTATTGGTGAGATTCACCCGACCTTCTTCACAACGCCACCGTTGGATAATCACAATGATCGAATATTACACAAAATGGGTGGAGGCCGCTCCACTCATTTCAATCAAAAAGAAAAAATTGTCGAATTATTAACCATCACATTATCTCTGCCGCTTTTGGTATTCCTCATCGCCTAATAATGATAATGGTAAATCTTTCAAAAATAAGTTGTTATAAGACCTTTGTGACAACTTTGGTATCAAACTTAGTTTCTCGTCACCTTACTATCCACAAGCCAATGGTCAGGCTGAATCTTCTAATAAAACTCTAACCAAAATCCTCATGAAAGTCGCCAATGAATCTGGAAGAAATTGGCACGATCACATTCCCTTTGCCTTTGGGCTTATCGTACAAAGATTCGCACTCCACTAATGCCACACCTTTTCATGGTATATGGCACCGAGGCTGTTTTGCCTCTCGAAATACAAATACCTCCCTTAGAATATCTCTTCAGATATTCTCACCAACGATGATTTCCGCCAAGAGCGGTTAGCCCAATTAGAGCTTCTTGACGAACGACGTCTTACAGCTCTCGATCACCTCCAAATCTATCAAAAACGCATCAAGCGTGCTTATGATAAGCGACTTCATGAGCGTACCTTTAAGGTTGGTGATCTTGTCCTCAAAGAGAATCAACATGTAACCAAACTAGAAAAGAGCAAACGTGGAAAATTTGCTCCCAATCGATTGGGCCTTATATAATCACTCACACCTATGGATCGTGCACTTATCGCTTAGCTTCGCTTAATGGTAAACTCCGAGCTCAACCCTTAATGCCTTGCATCTTCGACCATTCTACTGTTGAATCTAGTGTTATATCACTCCTTATCTACCTACTGCTCGTCCCTTGAGCTCATTTACCGCTACATACACTTTGTTTTCTATATCTCCGAATAAAATCAAGCTCACCCTCACCTCCCCTTACGATGCCTTCCCTTCTTAGTCTAGTCCATGACTTCAAAGTATTAAAATAAGCCGTATTCTTATGGGATTTTCTTGAGTCAAACTTCCTACTAAACTAGATGCTTCACGCCAAAAGAACATCTAGTTATCTAAAATTAAATATAGATCGCTTCCTCGAAGGACAATTTATATGCCAAACTATTTGCTATTATAAATAGATCGCTCCCTCAAGGACAGCTATGCACTAAAATCATCTCTCGCTATTATAAATAGATCGCCTCAAGGACAGCTATATACACAGCTTTTTATCAAGCTTCTCGCATTGATCAGCTTCGTGAAGACCTCAAGAATAAAACAATCAATATCCTCAGAGACTTCCCGCATCGATCGCCTACATTCAATAAAATAAAAGCCTCATACAAAAGAAACTTTTTTGGGTCATGGACTTGTCTATTTAGGGTAGGTTCTCTTCGTTGTAACAAGTTCTTCAGACTCACCTATATCATCCACATCACCTCACCATTTGTTCAACTCAAGGGACGTAACGCACACCCGATATATTGTGATAATACAACTCTTTTCACCTATGGACTTCTCGCCTATACACGGCACTTAGGCTTCGTGCTCGCTTCTATGTCAGGTGGTTTGTTTATCTCTTTTCACCTACGGAGCACTCTTTCCGCTTTGCCTCGCATCTAGAATTGTGTGTTGATCTTAATCAGGACACTATTCCCTACTACTGGGGTATGCTAACCTTTGCTTTACCTATACCTACACCAACAACATTATCCTATCAGCACCAACAACATTACCCTACCAACATCAAATTTTTACCAAATGACAAATTGCCTAAACCATACCAAATTGCCTAAATTCACCTCTCCCTGATCCTAAGGGAGAACTACATCGGTCTGAGGCCCTTCCTTGCTTTGTGCAATGGGCTATGTAGGCAGCACTTCGGAGACATGGGGTCTCCCAAGGTTAGCTCGACCATCCCCTACCATAACCTATCTTGTGTGGTGAATATAAATATTTTTGTGTATTTTTATTTTAATCACATTTCTCTTTATCCTTTTTCGAAACACCGAAAATCAAAACACCGACAATCTTATTATTATCATAACTCAAATCAACATACATATTCAGTTTTATTTAGATGTTAAACAAATACATCTTCTCTATCATCGACACGCACGTTGGTCGGCATCCTTATTCTTATACTCGCTAACATATACTGCACTCATCACAACTCATCCCGAACTAGGTGATGATCGTGATCGCCGACCCTCTCGCCGGCCTCTCGCCTCAAAGGTACGCGGCTATTGGTACCGCCCACCGATTCGCTAATCTCTCTCGTAACATATGAACACGCCTCTCGCATGGAGAACTCCAGCCTCTAGTCTCGCCGCCCGTGACTCCGCAACCACTAACAATCTCTCTTGTCTCATTCACTCGCGTTTGAGCTGCCGAACCAAACGCCGCAGATTTATCCTCTCGCTGTAATCACCGCCGTGTCGTGGCGCCACGTACACCTCGCAGCTTCGCTACCCACCATAATCTATAGGCCTCTCGCTATTCCCGCATCCATTACCTCGCGATCGGGCCGCTATCTCTTCAGTCCTTCGAGGTGTTGGCCGGGAGGTGAGAATGCCGCCTCGCATCGATCCTCATATATGGTCTATAAGCTCGTGGTATGTCCCGCACAAATCCAAATTGTCGCCGCACGCGATCTATAGGAATCCTCTCATATTCACTCGGCCTCGTGCCCCGCGATCCACCTTAATCGCTCTACACCTCTCAACTCCTCGCCTATGTTCTCTGCTACTATATAGTTCCCGTAGGCCTCCAACATGATATCCGCAATCGTCATCGCTACTTCTCCCATACTCGCCTATAATACTCAATATCACCCGTCACGGCTCGGGATCTCGCCTCTTGTTTCGTCTCGACCCATCGCTCAATCCCAACCTCTCGACTCGGCCTTCTCTCGCTCGATGGATCGGGCCTATTGGTCGCACACAAACAATGTGCTCATAGCCCAACAAAGGTAATAAGTATGAGCAATCCAACGTTGTCCCGTGATTTCGCCTACAAGCCCATAAACCCTCGATAGCTCCGCCAAATATGCAGTGCCCATGCAAACGTAACGCCTTTCTATCATCTCCCGATAACACACATCAACGCTTTGGAAATTTTTTCCTTCCCCTCTAGTAATGCATAATACCCTACCGCTATCATTAATATCACCGCTAACCTTGTCTCTCGTGGTGTGCCGCATACATTACCCCATATGTAAACGATAAACTCGCTGTGTCAAATCTCGTGCGTATGGACCAAATATCGCTGTTATCGCCCCCGTGCGCGCTAGGTAGTGCCTCGATATATCTAGCTCTCCGTAATAGGGAGTCTCAAAATCCGAAACACATCTTCCAATGTTACTGTCATCTCACCTGTTGGCAGATAGAAGGTATTTGTCTCAGGATTCCATCTCTCAATCAGCGCCTGTAACATACCATGGTTACGTGCGATTCGTGAATAATAACGGATTCCACTTAACCCCAAACGATTTATCAATGTCCATTCCGCTGGTGTTACATCCGCCGGATTCGCGATAACAAAGGCTGCACACTATCATTCATCCTCAACTCTGTCTCTGCCTGCATACACCAAAACAACAAACAACCATTCAACCCGTTAGGGTCTTTTTCAAACATTCTGGAAATTTCTCCAGTAACCGGTATCGGTTATACGTAACCGATATCGGTTGCATAACCGATACCGGTTATCCCTAACCGCCACCGGTCACTGTCAATTTTATACACCTTCCTTAAAAACAACCACCTACGACAATAATTTGCTCGTTTCTTCGTTTTTATACATATAAACATACCTGAAACCCCTGATTGCCTACCCGGTAACACTTACCTCACCTGCAACCCTTGTTATCATGTTTTCTTTCTCATATTTACCCACCTATTCTACCCCATCTTCTTCACAAAACCATGCAGAAATCAAATCACAACCAAAACGTTTACCTCTTGGGTTGCAGTAGCTTGCGGTGGCCCTTGTCTTCTCTCTTGTCCCTGCCTGCTGGATGTTTCTCCTCGTCCTGCCATTATCACCACCTTTTTTCAAACCTGCCTTGCTATCTTCTGAATCTCAGATCACAATTCCCTTTTCTTGTCTCTTCTCTCCTTATCACTCAGATTTCTCATGCAAAACTCGTCGCAGCTTGCCAAAACGCGCGCGCTTCGCGCTTTTAACTCTCGCATGGCTCTAAATTAAAACTTCAGTTGCCACCCTAGCTTTTTTATTTTTAGAAAAGCCCATACCTAAATAACCGGTAACGGTTACTTAACCGATATCGGTCTGTTAGCTACCGACATCGGTTACCTAACCGATACCGGTTACACACCCTCCTTTTTGAAACAGGGTTCTTTTCTTCATTTCTCATCTAAATTTTTGTCGCGCCCGCCTCTTTGCCTGCATAAACAACACAATTTACCACATTTTGTTCATCCACCACATATAACATTACATTTTCATTAAACATCATTTATACCAATACACAACCCTCAACTACAAATATCAAAAAACTATCAATCTATACATCATTCGGATCCAACTCATCAGTTACATATATTACACTGCCACAAAACCACCAATTTATCACATAACCTGACATTCATATATACGCACAAATAAACAAAAACATCAGCATCATCTATCTATCAACATGTCAATTAAACTCATCACACATTCTATATATTACCAACCATTTATTTCAACACATTTTAAACACAAAGATGTGGATCAAAACATCATCATATATATATATATATCCTGGCTTTTCAAAAATACAATGTGCCCTACATCGGGCCTCTCGTGATCTCATAATATACCAAAGCGCACGCAGCCGCAATACCTACTAAAAATATCGACTCGGCTCGCAGCGGTCTCTCATATCAAAATATACTGCTCGCAGCCAGTATCAAATATACAACCTGCATTTCGCCGCAGCCGTATATAATAAATAAATAAATCAAAACAATGAATAAATGTAGGCACGCAGCCTCTATCAATACAACCTGTTCGCAGACGGTGCCCGTGTCCCTATACAAAACCACGCTGGGATCTATCGCCTTCCCCACCGCCCGCACCTCTCTCCGCTGGTCCTCGTGGCGCTCGCCTCCTTCGCTCGCCATGTACACGCCACCGTGGGCTGCTCTCCTCGAGATCTCTGGGCCGCGCGAGGTCTCGCCTATGAGCCGCATATGCTCGATAATCGACTCCAGATTATCAAGAATATCTCGATAATAACGGGCCTCTCGCTTCTAACCTCCATATAGCGATCTCGCGCCATCAAGGAATCGGGTGGTCTCGGCACCCAACACCACTATCTCGAGCTCGCACTCGCACTCGTGGCCGTGGCGCTGTGGAGATGCCGCCGTGCTCGTACTCGCACTCGTGGCCGTGGTGGTACTCGGGGCTCGTGGCCGTGCAGCACGCTGTACGGCCGCTCGTACTGCACTCGCACTCGTGGCAGGCCTGTGGTGGTGCCGCCGTACTGCATTTCCGAGCTCAAGCTAGCCGCTCAGTAAAACCCCTATTCGTGCTCGGCAAGCAGCCTAATCGCCCTCGTAATAGCCGCACTCGCCCGAGCTGATCTTCGCAGCTACCGCTGCTAAGTCGGGCTGCGCGGGTATTATCTCGCGCTTTCTCGCCCGCCCACTATACTCGGGATACGCCGCTGCACCCGCATCATCCACACTCCCCACTCGCTGGTCTCTCCGCTACCTGGGCCTGGATCCCAAGGCGTGGTGTGCTGGAAGTGGGGCTCTACATCATCCCTCCCGTGATCGAGGGAAGGGAGGTGGCTCATCCCTGTGGCAGCCCCATCTCGCTCGCTGCACTCTCTAAGGGTATCCGCCAGATTCTCCTGGCCTCCGTCCCGCTATCGTAATGTATACTGGATCAAAGCGCACTGCAGATGCGGGCTCCTCTCGCCAGCCGATGACCTCTCGTAGGGTCTCCATATAATGTCTACCGCGGTAAGGCCCTCTAGCATATGTCTATAGTAGAGGCCACATCCCGACTCGCAACAACCGCCGTGGGTCTGGCCCACAACCCCAACCACCTCTCAAAGCCATATCGGTATACGATCTCGTGGCCCTCGGCCGCTGGGTAGCCCTATCGCCTCGATGCATACGATGTGCTCGTATGCCCAACAAAGGCAACAAAAAGGTCGAACAAATACCAAATCGCTCCTCCGCGATAGCCCCATAACTCCTCAGATAATTGCACTGTATATACCGGTGCCCATGCAAAACAGTGTGCTCCTCCACCATCTCCAAAGAAGCACCCCATCAATGCCTCGTGGGAAGCGGCCTCCTCTCAATCCGGGAGGGCGAAGCAGTGACCCTATCATCATCAACACGGCAAGCCGTGTCTCATGTCTCGTGTGCGCGTACATGTCCCCATATCCAATGCTCGCGCTTATGATATGTAAGAAGCGCGCCGCATCCCCAAAACTCGCAGATGCTATCCATGGGCTCTCGAATCCACTCGAAAACGGCCTCTCCTCGATCGCAGTAGTCGCAGGATGCGATACACATCCTCTAATGTGACGGCCATCTCCTGGCCGGGCAGATGGAACACATTGCCGCCGGATCCCATCTCTCGATGAGGGCGACCATCAGCCGTGATCTCGCCGATCGCTCTCGTATCTCTCGACCCCGCCAAGCCCCACCTCGCGCATGATGGCCCAATGCGCCGCAGATATGTGTGGCCTCATCCGACTCAATAGTGGAGGCATCCTATCACGCATCGCCAATCGCCGACGTGCTCGCAAAATCAGCCCACATCCTAGACCCACACTCGCGTTATAATAACATCTACTTTACCATCTACCCCCTTTTTTTTCAGAACACCCAAAATCTAACCCCACCCCAACACGCTACCTTACCCACCCAAAAACCCAACCTAAAAACCCACCCCACCAAGTCACCCTATCCACCCACTCACCCAAACTCAACCCAACCCACTCACCCAAACCAACCCACCCCACCAAGCCACCCTACCCACTTTCAAACCCTATCAACCCAACACACTAAACCTCAACCCCTAACCCTATCCCCTTCCCCACCCACAACCAAAACAAACAAACCCAAACTCAACACAACCCAAAACAAACAAACCATCAACCCAACCCAACCCCAACCCTAACCCTAAACCCAACCAAAACCAAACCCCTACACCCAAAACAAACCCAACCCAACCGCCGGTCGATACATCACCGACGCGGTCACAAACAATGTGTACCTTCCTAAACTTTAGCGACCGATGCCGGTCGCTTAGTGACCGACATCGGCCACAAACAATTGTCCTATCCGAGTGACCGAACATCCTATCCCGCGCTGCCCCCAAACTCATTTTTTTACCTATTTCTACCCATCTACCCACCCAAAACCCTAAAACTTACCCACCTACCCACCTTAGCCTATCTAACCTATCTACCCTCTCCCTTTCTCAAATTACCCCCATTTACTCATTCTTTCCTACAAAATACAAATTCCTACCCAAATCCCAAAAACACCATAAATCAACCAAATCACCAAATTAAAGAGTTTAGAACCTACCGGTACGACGACACGTCGTCGTGGTGGGATGGGTGGTGGCGGTCCAGCTGGTCCAGCCCCTCCAGCTCCTCCTGCCTGTGCCATGGCTCCAATCTCCCGATCCGCTGGGTCCCCTTGGCCAATCACCGCGCGCCTCAACTATTCGGGCCCACTATCAACTCTTTCGCCCGCCAATCAAATAGCTCCACCTCACTCAATACCCTCCAAATCAACTCTCCACGCCGACAAGTCAATTTTGATTACAAATAACAAAAGTGACAATGAAAGCCGATATGTTTTTTTTTATAGGTTTTTCGACTTACACCGATGCGGTTTCTTTTCTTTCGCTCTAGAAACCCTAAGATTTCCGCCCCTTAACCGATATCGGGTCATGATGAATCGACGCTTGGCCTCGATACCCTTTTACCCCATTCTTTGCCGTTCCTTATTCCTTCTTTTTTCACCAATATCGCCTCGCTCGCCCGACCTAAGGCCAACAACCTTAAGGCTCTCGGTTCGACCAAGGCTCCAACCCAAGGCCTCGCCTACCATTTGGGCCCGACCCAAGGCCTCAACCTACCTATTTGGCCCGACCCAAGGCCTCAACCTACCTATTTGGCCCGACCCAAGGCCTCAACCTACCATTGGCCCGACCAAGGCCTCAACCTACTATTTGGCCCGACCCAAGGCCTCAACCTCAACCTATTTGGCCCGACCAAGGCCTCACCTACCATTTGCCCGACCAAGGCCTCGCTACCTATTCAAGCCCTTTGGCCCGACCCAAGGCCTCAACCTACCTATTTGGCCCGACCCAAGGCCTCAACCTACCTATTTGGCCCGACCCAAGGCCTCAACCTACCTATTCGGCCCGACCCAAGGCCTCAACTGGGCCCTACCTACCTAAGGCCCGACCTAAGGCCCGACCAAGGCCTCAACCTACCATTTGCCCGACCTAAGGCCTCGCCCTCAACCTATTGGCCCGACCCAAGGCCTCAACCTACCTATTCTGGCCCGACCCAAGGCCCTAACCTACCTATTTGGCCCGACCTAAGGCCTCAACCTACCATTTGGCCCGACCCAAGGCCTCGCCTCTACCTACCATTGGCCCGACCCAAGGCCTCAACCTACCTATTTGGCCCGACCCAAGGCCTCCCCTACCTATTTGGCCCGACCAAGGCCTCAACCTACCTCGCCCGACCCAAGGCCTCAACCTACCTACCAATTGGCCCGACCCAAGGCCTCGCCCTACCAATTGGCCCGACCCAAGGCCTCAACCCACTTATTTGGGCTGACCCATGGCCACCACCCAACAACTTGGCCCGACCCAAGGCCGCATCACTTCCATACTATACCCACAATCACCGTTTTATTTTATCCATCCATCCTGTACCTTGTGTTCAATCGAGCTCACTTGTTCGTGTTTTAGCATGAT
Organism: Taxus wallichiana var. yunnanensis; assembly: GCA_018340775.1. Lineage (NCBI taxonomy): Eukaryota > Viridiplantae > Streptophyta > Pinopsida > Cupressales > Taxaceae > Taxus > Taxus wallichiana. The sequence continues at coordinate 990,773,969 of CM031240.1, forward strand.
TAGGGTCCTGACTTGATCTCGTCGACCAACTTTGCCTAGATTCCAGACCGTGACGCTTATCTCAACCAAACCAACCATTCGTACCGCCAACATGCCTAAACGCTCTCGTACCTTACCCGTTATATACCCCGGAGCTACTTCCTATGCCTCGATACCAGGATTATATCACCCTTGTTTGGATAAACTATCGACCTTTGCCTATACATTGCTGGTTTGCTAGTCAAATCATGTACCCTAGTCGCATTTATTGCATTTCAACATGCGTCGCTTCCTCGACCTACCGCATCACCTTACCATCCTCTCTACAACATTTACCTTTATCAACCCTATCCCCGATTTCCCGCTCACTCAATCTCGTGATAGATTTGGGGGATTACCTATATCCTTAACATGAGAAACCACTTCATATTATTGTCCGCGCAGCCTTTACGTAACAAGCTACACGACAATAAGGGGCTAATGTAGACACCAAAATTGTGTCTTACGACCCTCGTGACCCGCATCTCATTTCGCAACCTAACCTCATTACCTAAACCTTACACAAGTATTTATTAATTGCCTTGTAATTGATAAATCTACACCACCTTACCTACCACCTCACTTTGCCACTTCATCATGACCTAGCCCTAACCCTAAAACTAACTTAATTAGGACCCATGACTTGGTCTAGACTCACATCCATAACTAATGCCTCCTTACTCGCACCCAAAGCCGACCTTCTAGCCACTGACCAAGCCCGCAATCGATCTCTCGGGAGAAAAGTTAGGGAAGGTGGGCTATTTTACTAAAAATAGCCTACTTTTTCCTAACCGATGCCGGTTCCTACTCGACCGCCGCTTGCTACGCAACCGCCATCGGCCTCGTAAATGGGCTTCCCAAACCAAAACAACGGATCGGAATTTCATTTTTTGAGATCACCAAGGATTTTTAATCAAAGGAGAGTCCAAAGCGATCGCAGAGTCCGTAACTTCACTTGACCAAGCAGAGACGAGTAAAGAAACCGTAAGAGTTGGCAGAAAGGAGATCAACTTGCACCTTCATCAAAAAAAAAAAAAAAAACCAAGAAGTTATATCTTGCATGTCCTCCATTATAACATTTCTTGTGCTTTTGGAATTGTAATCTTCCCAAATCCGCTCCTCGAATCCATTATCTAACATACCATTGCCTCTAACCATCATTCTTTAGCTTCTAACCATCCCATTTCTCAATACTATCCAAAACCAGCCATTACAAACACCACAACCAGCCCAGTAAGATCCCGAACCAACCCAGATTTCGGTTATCGTGACCGCCATCGGTTATAGATAACCGCATCGGTTCCTTTGATCAAAACCAAGGAAAACAGCCTTTTCCCTACCTGGGCCCACGAAACAATTTAATTAGTACTCTACAAGATTTTGTGTTAATTCATATTAGCAGGGAACTCGACCACCTTCGAAAGGAAGTTTCATACTTCCCGGCCCAAGGCGCTTCCTCATTTATTATCTAATCAAAATCTTGTCTTGTAATGTTTGGTCTCCTATTCTTGACTTGAAAAAGATCTCTGACCTATTTCACAATAAGTTCTGCATCACCACAAGCACAAAGATTCTTCACTCCCATCTCTTTTTCCATGCTCAATCCAAGTATGAGTGCCTCATATTCAGCTGTATTGTTTGTATTTTCAAAACAAAGCTTGAAAGAGAAAGGATGAATGTTCCCTTCTAGAGATGTCAACACCACTCCAGCCCCAGAACCAGCTGAAGAGTAGCTTCCATCAAAATCCAGAGTCCAAATGCCATTAGGGTCATGAATAACTCCCTTGGGAAGCCTTGCCTCATCTTGTGACATAATCATGTAGTTCCCATGCCCTGCATCCTCATAGAGTATCTGTGCTTTTGGGTCATCAGTATTTTGCACAATGTACTTAGTTTGTTTCTCAGGTAGTAACTTCTTCATTTTTCCATTGACCGAGATCAAAGCATGTGACCAATCCATTTGAATCTCACCTCCTACCTCCTTACAGAAATTTCTACTCAGCAACATCCCATATGAGGGAGGAATATCAGCTACCAAAATGGTGGCTAAGACCCTTTTCTCTGGAAAAGTAGCAAAATCTACTTGTGCATATTTAATTCTACCAACCAGAGGTACTTTCCTACTTTCCATGGAATAACAGGAACCAAAGGCACGTGTTAGGGTCAGACCCAGAGCATGGGCTACCTTTACAGGCATTACATTATCTGATGCTCCCGAGTCTATAACACAATTACTGAGTTTATGGCCAACTATGAGAAGAGTCACATAAAATGGTTCAATTTTCTCATTAGGGGAAGTGATTGCAGCCACAAGGCTTGATTGAGGTGAGGAAGAGGGGGTGGGAAAAAGGCCTTTAGAAGTACTGGATAAGACTTTGGATTTGGAATTTACAAAGTTTACCATTTTAGCAAAAGCTTTTGGATGGGTTTGGTAAAACTCTACCTCTGAAATTTGGATTTTAGTCCTTTTGAGGTGATCAATAATATCAAAAGATCCAGAGGTGGATGGGGCATCATTGCTAGGAACTTGAGAGACTCTTGATCTATCAATTTTAGGATTTAAAGGAGAAGGATTTTTGGAAATAGAAGTAGAAGAAGGAGGATTAGAATTACTCACCTTTTGTGTGGAGGCGTGGGAATGGGAGCTCCTCTTCTTGCAATCACTGGAATAGTTGTAGGAATCTCCTTAGACTTCTTGGTAGGCTACACCACTTTCTCTTTTCTGTTTGTTTGCTCCCAAGTCATAACAACATATGACTCACTATTCATATCTACCACTCTTTCCTCATATTCATCTTCATCATCCATACCTTCAGTGGTGAGGAAATGAACTTGTGATCCACCAAGCTCTTCTAGTTCTTCAACTTCCTCTTCTGGTTCTTCATATAATTCATTACACTCCTCATCATCAGGTTCTTCAACTTCACAAGTGGCATTGAATGGAACCTTGATGGGTGGGCCTTCAATAGCCAATTTAGTCTGAGAAGTAGGTAGGTGGTTCTTGGGCTGAAAATTCTTCCTTGGAACATCTTGGTAAGGGGTATGTTGAGCCAATTGTTTCTTGAGAGCAATGAGATCATTTGCAAGCTTCTATACTAATTGATCAGAACTAGCTCTAGGGGAAGAGGAAGAGGAAGAAGCTTTAGATTTGGAGGATTCTCTTTTTAGTTTACTAGACATGATCAAATCATCCTCAACACTGATAGCCAAATTCGATCAGCATCCAAAGTTGCAAGGTTAGCTCTCCTTAGTGCATAACTCACTTCAAGTAATTGGGCATTGAGGAAGAATCACTTTTGGATTTGATCCACTAGATGAGTGTTTTGTGGAATTTTATTAATTAGCTTGTTGAATTTAGCCACAAACTCCCTCATGGGCTCAAATGGATCCTTCTTGATATGATAAATTTGTGCTAACAAAGCATACAAATCTTCAATAGGTTTGAAGCTTTTTGCTAAAACTAAGTCGCCATGGTATTCCAATTAGTGATAGACCCAACAGGAAGATGGTAGAACCAATCAGCAACATTATCTTGCAATGTCTCCACAAAATTCCTGACAGAGACATCTTCATGTTCAACCCCAAGAATCCCACATGAAACAATGAAGGTTGTAATGTGTTCATCTAGATGAACCTTCCCATCACCCCGAACTTGGGAAAACTTTTCCTGTTACCCCTAGGAAAATCATGCGATGGCCGAGGAAGAGCAAGAGGCCTAACTGTTGTCCCCAAGGTAAAGGAACTGCCATCTTTAGAAAAATTGACTGAAGGGGAATTGAAACACCAGCAAGAATCAAAGCATGGAGATTAGGACTGAGATGTTCTGAGTGTTAGGATAAAATATTATTATTATCCTAATTAATTATGCATTGTGTATAAATAAATTTATTGGTTATTGTTTTATGGTTTTATTTAATTATAACCATCCTTTTGTTTATATTTGAATATTACGGGAGTTGTTATATTGTTTTAACAATATAATTGTTTGATTATATTTTTATACTTCCGGATGTTGGAAGTTTTGGGAATATGGTTACACACTGTAAATTTGTTTCTTGTTTGTATTCATCTGTACAATACCTATAAGTATTGCAGCTCTTTACTTTGTAAATGGTTGATTTTCACATTAATATATTTTATAGGCTTATGTCCCTATTTTGTGAATCTCCATTTGGTACCAGAGAGAGAATCTAGACTTGTGAAGGTGTTGAAGAGACAGGCAGAAGAGAGAGAGAGAGGAGATTGGAGAAGCGTTTGTAGCATTTGAGAGCACATGCAGGCCTTTTGCAACCTCCTAGCCCCATCCCTACCTCCCTCACATCCTCCTGTTCCTTCTAGGTGTTTGGAAGGAAAATTTTTTTTTGACTGGTGCACCCAGACCAAGAAAAATTTTCTGCGAGGTATAGATTTTAAAAAATATATTAAAAAAATTGTTGCAAGTCACTATGCACCGAGCCCCGAGACGGAGCCATGTGTATTGGTGTATTCTGGTGTTGAGTCATTGAAGACACATGCACCAAAGGTCGGGCCATTTCCGATCTCCTACGCGGGTTTGTTGTGTATCACAAGTATTTTACATTGTTTAAAAGCCATACATATTGGCGTATTAGTGTTGGGAAGCTGAGCCACCTAGCAGACACAGTATATGAGCAAGGAGAAAGGCGTCCCTTGTATTGAGCGAGTCAAGCTCCACCACATGCTTTGCATACCCCAATAGGCTATACAAAGAAGCAAACAAGTGGACAAACAATGGCTAAGGATTTAAAACCTTCACTTAGAACTCTAGAAGAAAGAACAAAATGTACAATATCGTGCAAACCGACCTCCAACAAACTCAGAAACATGGTGAATACAAGTTAAAGCCATGGTGATAAATATAATGTGGCACGTGGTATCAATAAAAGCGACAACAAATTAAAAAAGGGAGGGGCGGATCAACCAACAAATAATTTGCATGCATGCAACAATAGCAAAATGGTGAGAAAATTTAAAAATAGTGGAGCATTCATTGTAATGATGCTGCAAAGAATACAACATAGTAAATACAAAGCACGCGTTAGAAAAAATGGTGGGTAATGCAAAATGGCGACTGCGAAGCATATAGGCAGCGTACAATCCAAAGAGGCGATTAATCAAAGTGAAAACAAAGGAAATAGCATGAAAAAGAAAAACCACCCTCCTTCACGCCACCATGTGGACTCCACCTCAGCTAGTATGCTTCTTTCAAAAGGTTAGGTTGAAATTTACCTTCTTTAAATATAATTTTATTCAATACTACACCAAGCGCTCATGCACCTAGTTAATAAGTTAAAACAACTTGGGTAGATGAAGTTTCGGGTTCAAAAGCCACCTCCAACAAATTTTTAAACCAATTTTGAATTTTGTGGAAAAGTTGTGGGACCGCTAACTTTAGCGGAAATTTTGAATTTAGTTATAACTAACTTAATTTAGTGGAGAAACCCCTAATTTAGGGTAAAAAAATGTTTTTCTCCCATTCAACCTATTTTTTCATTCTAGGCAACTTTCTCCAAGAGGGGGATACCTAAAAATTCCATTTTCAAAGCTGGTGTTTTGCAATTCTTTGCATTTTGGGTCGTATAGGGCTCAAGAGGCCACCAAGGCCCGCAAAACAATTTTTTTAACCTGCCATTCAAATTTTCTAGATTTTTGAATGTAATTTATATACTACATTATATTATACTAATTTACAGGTTGCCATAGTCAATCGCAAAATTTGTAATCTTTCTCTAGAAAGCGCAGAATTGTAATAAAAAAAAGATAAAATTGGTTCTATAACACTCACAAGATCCTAGATCTCATTCGTAGCATTTGGTATATATGGTGCCTCTGGGAAGTGCTTACGGGTAAATCCATCATGAATACTACTACACTTAATGCCTAATATAGCTGCAACAACATCATCTAGGCATCGACCCTTTAAATTGATGGGGAGTAATAAGGTCACAATGCACACACTATGAGCCATCCCATCTGTCTGTGAATGATTGCACGACATAAATCTAGACTGAGAAATTATCCGAGTATATAGCAAAGTTACACGCGCGTATGAGGATATTTATTTGAGTTGGTGTCAATAATCACAAAGACCCCATCAATACTATCTTGGTACCACATATTGAATTCTTTCACGTACGTTAACACCTCTTTATATGCTATAGGCGGGTATATAGAAAGGAGAGCTTCTTCCATGTACCAACGGGTATATCGGAAGGGCACATATATAGAAAGGTTCGGTATATCAAACTGATGGTATATAGATTGAGAGACCTAATACCTAGAGTGATAAGAGCCAAACCCTATCAGTGATCTCTACAAAATGGGCACCAATGCCCCCAATTTTTTTCTTCCGATTCATAAATACTCGGAGGAAAAAACTATGATGCATGGAAGACAAAAATCAAGATACAACTTGAGTTTGAAGAAATCTGGCCCTGCTTTGTGAATGGTACTCTACGACTAGATCACCACGATACAACACAACAACAACAGTTTGATAAAGTAGATTACAAGGCCAAACTCGATCATCTTGTTTGGAGTGTTTGATGATGTGAAACCCACATTTGAGATGCCAAAACAACAAAAGAAGCATGGGATAAATTGAGAATAGTATACGAGGCCAAGAACAAGAATGTTATACTGAATTTGTAGAGTCAGTTACACACACTAAAGTTCAAACAGAATGAAAAAATTGAAGCTTTCTTAAGAAGAGTTATAGAATTGAGGGCTTCACTTCTAGCCCTAGGAGAACTAGTCATAGATGATGCTCTCATTCCCATTGTTCTGAGAGCACTCCCCTCTTCTTACCATATTTTTGTCATAACACTAAACGTGTCAGATATGACAGTTGGTTTTGACAAACTGGTAAACCTACTGCAACAAGAGGAAGCAATGCACAATAAGGATGATGAAGAGGAGAAGGCATTGTCTTCACATCAAAAATGGAAAGGAAAAGGTAAAGGAAAACCTAATTCCTATCAGAAGTCCCAAAATCAAAATTAGTATCAAGGGGACAAACAACAAAAGAAGCAATGTCCTATCTACAAAAGAGGACATAACCTACAAGGTTGTTGGTATAATACTTACAAGAAAGGTTCATCCAGTAAGAACTCGACCTCAACAAAAAAATATTACAAGGGACATTCTAACAACAATCACGGGAAGAAAAAGGGGAACGGAAAAGAAGACCCCTCCAACAAGGTAATATTGTTGAGTAACAAGAACAAATAGACAATGAAGACTTATTGTTCAATGCTCAATCAAGTGAACCATCCATGTCATCTAGTGATGTGGTATGTTGATTTGGGATCCACTCAACACATGAATGGCCACAGAGATTGGTTTATTTCAATGAGGGGCACGCCATTGAAAAATCATGTTTTGTTGGGAGGTGATTCTTCATATACGATTCGGGGGATTGGGAACATTTCTCTACCCCTTGGTTCACACAAATGCAAACTATCGATGTCCTATATGTCCCTAGGATGACAAAGAGTCTTCTTTTAGTTAGTCAACTTCTTGATCACAACCTAAAAATTGACTTTTGATAGTCAATTCGATAAGAAAACATGTTTGATTTGAGACAAATCAAGAGGCTCAAAATAATTGCAAAAGCCTCCAATGTGGGATGCATGTTCCAACTTAATTTTTTCATTCACAGAGATGATCAAGCACATGTGGCTAAGAACTCCACCTTAGAATAGTTGTGGCATCGGATATTTGGTCATGTAAGTTTCAAATATCTTCAAACACTTCGCCGGTGTAATATGGTACATGGGTTACCATCTCTTTGAAGGATATAGACAAGTGTCCTCACCGCCTAGTAGGAAAATAACACGTAAATTCATTCCAGAGGAGTAAATTCAAGCTCATGGTAAACTTGACCTAGTTCATACCAATATTTGTGGTTCGATGTAGCCAAGTCATTTTGGATTCAAGATTTCATGCTTTGTGTTGACGACTATTCAAGAAAAATGTGGATTTTCTATCTTCACAAGAAAAGTGAAGCATTTGAAACCTTCAAAAATTTCAAAGTAGCAGTTGAGAAAGAAACTAGTCATCACATCAGAACTCTCCACTTAGATCAAGGGGGGGAATTCACCAATGATGAGTTCAGAGACTACCTATAAACTCACGGGATTTTTGACAAATGCTTCCTCCACACACACCAAAGCAAAATGGTGTTGTTGAGAGAAGAAATCGTACTATCATGGAAATGGTGTGATGCATGATCGATGATTCTAGACTTACAAAGACATTATGGGCAGAAGTAACAAAGACAGTAGTGTATTTGTTGAACAGAATGCCCACAATTGCTCTTGATGGAATAACACCATAAGAAGCATGGTCAAAACGGAAACCATCCATTGCACACCTCATAGTATTTGGGTGCAAAGCAAGCATGCACATACCCAAACAAAATAGAAAGAAATTGGACATGAAGTCATAGAAACTCATCTTCATTAGGTACAGTGAAGAGACTCTTGGGTATAGATTGATGGATCCTAAGACCAGAAAATTCTACACCAATAGAGATGTTGAGTTTTTTGAGAAGAAGGAAGCAGAGAATCCTCCTCTGGACTCACAAGAAGTACATTTTTCACCGATTATAAAAATTGAAGCTGATGTTCCTCCGAAAATGAAAGTGATGATGGGGATGATGTTGTTGATCGAGATAGAACCACGACCCACGGGAATAGTTCAACGTATGCCTAAATGGTGTACAAGTACATTACGAGATGCAATAATGGATGCTCCATTGGATACATCCACCCCTTGACCACGGACTCACAAAGTAAATCAAGGGAAGAAGTCAACTTTTCTTTGATGAGTAGAGTTATTGAATTAGATGAGCCCTCTACAATCTAGGAAGCCCTACAAATACCAAAAGCTTGGAAATATGCCATGGATTCTAAATATCAATCAGTGATGAAGAATAACACTTGGTAACTTGTCGATCTTCCACAGGAAGAAACCCATTGGATGCGAGATGGATATTTAAAACAAAGTACAAAGTAGATGGGACAAAGTTGAAAAGTATAAATCAAGACTAGTAGTAAAGGGGTATGCACAAAAAGAAGGAATTGACTATGAGGAGACATTTTCTCCCATAGCTAAGATCAAAACAATCAAGATGATATTTTCTCTAGCTACTTAGTTTGGATGGAAAGTCCACCAAATGGATGTAAAAATTCATTCCTAAATGGATATTTATAATAAGAAGTCTACATGACTCAACCCGAGGGATATGTAGTACGGTCAAGAAGAAAAGGTATGTGAGACTCAGAAATCTCTGTATGGCCTCAAACATGCACCCGGGCATGGTACACAAGATTGATGAGCATATCGTATAACATGGATTTATTAGAAATCCACACGATCCCAATCTCTACCTCAAAAAGTAATAGGGGGAGATGGTGATTGTTGTTGTCTATGTCGACGATCTAGTCATCACTGATAGTTCAGTGAGGATGATCAATGCAACAAAGAAAGATCTTAATCAATTGTTCGACATGACTGATCTTGGGCTGATGCATTACTATTTTGGATTGGAAGTATGGCAAAAAGAGAATCATATTTTTGTTTCTCATATGAAATATACCAAGACTATGCTCAAGAAGTTTAGGATGATGGATTACACACCAATTACTACACCTATGGAGAACAAATTATAGTTATCTCGTTTAGATCCATCTCCTGAGGTAAGTGCCACTCTTTATCGATAGTTGATTGGGAGTCTCATTTACCTGACCTACACTAGACTAGATATCAGCTTTGTAGTAAGCTATCTATCCAAGTTCATGCAGGAACCCAAATTTTGTCATTGGAAAGCAGCAAGGTGCATTTTGAGATATCTCAAAGGATCAGTGGATCTTGGTCTAGAATACAAGAAGAATGACAACTTCTTCTTGACTAGATATTCGGATTCAGATCATACAGGTAACATTTATGATAGAAAATCCACTTCTGGATTTGTATTCTTTATGGGATCTGGACCAATATCATGAGGAAGTAAGAAACAACACTTCATTTCTCGCTCTTCCATAGAAGCTAAGTATTGTTCTCGCAGAGAAGCTTCTCGTGAAGTGATTTGGCTATGTCGCATACTAGAAGGACTTGGAATACCATAGGACAAACCGACCACCATGTATGTTGATAATGAAGAGGTGTTCTCAAGCTTTTTTGCAATCAAAGATTTCATGAGAGAACAAAGCACATTGAGGTACAAGTTCATTTCATACACGAGCATGTGTTGAAGCACAACATCTAGCTTCAATTTTTTCCAACAGCTAAACAACGGGTAGATATCTTCATGAAGTCACTTGCATGTGACAAGTTCAAGTTGTTCGAGAGTTCCTCTTCACATCCCTTGAGACAATGCACAATTAAGGGGGAATGTTAGGATAAAATATTATTATTATCCTAATTAATTATGCATTTCATATAAATAAATTTATTAGTTATTGTTTTATGGTTATATTTAATTATAACCATCCTTTTATTTGTATTTGAATATTACGGGAGTTTTTATATTGTTTTAACAATATAATTGTTTGATTATATTTTTATACGAGGATGTTGGAAGTTTTGGGAATATGGTTACACTGTGTAACTTTGTTTCTTGTTTGTATTCGGATTATACAATAGCTATAAGTATTGTAACTCTTTTCTATGTAAACGGTTGATTTTCACATTAATATATTTTATAGGCTTCCATCCCTATTTTGTGAATCTTCACCGAGGAACACTATCCTTGGAGTTTTCGTCTTTTAGCAAAAGAAGGTGTGCTTGTAGAATGGGTCCTCTACGTTCCTTCTTATTAGAAGAGAGAAGTTTTTTTATTCCAAAAGTTGAAAATAGGAATCCTCAACCCAAAGAGCTTTCCTCCCACATGTATACCATAGAGTCACTAGACCAACAATGATCTTGAAGTTGTTATTTTTATAAATGGATCCATTTGAAACAAAATCCCTAGTGAGTTGCCAAAAACTATTGGTTTTTTAAATGATACGTAAATTAACAAATTGAAGGAAACAACAAGTCCCTCCTCTTTAATGGGAGATGTTCCCTTATTGAAAGCAAGCAACAAAATTATATATAAATGTACAAATTTCAAAGCATGGAGTCCTGTTACTTTGAAAAATTTTATGCCCAAAGATCATCAAAATGCAAGGATGGAAGAATTAAGGAGATGAGGAAGGAAGAACATAACAATACCTTCAAGAGATATAGATGGTAGAGTATCACCTTATACGTATTGAACTAGGGAGATGTAAAATAGAATCATTCGCTTTCATAACTAGTATAATTCCAAAGACACAAAGTTCTAGAAATCATATAAACAAGAACACAAAGTTTCTTATCATAAAATATTGATGATTCCCAAGTTTTAGACACGGAAAGAAGAAAAGTAGAGGAAGAAAGGGGAAAATTCTATATTGATTACTTTGAATCTATTACTTTATAGAGTACTAGGATCCAACCCGAACAACAACATGGAGAAGCCATTAAATAGTTTCCAAGAATGGTTACATTCGGTTACAAAAATGATGAAAACTGATTCAAGAAACCGATATCTAAGTCTCTCCAATGCCTCGATCATTTATGTCAGAATGGCAGTAAAACCAAACACATTGAATCGCAACCATTAAATCTACCCTTGCAAACTTTGAATATGAGCCATTCATGTGTATTGGATTTCATATTTTCACTTGGAATGAAACCATAGTTAGGAGACAAGAAAGTCCCTCCTCTTTAATGGGATAGGTTCCTTATTGAAAGTGGGGGAAAAATCTATGTACAAATACATAATCTTTCATTCAATGGTGGTCTCCGATATCTTGAAATGTGTTTTATGCCCGGAAAGTTATCAATACATGAGAATAGAAGACTTGAAGAAGAGAGGAGGGAGGCGTAAGAAGACAAAACTTTTAGGAAAAAGAGATGGCAGTAGAAAACCCTTATATGTATTGACAAAATGAGATATAGAATAGAACCATTCATGTTTATAACGGGCACAATCCGCAAAATCAAGTTCTTGAGATTCTATAAACTAAAACACAAAGTTTCTAAGCATGCAAGGATTAAATGATTCACATATAAGCAAGAAGAAAAGGAAAGAAAAAAAAGGAAAAAGGGAAAAACCTTTGTATTGATTTCTTCCAATTGAAATTACCTTCAAAATATCAAAATTCCAACTAGTACAATGGATTTGAAAGCTCATGAAATAGCTCTCACAAGAGATGGTTACAACTACCTCGAGTAAGAAAGAAATAGTTACAAATTTCCTCAAGAAAGCAAGAAATGGTTACAAATTATTCCAACCATTTGTGCCCTTTCAAATTCTTGATTCACAAAGAAATGTTAATGGTGGAAAACTAGGTTCAAATATATGGTCGTTACATTATTTTTCCAGTTAAAATATGGGCCATTTGATTTATTTTTACAACTTTAAATTTGGGCCACCCACGTGGAAGGAATTTATTGGAGTGGGCCTGCGGTACCTTTTGCATTTGGTGCCTTTCAAGCTCATGTAAGCATACTAACACATGGAGAGCTCCACCTATTCCTTTATACTTATTTAAGTCAGCCTATTTCCTCGCTTGACCTATGTTGACCCCTAGACATGTGGAGGGTTGGTGTTCATTTGAGTTTCCATTTTGGAAACGCATCTTAAAACCGTGCTTCAAGATGACGTGTGGCTCCTCTCCGGTCTTGGACTTTTCAATGGCCAAATCTATCTCTTCATTGAATTTGACCACGTGGCAAGTGGCGCTCATTTGAGTTTCTGCTTTGGAAACACCTCCTAAAATTACACCGTGTGCCGATGCTTGTCTCCTTCCGTCGCCCCTAACGTGGTGAGATGGAGCTCATTTGGAGATTGGCCCTTTGATTTCACTTCCGAAATGGCATTGTTGAGGCACGTGGAGACTTCGCCAACCTGCCCATACTTATTCAATTTCAACAATCGATCTTCCTCTTTTTTCAACCTAGGACACATGGAGGACTGACACAAGTTTGTGAACTACCCCTGGCTTTGAATCTTGAAGTTACACCAATGAGGCATGTGGAGCCATCCACTGAACCTTCCATACTTTAGATGAGTTTAGCTTGTTTCTATCTTCATTTTGATTGGGACATGGAAATCCCTGCTTATTTGAGGACTATCTCTTGGACCTTATCCCTAGAGTTACGTCATTTGGATGCATGGAGGATTCCACCGACATTTGAAACATGGCCAAACCCACACTAATTAGAGATGCCCACATACTACCCATGGATTTTGGGGAAAAATTCAATGGGGAAGATATGCTTGTCATTCTTGACTGTGGGAAGAAAATAAAAAAGAAGGGGAAGAAACTTCACCATTACGCCCAACTTTCAAATTTTTCTCCATGAATGGGAAAACTACAAATAATGCCAGGCTCAACATGATCCAATACCCAAGGAACAAACTCAAAATTTTTGAAACTTGACTTCAAAAGAGGGGAATTTTGAGGGCAACAACAATTGGCTCTTTCTAGGGATGACTTGGCTTGGAACAAAGACACAAGGAAAGATCAAGAACTACAGATAACTCTGGGAAAGAGGACCAAGTGCCTTATCCATTGGGAAAAGGAGTCAAAAGAAAAACCAATACAAGGCAACACACACAAGATGGGAAAAAAAGAAAAAAAACAAACCAAAGGGAAGAATAAAAATGAAACACAAAGGAACGACCCAAAACCAAAACACTATACAAAATATACAAAAGGACCACCTAGTCACCTAGGATTTGAACAACTTTAGGTACTTCCCACTATAAGGAAGTGGGAGAGGAGATCCATCCATGTAATCCAGATAAAAAGAGTTCTCTCCAAGCAAAATGTCTGATTCTAAAAGGACCAAGCCAAAGAGAATCAAACTTACCATGGCTTCCTCGTGGCTCATGTCTTTTGTCCCAAAGCAGCACAATGTCTCCCACTAGAAAAATCTAGGTTTAGATTTCTTGTCAAAAAAATCCTTCACTTTCAACCGATGAGCTTTATCTTTATCAACCACTTGCAATTTATCCTCATCAAGCTTCTGAAGGTACAAAATTCTCTTTTCCAAAGAGCTACTAAAACTTGAATCTTCAATGGTTTTCATCAGATGCAAGGTTGGAAATTCCATCATAAATGGTAGTTGAGATTCCACACCATACACCACTTGGAAAGGAGACATTCCAATTGCTCTCTTGGGTGTAATTCTATCAGCCCAAAGTGCATCATATAGCTTCTTATGCCAATTCCTCTGAGAATCATTCACAAGCTTTCTAACTATGTTCACCAAGTTCTTGTTTGTTGATTCTACCTGTCCATTCCCTTGGGGTAGTAAATGAAGAATGAGCAAGTGAGATCCCATACCCATGATAAAATTCCATCATCTCAGCAAAAGAAAATTGGAAGCATTGTCAGTCACAATTTTGTTTGGGGTCCCAAACCTGATCAATATGTTCTCCTTAATGAAGTTGCAAACTACCTCGGAAGTAGTGCTCTTGACTAGGATGGATTCCACCCACTTGGTGAAGTAATCTATGGTAGTCAACACATGGGTATGTCCAAGCACTGGAAGCTGGGTTAAGAGTTCCAATGAAATCCAATCCCCATTGTTGAAATGGATCTTCAATCACTACAGATTGAGAGGCAAAGCAACCAACTTAGGTCTTCCAATAAATGTTTGGCATGCTTCACATTTACCAACCCATTTTGATGCATCTCTGAATAGAGTGGGCCAATAATAACCAACATGAAGTATTTTATGAGTTGTTATAGTAGAGGAGAAATGACCTCCACAAGCCTGGTCATGAAAAATAGAGAACAACTTCTTTTGTTGCTCCTTGTCTACACACTTCAAAAACCTTCCATTTATGCCTCATTTGAACAAATCATTCTCCCATAACACATATTGTGTAGACCTCAGTTTGATGGATCTCTTCTCTTTGGAACTCAAGTGAGATGGAAATTCTCCATAGGTTAGAAAGTGAGCAATTTCAGCATACCATACATCTATCAAACTGAGGAACATAATAACAAGGACATCAAATTCATCTTTGGACAACTCCTTGGCAGCTCCCTTAGCAATGAGTTCACACAGACCTTACCCCGAACTAGTTTTGTTGGCCTGATGTCAAGATCATACTCTTGCACCTTTTCTACCCAATTACCTCTCTTGGTTCCAAATTCTTGCTGAGTAAGAATGGATTTGATTGTTGTATCAGGCACCAACACCACAGAATGAGAATTAAGGATGTAAAACCTAAACTTCTTGACAACTTTGACAACTATAAAAGCATGTTTCTCCATCATGGTGTACTTCAGCTCATGATTTTTCAAGACATAACTCATGAATGCAATTGGGATCTCATGATCTTCAACATTATTCTAGGATAACACAACAACTAGGGTATTTTCAATGGCATAACAATAGATAATGAAATCTTTGTTAAAGTTAGGGCATGCCAAGATTGGAGTCTTTACAATAGCCTGTTTAATGTCCTCAAATGATTTCTTCCTTCGCAGAGGACCAACCAAACATTTTCTTCCTTTCATCATGTGAGCAATGCTCATAGTAAGTTCTATAAAATTAGGGATGAATCTCCTTAGGAAATTGATCTTACCAAAGAAATAATGGACACCTTTCTTACTTGATGGAAGAGGAATTTGCTAGATGTCCTAAAATCTCTCCAGATCAATCTTGATCCCTTCCTTTGAAACAATGTGTCCCAAAAATTTCCTTCGTGACACAAAACATAGACTTCTTAGGGTTTAAATAAATCCCATGCTCTCTACACTTCTGCAATATTATTTCAAGGTGTTGGAAGTGATCTTTTCTTGCTTTAGAAAACATTGTCAAGTCATCCAAATACACAACAATGCATTTCCCTTTCAAAATGCCAAAAGCCAAGTCCATGGCCCTCTGGAAAGTAGCACAACATTTATGAGACCAAATGGCATCCTCTTGTATATAAAGGTGCCCCAAGGAGTAGTAAAGGTAGTCTTATGTTAATATACAGTATTCACCTCTACTTGATTATACCCAAGAATCCATCTAACATAGATAACATCTCCAAGCCTATACCAGACTTACAATACTTGGTCCATCATGGGGAGAGGGTAGTTTTCCTTCAAAGAACCCTGATTTAGATTTTTGAAGTCCACACAAATCTAGATCTCACCATTCTTCTTCCTGACAGGAACTATATTAGTAATCCATATTGAATGGTGGATGGGGAAGATGATCCTAGCCTTTAGAAGATTTTGTATTTCTTGGAAAATTGTATCATCTATCTTTGGATTATATTGCCTTTTCTTTTGTTTGAAGGGTTTGATCCTAGGCTTAAGAGGAATGAAATGTTACATTTCTTTAGGTTAAAAATCCTTAAGATCATCATAAGAGTAAGCCAAAACATCAACATACCTCTTCAATAGATTCACCACCTTATTTTTCTCTTCCTGAGTGTAGCATTTTCCAATGTTGACCATTTTGGGATCATCAAGACTCCCAATATTCACTTTCTCGCCTCGTAAGATTCCAGATCCTTGGGAAACTTTAGACTTCATATATCTATCATGTTTATCAAAAAGATCCTCCAAACTCACAAACCCTTTAGAAATTTTGTTGCCTTTCAGTTTGATGCATCCATCTTGATCCATCTCTTCTTTGACACCCTCTTCATTTGATGACACACACTCTCTAGGAAGATTGTCACTTCCTTCAAATTACAGCTGATCAAAGTTGTCTCTGAGCTCCAAGAAAGAAAGCAAATGTTGGTCATCATTGAAAACTTGCCAATTATTTGCATTGTCAGGCACACTGGGTCTATGGATCATCTCAATGGTGAATTTATCTTGAGGGAAATTAGGATGAGGAATCAACAAGGACCCCAAAACAACTAGAGAGTCAGCCCTAGTGTTCCTTTCCCTTGGCACAACTTCAATGGAAAAATCATCAAGGAATTCAATGGAATCCCAAACCAGATTCCTATAGTGCTTCAACCTTCTTTTCTTTACCCGATAAAGGTCTCTAACTTGTTTTAAATTAGCTCTACATCTCCACGAGAAAGAAGGTTCTTCACTCCCATCTCCTTCACCATGCTCAACCTAAGAATGAGGGCCTCATACTCAGTAATATTTTGGTATTTTCAAACTGAAACTTGAAGGAGAAAGGATGAACCTTACCCCAGGAGAAATGAGCACTACACCAGCTCCAAATGGATGAAGAGAAGCTTCCATCAAACTCCAAAGTCCACACATCATTAGGATCAAACAACACTCCTTTTTCAGAATTGTCTCCTCTTGTGACATGATCATGTAGTTCCCATGCCCAATGTCTGCATACAGTATTTGTGCTTTAGGATCATCTGTCTTTTACACAATATACTCTACTTGTTTCTCAGGCAACAACTTCTTCATCTTCCCATTGATATGGATCAAGGCATGTGACCAATCCATTTGGATTTCCCCTCCTACCTCCTTACAAAAATTTCTACTCAGCAACATCCCATATGAAGGAGGAATATCAGCTACCAAAATGGTGGCTAAGACCCTTTTCTCTGGGAAAGCAACAAAAGCTACTTGTGCATCTTTAATTTTGCCAACCAAAGGTACTTTCTTACTCTCCATGGAATAATAGGAACCAAAGGTACATGTTAGGGTTAGACCCAAAGCATGGGATACCTTTGCAGGAATTACATTATCTGATGCTCCTGAATCTATGACACAATTACTAAGTTTATGGCCAACTATGAGAAGGGTCACATAGAATGGTTCAATTTTCTCATTAGGGAAGTGACTGCAGCCAAAAGGCTTGATTGAGGTGAGGAAGAGGGAGTGGGAAAAAGGCCTTTAGAAGAATGGGTGGGGTTTTAGATTTAGAATTTACAAAGTTAACCATTTTGGAAAAGGCTTTAGGATGGGTTTGATAGAACTCTACCTCATAAATCTGAATCTTGGTCTTTTTAAGATGGTCTATAATGTCAAAAGATCTAGATGTGGATGGGGAATCACTACTAGGAGTAGGAGGAGATTTTGATCTAGCAGCTTTATCATTTGTTGGACAAGAATTCTTAGAAGTAGAAGTAGAGGGAGAAGGACTAGTAGCTTACCTTTTGAGTGGAAGTAGTAGGAATAGGAGCTCCTCTTCTTGCAATCACCGGGATGGTGATGGGGTACTCCTTGGATCTTTTTGTAGGTTGCACCACTTTTTCCTTTTTTTTGGTCTACTCTCCCGGTCATAACAACATATGATCATTTGTTCATCTCAGCCACTACATCATCATAATCATCTTCATCATCCACACCTTCAAAGTGGTGAGGAAATGAACGAGAACCACTAGAATCCTCCAGCTTCTTCATCATCTTCTCTTCTTGTTCATCATAGAGCCCATTTTCTTCCTCATCATCAAAGGCTCAAGAACCTCACAAGTAGCATTGAAATGCACCTTGAGGGGGACCTTCAATGGCCAACCTGGTTTGAGAAGAGGGAAAGTGGTTCCTAGATGAAAGTTCTTCCTTGGAACATCTTGATATGGAGCATGCTTGAGACAATTGTTTCTTGATGGAAATGAGGTCATTATCCATATTTTACACCATCAATCGATCTACATTACCTCTAGGAGGAGAGGAAGAAAGATGATTTGGATTTGAAAACTCCCTTTTCAGCTTTCCAGACATGATCAAGTCATCTTCCACACTGATAGCCAATCTCTGATCAACATCCAAAGTTTACAAGATTTTCTCTCCTCGGGGCATAGCTTACTTCGATAATTGAGCATTCAAGAAGAAACACTTCTGAATCTGATCAACATGCCTAGTATTTACTGGAATCTTGTTAATCAACTTGTTAAACTTGGCCACAAATTCTCTCATAGGCTCATGTGGATCCTTGATTTGAGAAATTTGAGCTAGCAAAGCATGCACATCTTCAACAGGTTTGAAATGCTACTCAAATTCAGTCCTCATAGTAGTCCAATCGGTGATGGTCCAACAAGAAGATGGTAAAACCAATCTGCAACATTATCTTGTAAGGTCTCCACAAATAGCCTAATAGAGACATCCTCATGTTCAACTCCAAGGACCCCACACGCAACAATGAAGGTTGTAATGTGTTCATCAGGGTGCACTTTTCCATCACCTCTAAATTTGGGAAAATTCTTCCTATTACCCCTAGGTAACTCATGCAATGGTTGAGGAAGAGCCAGAGGCCCAACTCTTTTTCCCCAAGGATGAGGTGATTCCATCCTTTGAAATATTTCTTGAAATGGAACTGAGACACCAACAAGAATTAGGGCATGAAGATTGGGGCTAAGTTGTGCTTGAGGAATGCTACTACCATAAGCTTTGTCTTCAAAAGAGGTGTGCTTGTGGAAACGATCTCTTCTATTTCTTCCTGTTGGAGGAAGTTGAAAACCTTGTTGATCTAGGATTTTAAATTGGGGATCTTCAATTCCAAGAGCCCTTCTACCATGAGTGTATCTTAGAGTCACTAGATCAAAGAAATGATCAAATTAGTTGTTCTTTTTAGAAAGGAAATTTGTTGAACAAATCCCTAGCGGAGTCACCAAAAACTGTTGGGTTTTAGATTTGCACTTGGAATGAAACCATAATCAGGGGACAAGCAAGTCCCTCCTCTTTAATGGGAGAGGTTCCCTTATTAAAAGTGGGGAAAACTATGTACAAATACACAATATTTCATTCAATGGTGGTTTCCCGATATCTTGAAATGTGTTTTATGCCTAGAAAGTTATCAATACATGAGGATAGAAGACTTGAAGAGAGGAGGGAGGTAGAAGAAGACAATACTTTTAAGGAAAAGAGATGGCAGAGAAAACCCTTATATGTATTGAGAAAATGAGATATAGAATAGAACCATTCACATTTATAATGGGCACAATCCACAGACTCAAAGTTCTTGAGATTGTATAAACTAGAACACAAAGTTTCTAAGCATGCAAGGATTAAATGATTCATAGATTAGAGCAAGAAGGAAAGAGAAAATAGAGAAAAGGGGAAAACCCTTTGTATTGATTTCTTCCAATTCAGAAGTTACAGTTTCAGAATATCAAAATTCCAACCTCTACAATGGCTTTGAAAGCTCATGATATAGCTCACAAGAGATGGTTACAACTTCCTCGAGCAAGCAAGAAATAGTTACAACTTCCTCGAGTAAGCAAGAAATGGTTACAAATTATTCCAACCATTCACGCCCTTTCAAATTCTTGATTCACAAAGAAACGTTAATGGCAGAAAAACCAGGTTCAAATATACCGATCGTTACATTATTTTTCTAGTTAAAATATGGGCCATTTGATTTGCTTTTACAACTTTAAATTTAGGCCACCCATGTGGAAGGAATTGATTAGAGCGGGCCTATGGGTTCCTTTTGCATTTGGTGCCTTTGAAGTTCAGCACTAGACTGACACGTGAGAGCTCTAAGTTATCCTTTATACTTATCCAAGTTGGGCCTATTTCGCTTGACTTAGGTTGACCCTATACACGTGCGAGATGGTGTTCATTTGAGTTTCCATTTTTGAAATTCCTCTTAAAACTATGCCAAGCTGACACATGGCTCCCTCTCGTTGGTATTAGACTTTTCAACTGGCCAACTTTGTCTCTTCATTAACTTTGACTATGTGATGAGTCGACGCTCATTTGAGTTTTCACTTTGGAAAAGCCTCAAATTGTGCCATGATGATGCATGTCTCCTTCGCTGGTCCCGACATGGTGAGATGGAGCTCATTTAGAGATTTGCCCTTTAATTTCACTTTCGAAATGGCACCATTAAGGCCCGTGGAGACTTCTCTCGCCAACCCGCCCATACTTAGTAAATTTCAACGATAACTCTTCCTCTTTTTGGACTAGGACACATGGAGGATCGTGCAAAATTTGAGAACTACCCTCGGCTTCAACTCTTGAAGTTGTGTTGATGAGGCATGTGGAGCCATCCACTGAACCTTTCATACTTAGCCAATTTTAGCTTGTTTACCTTCATTTGTACTGGGACTCGCAGAAAGCCTACGCTTATTTGAGGACTATCCCTTGGACCCTACCCCTAGAGTTATGTCATTTGGGTGCATGGAGGCTTCCGATGACACTTGAAACATGGCCAAACTACATCTAATCAGAGATGGACACGTACTACCCATGGATTCTAGGGTAAAAATTAATGGGGAAGATACACTGTCATTCCTGACTATTGGAAGAAAATAAAAAGAAGGGAAGAAACTTCACCATTACAATTGAATTTCAAAATGTTATCCATGAATGGGAAGACTGCAAAAATTCTAGGCTCGATGTGATCCAATAATCCAAGGAATAGACTCAAAATTTTCAAAACTTGACTTCAAAAGAGGGGATTTTTAGGGCAACAACAATGTGGGAGAGATTTAAATCAAGCTGGCCTACTGGATGCCTTTTACATTTTATACCCTTTATAGAAATAACACTTTGGAATTGTTCCACCCACCCACTTTTGATATGGTCTTGACACGTGGCCTTTCTTGAGTGGGGACAGAGTCACGGTTTACTTTTACAATTTTACCTCTTTTCAATGCGGGCTCAAAAACACAAATTGCCCCGTTGGCCCACTTCCCGCTTTGACCTTCGATGTGGGCTTAATATTTGAATTTTTACTAGGCATGGGTGGGGCTGTGGGTCACTTTTTAACTTTAAGCTCCTTTAATGAAAACAAGGCTCAAATTCTCAAATTACCCCGATGGCCCGCTTCCCACCTTGACTTTCTATTCAGATTAATATTTCTCCCTTTTGTTTAGTGGGTCCGTATATTTGACCCTAGACATGTGGAGAGATGGCACTCATTTGGAACCTACCCTTGGATTTTTCCTTGAAATTGTGCCAAGCTAACACATGGAGAGGTCCACTAGTTCTTTATACTTAGCTGATTTGGGCTTACTTCCCACTTGACTTATGTTGACCTCTAGACACATGGAGAGTTGGAACTCATTTGAGTTTTTGCTTTGGATACGCCTCCTAAAATTGTATTGAGATGACATGTGGCTCCTTCCATTGGTCCTAGACTTTTCAACAGCTAACTCTATCTCTCCATTAACTCTGACCACATGGTGAGTTGGCGCTCATTTGGAAACCAAACTTTTGTTTCACTTCTAAAATTATGTCATTGAGGCACGTGGAGGCTTCCGCCGACCCACTCATACTTAGTCAATTTAAGTAATCAACTTTGTCTCTTTTTGGACTTGGGACATGTGGAGGAGTGATGCAAGTTTGAGAACTACCCCTATTTTCTACTCTTGAATTTAAGGTGATGAGGCATGTTGCGCCATCCACTAAACCTTCCATACTTAGCCGATTTAGGCTTGTTCTATCTTCATTTTGTACTGGGACATATAGAAATCCCGCGCTTATTTGAGGATCGTCCCATGGGCCCTACCTCGAGTTGCGCCATTTGATGCATGGAGGATTCTATTGTTGCTTAAAACATGGTCATGCCACATCTAATCAGATATATCCACGTACTACTCATGGATGCTGGGGAAAAAATTAACAGGAAGATACGCTCGTCATTCCCAACTGTGTGAAAAATAAAAAGAAGGGAAAAACTCCACCATTACGCCCGACTTTCAAACTATTCTCCACGGAATGGAAAACTGCAAACAATACCAGGCTCGACGCAATCCATTACTCCAAGGAACCAACTCAAATTTTTTGAAACTTGACTTCAAAAAGAGGGGAATTTTGAGTGCGACAACACCATGTAAGAACCAATCACAGATATGTCAATAACCAATATCCAACCACAAAGATCCATTATATTAATTATTGTAAAACACAAAAGTTGCATACATACATAGTAATGTTACCATAAGTCATGCACACACATAAACCAACAACATAACTCTAACAAAACATGGATCCCTAAACCTTGCAAATAAATACATATATATTTGGGTGGGGACTTTCCCTTTGCTGCTTATGCATCTCAAAATAGGCTACATGCTAATAATAGCCATGTGCCACTACAATATAAATAAAAATCATGCAAGCTCACTAACAATAGATTATCTAATAATATAATTATAGTCTAATCCTATTAATAGCTCAAAACTATGCATGTCTCTTAATCTTCCACTTGTCCAAATTATCCTTTCTTCACTTCCAATTCTTCATACAAATTACGTGCTCGCACTCCATGTTCATATTTAGCCTCATACCGAAAAATGGATAAATCTTTTTTCCTTTCTTTCCCATGCATGTCCTATTCCAATATACTTTCGTGCTCAACTATGCACCCTATGTATGGGCACCATGTCCTTATGTACCTTCAATACTTATGCTGCAATTCATTAGCCCAACATTACCCCAAAATTTCTTCATCGACGCCTTGACAATGGGTAATCATGATTTATCTCTCCATGATTAAAGAATAAAGAATGAAAGAATATCTACACAAAAATAATGAAAGAATACTTGTGCGCTCTATCCTTCCATAGGTAGAATTAACTCTAGATATTCAGCTTTAACTTCTACTCCTAACTCATTCCAATCACTCAACACCTTATTAGTTTTATCGAGGATGTCTTCGCTTTCTACTTTGACCTCCTTCTATTTTCTTCCCCACCTGTACTCACCTTTATAGGATATATCAATGCTTCTCTAGGCTTAGGGAAAGTGGAATCCATGAATTCCACCTCAACTCCCCCTTGTGTCTTAGGGTGCAACTATACAAATACTCTATGGATAAATACCTTAATGGTCACATTGATCTATGGGTGTAGATCCAATAATTTGGGCTCCAATACTTTGAGGTATGTAGGCATGGATTCATACCGTAGGTGGCATGAAGAGTGTGTACATCAGAATCAACCTTATCCACATCATAAGTTAGAGCACTTCAAATACTTTGTAGTGAATGCAAATGAGAGTTTTCACCTCGACCCCATCTCTCCATTCATCTATTTGAATCTTCCAAGACTAAAGTGTTACATTACTGAAAAATTCACTTGGTCCCCAACCACTATAGGGAGTTCATGTGGAATGTGCCATTCATTCTCAAAGGCCTCATACATAGTCTTTCATACCATCTATTAATGTGTGCCTTGTATGCATTTGAAATATTTCCATCGTAAGTGAATCTTACAAATTACATGGAAGGTGATGGATCTACTGGTGGGTAAACCCACACATTCCCATCAAGTTCATCTGGGATGCCTACCTCCCAAAATATGATCAAAATAAGGATGGAACCCCATGTGATTTTTTGCTCTCTAAATTTTGTAAACATTCCTCTTCTATGATGTTGTTCGCAACATATCATGCCAGTCAGTAATGCGCCCTATTCAAAATTTTGTAAACTACATACATAAACCTCTTGTTTATATTTGTTCTAGTGCTCGACACACCCAACTCACAGCTCATGAGTCGAGAAATGACCCTAAGTTCCATATCAATCAAATCTGAAATGGTTTATGCCTTACCTCCCTTCTCATAGTTTATTTTCTTGTAAAAATCCTCAATTTTAATTATGGCCTTCAAATCTATGGATACATCCTCCCCGTGCTTCCTAGTCTTGTAACTCATCCAATCAATTAGCCTTTAAGGTAAATCCTTCTCCCCGCGAAGTAGAAGTCTTCGTGTACCCACGACATTAACCACTAAAATAAATGTGTGGGTTTTGTGAAGAATGGAAGCTCTCATAACTATAAAATGCCTTTTTTCCAATTCTCTCTACACATAGTCATTAATTCAAGGGTTTACCCTTGGGAGTGTCCATGTCCCATCCTTTATGTGGTGCTTCTTATAATTGGAAAACACTTGAATATCATGAAGTATAAGATTTCATAATATAACCTCGAGGCCCTCTTTGTCACCGTTTTGCTTCCTACGTGTCCTAGGTGTTCTATACTTTGACCCTTCTCTACTTGGAGGTGACTTCCAACTACTACAAATGTATGAAACCCTTTAATACTCTATTTCCAATTCTCCAACCAAGGCATAAAAATAAGGAATCATATAGAAAAATCATCTGTCAAACTTCAATCTTCTTATGCTTAATATTCCTATCATACCATGCTTTCTTCCATAGACTTTTCTATCTTCCAGACCAATCCCAAGATGCATTAACTACCTTTTGTTATACTCACATGGTCACTTTTCATAAATCACTCAACCTTCCTCAGTAAACACCTATGCACACTACTTTATCCACTTTAGTGCTAAAGTTCCCAAATGAGCCTAACCATAGCCAATTCATAAATGGCGTCATTTGTATCTCGCACTTCAATCCACACACTCATGCATAGTCTTTATCATCAACATTAATCTTCCTATGCACGTATATACATGAAAGGAAACACAAATAAAGGAAGGGTAAAAACAAAGAAGAATTTCTATGGGAAAATAATCCTCCATGCCAAACACCAATCTTGGAAAGGGTATAAAATGGAATCATATAGAAAAATCATTTTTGAACTTCAATCTTCTTATGCTTAATATTCCTATCATAATGCACCTTCTACCCTGGACTTTTCTATCTTTCGACTCCAATGAGCAAAGCCTTCATCAAACTACATAGAGTTTATCAATGCACTTTGTCTTTATCCCAAATCCTCCTATGCATGTAATACTTAACATGAATTCTATGGGAAAATATCCTCCATCAAACACCAATGAAAAGGTGTGGCGTTGTTCAAGAATGTTTTCCTATATGCCCAAAGTACAATAGAGAATTTTTCTTCCCAATCCTTCCTTCCAACATCACAAATATTTGTAAATGTATGCCCTAATATCTTGTTAAAATCCTTAGAGTACCATTAGCTTGTGGATGATAGGGTGTTGTTTTGTGATATGCCACCATAAACTCAGCCTAATAATATCCTAATAGTCTCATTCAAAAAGTGTGTGCCCCTATCACTTGTCAAGCTCAATGGGCATCCATACTTGCTGATTATGTTATCCCATGAGAACCTTGTTGTTGTAGCTGCCGTAAAATCCTTTATAGGCACCACTTATACCCACCTTGTAAGATAATATATACAAGTTATAATATAGCACAATCCAATCCTACGTGCGGGTGGAGAAATAGGAGCCAAAAATTTAATTTCCCATTTTTCAAAAGGTTTTTCACTAGCAATAGTCCTCAAAGGCATCTCATCCATATGCCCAGATTTCCCAAGGAACTGAAAATGATCAAATGCCCTTGCATACTCCTTACAATCCTTATATAGTGTTTCCCACCACAAACCAGCCCATCGAATCTTGCATGCAGATTATCTCCAACATAATTTCCACCTGTAATCCCACCATGAGCTTCCTCCATAATAGCTTCACACTCATGTTCAAGTACACACTAGCATAAAACTTCATCTCAACCTAGTTTGTATAAATCTCCACTGATCAACATGTAAGGTACAACATGAATGACAAGTTACTTCTTCTCTATACTCTTCATTCCCTCAGGTGCCATGCTAGTATGAAAAATATAGAAATATCTTCTAAGTTAGAGGGCATGTGATTTAATCTGAATAACTATGCATTTGGCATTGTATCCTCAATGTTCGTGTGTGTCCTCTTCTAAATTAATCCTTGATAAATGATCTGGTCCAAAGTTTCTCTTGCATGGAATTACCACCACTATAAAGTCAAATTACTAGAACAACAGAATCCAATGGCATATGTGCCATTACAAAATGGGCTTGTTCACCAAATACTTAAGTGCCATGTGATCTAGATAGAATATAAATGGAGTTTTGAGAAATTATTGTCTAAAATTATACAACACGTAAATCATGGACAAGGATTCACACTGTGTATTTATATATGTAGACACCAAAAATCTTCACACCCCGTTTCCACACAAATAATTGAATAAATATACCTTTCTGCATACCATTTCATGACCTAAGTCATCAATTTGATTAAAATTGCCATCACATCATTTAAACAACATACCTAAACCTAGGTCATTACCCTTACATCCCCTTAAATTAATTAATTAATCACTCACTTCACATTTTCTAAGTCACATTCCCTTCCCATGGTTAATTAATTAATTAATTAGTTAATTTGTATATTCCACTTCACCCCTACACCTCACCACGTGAACTTGTCATGACTCACTAGTTATGACTAGTTTAACTAGGAAACCTTCTAAATATACCATCTACCTATCCTAACCATCTTTATCCTCATCTAGCTCATCCCTATGACAAGTCCCTACTTCACACTAGTTACGACTAGTTTAATTAGGGAACCTACCAAAAACACTCTTTTCCTATCCTAACCACTTCTATCCACATCTAACCCCATCCCCCTTGACATATTAACACAACTCCACTCTCATCTTTGAAATCCCAAGCACTATACTTCAAAATAGTAAGTTTATCCCTCCATATCTCTCCCAAACTTGAACTAAAAAAACACCGGTGATTTCCATGGTCCATGTTGTCAATCTATAAATACCCATTTTCCCGCATCTCTTTACAACCATTCATGATCATTCGATGAATCCAAGAGAATTGTCAAAAATTATCGTTTCATTATAAGTGTTATTAAGTTTCATATTATCATCTTACATCTAGCCACAAAACATTTTCATTCATCAAGCATTTGGAGCCTTTTTGAAGCTTCATTTGTCAAACCACAATCACATATCAACCTATCATCACCCATTATCATTAAAAGGTTCATCATTATTTTGTAATTTTTTTCCTTCATCTTAAATGTACTTGTCTAATCATTTATAATCTCACCTTTTTCATTAGAAGATCATAGTTTCATATTAGTTAATCAAGTATCTTATTTTAGAGATTTGTTAAAATTTCTTAATCACTTACGCTCCTGGAATTACTCATGTGATTCCTAGTAATCACTTGTGTTTCCTATATTTTCTATTTATTTAATAGTTAGATTTCATTTAGAACTTTTTATCAAATATCTTTTTTATTTTTGTGTTACTAATCTCTTGTCACACATGGATTTTAGATTATAAGCGGATCTAACAATCTAATCAAAAACATCAATTCTCTAACAATTATTCAACATCCTCTGCATTGGGAACATTATGATACTTTTCACATGACTTAGAGTTGTACACTATCCATGAAGCTCCTATTGATAGATTAAATAACATCTTTGAGTCCACCTAAGAAGATCCGCGAGGCCACCAATGAGTTTTGGGAAGCCTACTATGAAGTGCAACACATCCAATCTGACCTAGCTTGGTTTGAGTATCAACACAAGATGGGATCACATCCTGAACAAATCTTGATATTGAACCCGAATAAAAATTGAAAGTAAAGTTAGAGTTCAAGACTTAAATCTGAATTTGTACGTCAATACGATACTAAGGAGAGGTATTCATACTTCTTCATAGATGACTACATTGAGGAGAGCCTGATTTGTATTTCTCTGAGGAGGATGACCTAACAGCTATTTGTGGGTTCAAATTTCTCTAAGAATCTGGATATTGATCTGGATTTTGATTTTGATCCCTAGACTTATTTTCTTCCATGTTGAAATCATAATAGTTGAATATCTTTATTAATATAAATAATTCATAAACATTTGATCATGTAATTTCATATATCATATGCTATATCTCATTTTCATAAATAAAATTAAGTGTTTTAAAGTGGGTTGACATCCATGTAAGGAATTCCTTTGACTTCTGGGAACTGGCCTTTTCAGGAAACCCACCTATCATATTACTAATCCATCTTGTGTAGTGTTTGTGATTGTAGATTTATTCATAGGAAAGGAGCTTGATCCATTATTCAAGGAGTGCAATAATAAACATCCATTATCATCATAGTGGGTTACCTTGGAAACCCCGTCATATTTGAGGTTGATCTAATTTTACCTCATTATATTATCCATTGAATGGTAAAGATGAAATTGACATCAACATTTTGGCATGCACCTGGTGGGACCTTGTCCCTTGATTCTATGATTTATTTCATCAACTAAATAGTATTTGTTTTTCTAATTATCGTGTGATAATCATCTATGATTAGACTAATCTCTTGTGATTAGGCCAAATCACCTACATTTTTTCTTATGTGTTTTTCTTATAATAAGCCTCATTTTACTTTTTACTTCTTGTTTTTCTCTATTTTTTAACCTTATTTTTCTATTTTTGAAAAACTTGTTTGATGGATTTCAAAATTACTTATTATGAAAATTTGCTAAAATCTATAAAAAAAGAGTGATCTCATGATAAGTCCTAAAACCTTCCTTTTGCTTTCGGTTTTGCATATTTTTTTATTGTCCTCATCGAAATCAAAATTTCATTTTGGGTTTTAAAATAAAAATTGCATCCTTCTTGTTTCACATAGTATAATTAGGAAAGGAAAATTGGTTGCATTCACTTTATCTTTCCCCCACACAAAACCAAATCACCTTAAAATCAAAAAACATTCAAACAAATCCACCAGGTGATAACTAATTAGGATTTCATCACCCAATAGGAAAACCAACTCGATGTTCGGTTGATATAATCTTATGTTTTTAGTATATATGGCTCAAGCACTGACTCCCTTATCGTAGTATGAAGTTAGGGAGAGGCCCCAATATACTTTGTACTGCAACAAAGCATCAAGATTTCGGACTCACATACCTTTGGATATATCGAGGACTCACCTTTAAACATTCCTAAAACTAACCATAGATGACCATTTCTTATGAATCTTGTTAACCATTTTACACATTTCCCTCTTCCATAATTAATAAATATAAATATAAAACAATATTATTTCTTGCTTTTAATTACTATTTGTAAATCAACCCAATTAGTTATTTTTCATTTTTTTGTTTGTTTTGTGTTTGTTTTCCATGGCACTTACCAGACAACAAGATTGTAATAAAACTTTTGAAAACATGTCCACCCCACTACCTATATCATTTTAGTAGCATGATACATCTTACGCTAGAATACCATTCCTACAATGTTTTTACACCAATGTAACAACATATCCCATTTATCAAATAATTACATCTAATCCCTTTCTAACACACATGTCCACCCCACCACATACATTTCAACAACATGTTCCATTTTATACTACATCATTTCCTACAACATTTTCTACACCAACACAACAAAAATCCCATTTTATCAAACAATTACATCCACTCCCTTTCTAACACCCAACAAACTTGGAATGAATTAGGGGCCAACTATAATGAAGAAATGAGAAACCACTCTTCAATTCCCCACATCAATATCATGGTCAAATCCTTCATACATCTAGACTAGAAGAAACAGAACACCCCTTTTCTCCTAGTTCTCAACTAGAGGCACTAAACCTCCTTTCTATAATAGAGGAGACCCTATTTTTGAAGAAATGTTAGATTCAAACCCTATTTCTCTCAACACTTATCTAGTAGCTAGAATGTTCAATACAACCATTTACACCCCAACCAATTCCATACACTTATAATCCTTCATCTTCCATTGCACATCTCATCGATCAAAATCAAGAACCGGTCATCCAATAATTGTACTCATACACTTCAAAACAAATCAATCAAAACATCAAATTTCAGTCAACCTAAAATCTCAAACATCAACTTCCTATTCCTATTAACCAATTTGAAGCATCAAATGATCAGTATTCTACTAGTCAACTTGAGATATCGATGTCTCTTCAATCCCTATTTATGACCTTCATATGATTTCATCACAAAACACATCTACTCAACAATCTACATCTTCACCAAGCCCTTCTATAGGTTCTACACCTCCCTAAGCAATACCACAACTTCCTCACCTACTCCCTCTGGTCTCTTCATAGGTACAAACACCTCCATCAAGTTCGTGGCTTTCTACTATTGTATCTTCACAACCAGTTACTAGTCCCATTCAAAACATCACCATGTCTATCCCTACAACTACACCACTATCAATACCAGTGTCATTTCTAGTACTCACCTGTTTCACAAGTACATACCACAACCATCACAACCACTAATCTCCATGCCACAATCTACACCTCTTCAAAACATTCCACAACACAATATCCCACAACAAAATATTCCAACAAGCACCATCATCCTTTTCTCTTCTTATATCCTTCAGAAAGTCACTTACATATTCACAACCACTCACTTATACATCAATACCATTACAATACCACTACATACATATACAACCCTCATACCTTTAGCTTCTCAACAAAGTATTCCATCTCATCAAAATATCCCACAACAAAACATCCCTTATCAAAAATATACCACAACAAAACATCCCACAATACAATATACCTCAACAATACATGCCTCAACAAAACATTCCACAATATAACATCTCACAACAAAGAATATCCCTTACCAACAAAATGTTCCTCAACAAAATGTTCCTCAATAAAATATTCCCAACAAAACATTCCCTACTAACAAGGCATTCCTCATAGTATAGGCATACTCACAACCTAGCTCATTCTTTCATTTCAACCTGGCTCATCCTCACAACAAAAAACTCAACCGATCCTCTCCAAGCCCTTTTGAACCACATATCCAGTCTTGAAGTTGCTTCATCTTCATCCAAGAATGTGCTCTCCTATGACCAAATTTGCAATGAGCCCATTCACCCTTCAGTGCCATATAAATCATATCCACCTCACTGGGAACTTCCAAAGTTCATCAAATTTTACAACAAGGAAGATCCCCAACAACACATCCATGCCTTTTCATCACACCATGCTATCTAATAGCTCATGATCAAGACCTCATGTTGAGGACCTTTCCCATGTCCCTTTTGGTCCTACCTTGGATTGGTACAATAACATTCCACAACATTCCTTATTCTCCTTTTACAAAAATTTTCAACTTTTCTTAGAACACTTTTCCATAAACATAGCCACAAAGTCACTATCAATGACCTATATGCCATCAAACAATTCAAAGATGAATCTATTGCTGATTTTGTCTCCCATTGGAGAGGTGTAATTAATCAACTATCCTTTTCATTACCACAAAAACAAAATTAATCAAGTTTTTTTTTCATGCATGTGCTAAACATATCTCATCCACATTACAAATCCAATCATTTCAAAATTTTGATGAGGCTTTCACCATGGCCCATAAATTGGAATTGTGAGCTCTAGAAGATGGTCGGGTTAAGCTTCATCCTAAGAAACCAAAAGTTGAGTTTCCATCTAAGTCATCATCCAACCCCGATAAGTCTAAAACATCTACTGCCAACCATCATAGTTAAATCTTCTCCCAAGGAAAATCCCCTACCGAAGTGTTCCCATCAACAACGTAGCTATACACCTATAGGAGAGACTTATAGTGTATTTTTTGACAAATTTTTGCCTCCAACATGATATCTCTCCCACCTATTTGACCCATCGACACATCAATATCTAAACCCATTTGGTACCAAGATAATGACTATTGTAAATACCATAGGGTTAATGGACATGACATCAAAAGGTGTCACACATGTTTGTAATGTACTTCAAGATTTGATTGAAAAAGGTGAACTCCACTTAGATAATCCAAATGCACCCCCAAATCAAAATCTTGACATATTTAAAAACCTTTTCCTGAATCACCCCTCATCTTTAGATCAACCACAAAAAAATGTTGTTCACACCATCAATACAATAAAAAGATAGAACCTATCCTTGAACCTACCTCATTACCTATCAAATCAAAACCTGTAGAATCAACACCAGTATCCAATGAGCCTAAAACTATGACTATTAAATCTCACCTATTGAGAATATTACTAAAACTATTCCCACATCCTCATCACATGCCATTACTGAATCCATACTACATCCTCTACACCTTCCAAAACTACACCTAAGCCACATCCGACAAACAACCCAAAACACCTTCTACCTTAGGAAAATCTAACTCTTTTGCATCCTCATCAACCACACCTAGTTCATCCAAAACCACAAAAGGACCTCATAAACAAGGTATTGTTTAGGTTTCAAAATCCCTCAATATGTTTTTCAGATCAAATCCCTTTGTGTGGACCTTACTCCCTTATACCTGTTAATCACCCTATTATTTTAGGGTCAAAATCCACCTACCAAACCCCTACATTAAGTCCATATCCTGCACATATCACACAATCCAACTATCCTCATCCCAACCATCCACAAACAAACATCTATACTAGGTCCTTTCCTTTACCCATCACATAGTCTAACTATCCACACCAATGCCACCCATATCAAGGTCCTCATCCTCCATCCATTGTGGCACCTAGCCTCCATGACCAACAAATAAACAACTGTAGCTAAAAATTTTTACTTCCTCCCAGAGAAAATATAGATGCAACCTTGTTACCATCCACGTCTACACCTAAGGGGTCATTATGCCACCATCTTAGATGACCTCCTTCAATGGTCACTTATTACATTACCACCTCCTAAGTTATTATGATCATCGAGGATGGAAACCTTCCTAGTATGAATTCAATTTTTTTGTGATTACCATAGAACATGAGGCCATTCCATAGAAGATTGTAGGGCCTTTCACTTAAAAGTTCAAGAAATTGGCAGTCTCTCTTCCTTCCTTCTCAATCAAACACAACACCAACATCAACATCATCATCATCAAAACCTAAAAAATCCATCCCTAAAATACCTTCTCATCAAGTCGATGTCATACACATCACTACTCATTCACAAAATTATGAAAAGAACCATCTGAGCCTAAGAAAAGTAAAAATTTCATGTTATACCTCCACCTCCCTAAATTATCAGCTTCATCTGATAAACCTAAGATATCTATTTCCTTAGCTCCCAAGGTGTCTAATCAAACACCATCATCCAAACCAAAATTCAATACAAGAAAGCAACACCCCCTTTCACTATGGTACAAAAGGTTGTTATCAAGAAATTACACCAATCCCCCATTAGGATGTCACTTTATGAACTAGTTCAAACATCACCTTTTCACAAACAAGATATGATAGAAGCCCTCAATCCATAACCATACCAGCCAATGATCCTGTTCCTTTCACAAACTTTTTGTAGGTGCTCTTAAAGCATCCACCACTATATCATTTGAACCATCTAAAATTCCCTCTCTTAGACCAGAGGACCATGACCTACCACTCTTCATTACCACTCAAATCAATGACATCTCCATCAAAGAGGGTCATGATTGATAGTGGTGCCACCATTAACATCATATCATCCCTCACCTTTGACCAACTTAAACTACCCAACACATTATCACTCAAACTCTGTCTTATTATGATCCTTCAATGACACTATCACACCCACATTAGGCACCATCATATTCTACCTTAAAGTTGGTGTCAAAACCCTACGAATCTCTTCTACATTATAGAAGGAGAGTTTCAATACAATATGTTGTTAGGATGCCCTTGGATACCACCATGCATTGTGTTCCTTCCACCCTCCATCATTGTCTCAAATATGAACATGAGGGTCGAACCTTTTCACTATCCCCACTGATCCAAATCCATTTCACTAATTGATTGTTACATGATGTACCACCCAAATGATGTCCTTGTACCTAAATCCACCTGAGTCATCTAATGAAGCATCTACTAGCACATATATCCCTTCTTCCAAGTTACTAGATGATTCCTCTCTAGTGAGGTTGTAAAACATCTTACACTTGGGAATATCATCTCCTCATGCTCAACTCCATCCCTTCACCCAAAACATATGGCCCCGAAAACAACCCATGTATGACCCAAATGTAGGAGATATTATCTCTTATATGGTCCTTCTTATCTCAAAACAAACCTCATCTATGGGGGACTTGATAATCCTCCATCCCATGTTATCAATCCACACCATGCCATGCCATTCACATTAAACTTCAAATCCCTTGATAATCCAAACTTTTCTCGTATGTATCTTCATCATTGTGCATGGAGAGGTTTTGGCCTTGTCATTATGAACAAGGAACCCATGACTTAATCATCCATGCATTCTCTTAAAGCCTATGAGAAAAGTGGTTTAGGTTATAAAAAATTCCAGCTCTGAAATATGCAAAGCCACTACATCCAAACTTGCTACATCCATGTCTCCATTTCCAAACTAGAACCATCATCACCAAAAACCCTGAAGATCCTATGGACACAGATGACACCATATCCATCCCACCTAATTTTTTTAATCAATGTTATATCTTTAGGGCCACTTACTTATCAATCCAATCACTCCACTAAATCATTACCCCTTGTTTGGCCAGAAATGGTTGATGAAGATTCACCTACTATGTAGATATCCTCCAGTGTCAGGATGACCAGGATATCCTTTCCCATATGGGAGATGAAGACCATTTTCTTCATAAATCCCTACCATCTGACACACCAACTCTCCTTAATGAATCCACCCTCGATGTTAACTTAGGCACCCCTCAGATCCTCACATAGTTAAGGTTGGTCAATCTTTAAATCCACAAGAACTAGATGATTTCACTTCATTCTTAACAAAATATCACCAAGCCTTCACCTGGTCATATAATGATATGCCTAGAATGATCCTAACATCATCATACACAACATAGTCACATATCCCGATGCTAATCCAGTTAAACAAAAAACTCCATAAAATGCATCCCCGTATAGCTCTCCTTGTTAAGGAAGAGTTACAATGCCTTTATCTACTAACTTTATCATACCCATTGACTATCCACAATGGGTCTCTAACATCATCCCCATAACTAAAGCTTCAAGAAAGATACACATTGCATAGATTTTAGGGATCTCAATCTCTCACTTGTCCTAAAGATGATTTCCCTCTTCCAAACATAGATCAGCTTGTCGACCTAACATTGGCCATGAAATGCTTTCCCTCATGGATGGATTTTTTGGTTATAACCAAATCCTCATTTCCCCCAATGATCAACACAAAAATTCTTTCATCACCCCTTGGGAACCTTCTTACTACCGTGTCATGCCATTTGGTCTTAAAAATGTAGGGGCTACTTATCAATGTGCCATGACATACATTTTTCATGACCTCATCCACAAAATTGTGAAGACTACGTCGATGACCTTTTAGGAAAATCCAAATCATGAAAAAACCATCTTGATGTCCTTGAATCAATCTTCACTCATCTCATCTAATTTTTGTCTTTCATCTTAATCCTAATCCTAAAAGTGTGTTTTTGGTGTTCTCACCTGGAAAAATTTTTAGGATTCATCATATCTATCTCGAGGCATTGAAGTTGACCAGAAAAGGTTAGAGAAATCATTGAAATGCCTCCACCATCTAATCTTAAACAACTATGTAGCCTCAAGGTAAATTACATAGTCAATTTGACATTTCATATCACAACTTTTTGACCATTGTCAACCATTTCACCATCTACTCCACAAAGATGTAAAATTTCATTGGGATTTTGATTTCTAAAAGCCTTTGATGAAATCAAACAATATTTATTATCACCTCCTGTGCTTACTCCACCTCATGAAGGGGAGCCATTTTATCTATACATATCCACTTAGAACATGCTCTAGGAGCTATGCTCACCCACCATGATAATCAAGGTCATGAACATGCCATATATTACATTAGCCACACACTCCATGAGTATGAAAACATGCTACACTTAAAGCTGAAAAATTATGTTGTGCATTATATTTCACCACCTCAAACTTTGACATTATCTCCTCAATCACAAGACATATGTCATCACCATTTTAATCCACTTAAAACCATGTACTCTAAACCTTATCATAATGATCACATAACTCGATGGCTTATGCTCATGACTGAATTTTTGACCTCAAAATTATATCAAAAATCTATTAAAGGTCAGGCCATTGTAGATCAACTCGTTGATGCACCCCTTCTAGATAATCAATTCCTCATGAATACTTTCCTGATGAATCCATCAACAACATCGATGAATCTGATTTCATCCCCATTAAAATGACTCTCTTCTTTGATGGTTCTAAATTCCAAGAGGGGGAGGAGCTGGAGTCATTATCATACCTCCTAGAATATTCCACTTCCATTATCATTCAAACTTAATTTTGAATGTACTAATAACATGGAAGAATATGAAGCCTTAATCATGGGTCTAAATACCACTATTCTCTTAGGTGTCCACATCTAGAAATCTATGGAGATTCACAACTTGTCATCAGTCAAGTTAAAGGAGAATATCAATGTAAAAATGAAATCCTTCAAAAATATAAAGTTTTTTTGACTTTCTCCTTGGTGCATTTGATCATTATACCATTCAAGCCATTCCATGATCTTCTAATAGGTTTTAGAGACACTATGGCATCTCTCGGATCCCTCATCCCTTTTGAAATGGAAAAATCAAAGGATAAAACTAAAATGTCATGTAGTTGTTCAATGCTTGGACCATCCTTCACATCAAAATGAGCTTCCTTCCATTAATATCATTAAACAATAATCCACCTGATCTATGGTACACTAGATATATGATTATCTCATTGAATGTAAACTACCATCAGATTTATCACATGGTGCTAAATGATCATTTCTTCAATGCATGTCACTCACTTCATCATCATAGGTGGTATCCTTTATAAACATAGCTTTGATGGTATACTATTATGATGTCTTAAATCACATGAATCAATCAAAGCAATCGAAGAAGTCCATGATGGCATTTGTGGTGGTCACTTTAGTGGAAATGCCATCACTAAACATGCATCATATGGCTAGGGTATTATTGGCCTACCATCACCAAATATTGTTGTGCATATGTAAAGAAATGTGTTAAATGCCAACTCCACTAGATCTCATTCATGTCCCTAGTCAAGCATTACAACCCGCTCAAGACTTATGGCCTTTTTCTCAATGGGGTTAGACCTCATTGGTGCAATCAATCCTAAATCATCCCAACAACATCATTCCATTATCACAACAACTGAATACTTTACTAAGTGGGTTGAAGCCATCCCTTTAACCTCGAAAAAATCAAGGACCTATCATCAACTTCATATATCAAAATATCATATGTCATTTTGGTATCCCACATAAACTCATCACGAGATAATGGAAAATCCTTTAAAAATAAAGAAGTTAAAAATATCTGTGATACATTCAACATCAAACTCAGTTTCTCATCACCATATTATCCTCAAGAAAATGGATAGGTTGAGGCCTCTAACAAAACACTTAATAAAATCCTTATGAAAATAGTAGATGATGTAGGTAGGAATTGGCATCTCCAAATCTCATTTTCTCTCTGGGCTTATCGAACTAGCATCACACACCTACAGGTGCTACACCCTATTCAACTCATCTATGGCTCTCGAAGGTCATCCTACCTCTCAAAGTCCAAATTCATCACTTTGTGTATCTCTCAAATATTTCATCCTGATGAAGAATATCACCAAGACCACTTAGCACAACTTGAATTGTTAGATGAAAAATGTTTAACAACCCTTGAACATCATCAAGTCTATCAAGAATGTATTAGTAGAGCATATAAAAAACATGTCAAAAGAAATGTGACTTTAAAATTGGTGATCTTGTACTTAAAGAAAATCAAAATGTCACTACATTAGAATGGAGTAAACGTGGAAAGTTTTCCCCCAATTGGATTGGTCCATATGTTATTACTCACAAGTATGGGTCAGGAGCATATCATCTCACTTCTCTTGATGGGGAACCTAAAAGGGAACCTCTGAATGAATGCCTCACACTTGTGGCCTTTCTACTATTAAATAATTGATCATCATGACAATAGTTACATCCAAATCTATCACTTCATCATATCATTGTAATGATTTGAAAGTATGTGGTTATCCATCAACATCCTAAATACACCTTAAAGATGAGCACCATGGCTTTTTCATCACATATTTCATTTTGGAAAAGTTCCTTCCTTTGTAGGAACCCCTTAAAATCATTACACCCATCCATCATACCAATCAAAACATGACATGGGCATGTGTGTGTAGGTCATATACACATTTTATCCCCTCCTTGAAAAATGGTTTATTAGGGTTTTTCCCTCAGCTCAAAAAAATGTATGTAAAAATCATTTGGATGCTCCTCTTATCAAAATATCAAAATATAATAGATTGATCCCTTGAAGGAAAACTATTCACAAGTCTAAATCATTATCAAAAATATAAAAAAAAGTAGATTCTCCCTGAAGGATAGCTACCATCAAAATTATGGACCGATCCCTCGAAGGATGACCATCTTGTCAAAAATCAAAATGTAGACCATACCCTCGAAGGATGGCTACTCATAAAAAAGGCTTCCCACATTGATCAACCTTAAAATACATCAATATCAAAAGCATCTAGAAAGCTTTCCCACATCGATCAACTTTCCCATTATAGCAAGCTTCTCATCACAATCAATTTTGCTTCAAAATAATATAAAATTTGGGGCATTTTCCTATGAACTTTTGAAAAGGAGATCCCTTTCTCCCACATCGACCTACATACACAAAATCCCTTTTCATCATCCTAGAAAAGATACATTCACTCAAACCCACATTTCTATCATGATTTGTGTAACTACCCATTGATAATCTTATTTAACATTTGATAAGGCTACAAGTGCAAGTGTTTTTCAAAACCCATCACGTATATATCAAATCCATAATGGGGAAATCATTTCATTTTTACCTCATTTTATTTAGTTACATTTTGATATTTACCATATTTTAGGATCACATTTTAAAGTCATTTAAATCAATTAAACATTCAACCACATCTAATCATATATAATAAACATGTTTACAAACCATGCTTCTTAATATCCATCAAAATCCATCTAAAACACTAACACATTTCAAATAAAAAACATATAACATATAACACATATAAATAAAATAAATATAAACCATAAATCATCATCATCATATATATATATATATATCAAAGTTCATATACATCATAATCAAAGTCAAAAAAATCAATATATGTCATCATCATAAAAAAATGGGCTTCTATGAGCCTATGTCATCATATACATCAAATCAAGTAGTAAAATCTACATCTCCAAGTACTATACTAGCAGCACCCCTCTCCTCCAGAGAGCATGTGTGCCTCCAACAACACTTGTGTCTCTCACCCCCTCTAGGAACACTCATAACCACAACCTCACCTCCGGCTCCTCCCTCACCACCATCCACTCTCTCTCTCGGCCTCGAGGTGGTTTGTCCCACACTCACACACTTCGCACTAGGCCCTCTGCCTGCTGTTGTTGTAGCTACCCCTTTGGAAGCCAAGTGATCTACATACAAAGTGGCATCTGGGTAGTTCTTGATGATCAAATCAACATAGTAGTCTCTCTCTTCCCACACAACATCATAATGAGCCACTAAAATCATCCCAGGATGGAGGAGGTGTTGTAGGTGCTCCCCTCTACCTTCCTAGAATGAGCCATCATTGATAACTCACACTAGATATAGAAGGCCCCATGTGATCCCCAAGGCCTTCCTCAATGAATCCTATGTCCCTTATACTTGTCTCTATCATAGAGAGACCTATACAAGTTGTGCATAGAGACTATCTCACTCCCCCATCATCATATCTCTCACCATCATTCCATCCCTCTCCAATAATCAATCCATCTCTCTCTAATGAGGGTATCCCAAACACCAATCAGATCATCTCACTCTCTGAGCCGCGTCTCTCTCTCCCTCCACTATGGCCTTCTCATTCATCATCACTACAATATAGTAGTAACTAAGTCATCATCATCACCTCTCCTCCTCCTCATCATCAAAATGGCTCTCTCCCCCCTCCTATGCTCCTCCCTCTATTCGAGCAATGTACTCATCTCACCCTTTGTGCACCCTGTGCTACTCGGGCTCTCTAAAACTCCTCAAAGGATAGAACCCACCATGTATACTCTGGGGTAACCCCACATCATCAATCATGTACAATCACTCCCTCCTCATTAGGGCCTGTAGCCCCTGACAACTCAATAATAGGTAGGTCTCACCACTACTACCCTCATAAGTGTATCCACATATCTATCCTCCCACCTATATTGAATGGGCTCATGGGAACTCTCTGTAATAATCCAAACTATCTCTAAACATGATCAAAATGAAATGAAACTCATGCTCACCCTCTCTGTGTCTAGAGCCACATAGGTTATTATAAACCAAGTAACTCTTGAGGATACTCAGGCCAGGTAGGTAAATCCAAATAAGGCCTCCATACAACATCCCCACCTATAATCCAGAACAATAAATCTCTATAAATATGTCCACCTCCTCTTCCCCACATGACCCCTATCTGACCTCCACCTCATAAAATTAGGGTGTTGATCACCAATGCCCCATGGAAACCCTGTTGGTTGAGCAATAACAATATGTCTCCTAGCCCAAGCCTATAAGAAAACCAACATCTATACCATAATTTGTGAGCCCTCAGGCCCACAACTCTCTGAATGTTCTGAGTAAGTAGGGTGGGCCCCCACTCAAAAAAAGTGTATGATGATGCTCCATCATCTCAACACAACCCCTGTCATCATCCATGGAAAATGACCACTCCAAAATTATGGAAAAGGCATAACACATGATGGCCATCATAATCATAGTCATCGAACACAACCCTCTCTCTCAGGAAAATAAACATGACCATAGGAAAAACCCCCTGACTCATATATGATGTCTCCAACATCCTCCCCATATAATCTTGGTCATCACACCATCCTCTCTACCCTTAGTAATGGTATACCACACTACCCCATGGATTGGTAGTCTCAAAATATGGTGAACATCCTCCAAAGTAATAGTGACCTCTCTCGTATGGGAAACAAAAAAAGTGTTGGTGGAAAAGTTCCACCTCTCTATAGTAATGCCAGTATCAAGCCCGAACATCTATGGATCCATCTGTAATGCCTCATAGAACCAAAAACTGATAACCTCTACATGATCCCAATCATCATCTGACATATCCTCCTCACCTACTCTAAAATCAATGGAATGTGGTCGTGAATGTTTAATTTCACATCCACTTGCAAAAATAAACAAACAAACAACAATTATATCATCATAAACATAAAAAACAAAAAAAAAATAAAAAAATGCACCAACAACATCTAAAACATCAAAACATTCTTACTTCCATTTATCAAAATTGTCAAAAACATAGATGAATCACCAATGATTCATCTCAATCACCAATGATTCTTCTTTGA
Organism: Taxus wallichiana var. yunnanensis; assembly: GCA_018340775.1. Classification (NCBI taxonomy): domain Eukaryota; kingdom Viridiplantae; phylum Streptophyta; class Pinopsida; order Cupressales; family Taxaceae; genus Taxus; species Taxus wallichiana. The sequence goes on from CM031240.1 coordinate 990,816,099, forward strand.
ATCAGTTCGATGATTGCATCAATCACCAAGTGATTTATGGCTAGGCACCACGTATATGCCCCAAAAATGGCAGCAAATCCTAAAACTACCAAAAATCACACAAAAAAAAATAAAAATTGACTTACCTTGGTCTGTTGGTGGTTTTTTTGTCTTTGGAGGATGTTGCCATCATCATCAAATCACTCAAAATCACCTTGAAAATTCTCAAAAACTATTTTCCAAACCATTTTTTACCCCGTGGTTAAAATAAAAAAAATAAAGGGCTTGGGTATTTATATGCCCCAATTTTCACCATGATTCAATCACCGATGATTTGTACCAATCATAGGTGATTCCCTAAATGCCAGTGATTCACCCTATTTTAATAACCATTATCATTTACACCCTTAAGCATGAAAAAACACCATTTGCACAAGTTATCACTTTCAAAGGACCCAAACACCTAAGTCAAACAAACAAACATCAACTTTTGGGACTCATCATATGTCTATGGGACATGCCCTTTGGCCCCCATCACTTGGCTTTCCATTAAACTAGCCTTACCTCCACGGATCACATGTCTATAGGCATAAACCCTTGGTTTCCCTATCAATTTGATCCCTTAGTAGCACACTTATATTGACTAAACAATGATCATAATAAGATTTACCATGCAAGAACCATATTTAGTCACATCTAACACCAATATCCAGCCAATATGATCCATTATATTAAATACTGCAAAACATAGAAGCTTCATACATTCAAGATATAGTCTCCATGGTTATGTGCTAAAATCCACAACATAACTCTACAATAATTGGTCTCTCTAAACCATGCAAATCAATACATATATATAGGGGTGGGGACTTTCCCTTCACCACCCATGCACCTTCCAAAAATAGGCTACATGCTAATAATATCCATGCACCTTTACAAGGAATAAAAAGCATGAAAGTGCTCTAATAATAGATTTCCTATAGTTAACTCTAAGTAGAAATCCTATTATTAGATCAAGACTATGCATGGTGCTCAAACTACTGCATATCCCAAAAAATAGCCTTATGTGTGCAAGTCTTCATGTTTATCATGTGCTCAACACTCCATCTCCAAAAATAGCCTTGACCCACAAAAAGTGGCTAAGTCTTGAATTCAAACTATTCTGTGCATGCTCATGTTCCTCCTGAATCTGTGCCTTCCCACACATTTTTTCACGTGCCCAATCCTTATGCGCTCTTCTACTTGAGCTATATTCCCTATGCACTCAACATTACCCCACACTAACTACATTTTCATCCCTGAAATGGGAAATCCCACTTATATCTTCAAAGAAAAGAATAATGAATGAAAGAATAAAGACTTGTTCAAAAAAAGAATGATTCATCACTCGACGCTTTCCTCCTCTACTGGTAGTATCAACTCTAGATATTCATTCTTAATTTATGCCTCCAATGTCTTCTACCAATCACTTAGTGCCTCACCTATTTTTTCTGGGGATTTCTCACAATGGCATCTAGTTCATCTTGAGTCATATTTTCTTTCTCATTTTGTAGAACCCTGACAATGTTAGCCATGCTTGACATTATTCCCTCCATGGAGTCCATTTTTTATGCTATAAGCTTCCCAATTTCATCTATTTTGTCCCTGTGTGGATCTTGGGCTTGTTGTGAGGGCTTCACACTTTTCTTTCACTAGAGCAAGTCTATCTGTGTGCCCAAGTGTCTCATCCTTCATAGCCTTTAGGACTTCATTATCTTCTTCAAGGGTCCTTGTCCTAATTATTGCATCTAGAGTTGTGCACATGTTCAGAGCTTGATTCCCCTTCTTAAGCTCATCCTTCAAGGTCTGCAACAAAGATTCATAACTTGTAATTTTTCTGGAAATAGTGGCCTTGGCTCTAGTTGCTTCTTCAGGATCCTTTGGCATGGGCACATGCATGGGCCCTTCATCGATGACCAATTTTACAAGTGTGTGTAGATAGTGCATTGTAGAGGGGTATCTTTGAGGAAGTTGAGACTCTAGATGAGGTCTTACCTTCAGAATGTCATCTCAATTTCTTCAGCCATATTGATCAAATGCTTCATTCTTTTGCCTCTTGGCCCTTTCTTTTCTTCTTTTTAAGATGCTTTGATTTATTCATTCATTCTTCCTTGATGTCTTCGAACAATGCTCTATTGGTTTTTCACTTTATCTACATTCTATGCGTAACCTCTGTAGATATATTTACTAAGGCATTGCTTACCTTCTCATCCGACATGGCCATGGGCTTAATATTCATGTGTTGGAGATGTGGAGACTTTTTCATTTGGTGCGACATGCATGACTCTTCACACACATCAAAAATCTGGCTCATCCATGTGAGTTTGCATGGACAAGAGATAATTCTTCAGTGTGTGTGTTGGCCATATCTACATCCATTAACTCCCAACCATATAGATCCTTTTCTACTCTCTATTGTGCTCTTGAAATGGGCATGTATGATTTTACTTGTATCACTTACACGTAGCCCAATGCAGGAGTCACGTAATCCTCACTCTCTTCTCCTTTCTCATTCTCTTGCCCTTAGGAACCGAGTGCACTGAATCTAGAATGGGCCTTCACCTTTTTACTTCTTCCCTAGTGCCCTTCATCTCCTCTTCATTATTCTTCATCTCCTCATCATGAGGCTCCTCTACATCCTCTGGTATACTGGAGTACTAGGTGCACTTTCTCTAGACTCATCCTCCTTCTCGTCATCCTTGAAGCTTTAGTTTTCACCTCTTCTTCTTCTCAGGTGCTTCTTTCTGTGGTGAAAGCCTAGGTGACCTTCTCAAAGGCTATGATGAGCCTATGCCCCTGAGTCCTGGTTCTCCTGAACACCCTCTTGAATTTTTTCTCTCTTGAAAATTTCTCTATATCAATTCCCAATGATCTGTTAGTCTCAATACTTCCTCTTCATCTTGTTGTAGTGGAGGAGTAGTCACACACTCACTTTCCTTTTTATCAGTTGGTTGATCTATGACCCCTATGCTCTAACCCCCCACTATCTTCATGTAATTCTTCTTCTTCTTCCTCTTCTCGAATGGGTGAAATAGGTTGTTCATCTGCTAGAGTGCCAACTGTGTGCTTCCCCTTAGGTGGGCTTGGTAGTTTGAATTCATTTTCCACATACTTTCCATTCTCCAACCTAGGCTTAAGCTGAAGGTATATCAAGGCTGCCCCCATTTTTCACCTATCACCAAACTTACAGGCTTCATAGTTATGTCATCAGAGATTAATATTTCAATGTATGCAGACTTACTGGATAAGTGTAAGTCTTTGTAGAGTGTGGTAGTCATAGTCTACCTTATCTCGCATTTATATATGATTTACACGTGCATCTGTAAATCTGTGAACCGATGCCTAAAAGAACCATGTTATGAAGGCATAGGGAATTTTCACCATGGACTCCATGTTCCATCCTTCATCAAAAACATGTGATGCAAAAATGTTGGTACACTACAAACTGTGCCAACTTTCCTACCACCATGGGAAACTCCTTAGGTATTCTCCACTCTTCTTCAAATGCTACATGCAAAGTCACTCATACCACATCTCTTCCCTTTGTTTGAATGGGCCACTCATGGATCCTTCACATAGATACTTTTCAAATCTCTCTGTGAGAGATTTTTCTTCTCTGAGGTACTCCCAGACTTTATTCTTTGGCCCATCAGGCACTCCAATCTCTACAAATACAAGTGATAGAAAAATAGTGCCAAATCTTATCTTCTCACCTTTTACGCACCTCCTCAATGATTGTTTCAACAATGTATCCGCCAAGTTGTAGGTCTCCCCTTTTGACATTTTCTTCACAATATGTAGCCACATAGTGTTCACTTGTGACCATCTCTCTCTGGTCATTCAATTTTTTCAACAAGTGTGCGGCTTCCTATATAACTGGATACTTCCTCAGCTTGTAAATATCCATGCCATGTGGACCTTTTGCACATAACCCAACTCCTTGTTGGTGGCTATAATTGTTGCCTTATCAGTTAGGTCACTACTCACCTCTGTGCCTATGCTTTTCAAACCCATCAAAGTTCCAATCAAGGGCATTGTGATCCTCATTCGTCACCCAAAAAATAGAAAAAGTCCTCATGGACTCTTCTCATGAGCCACTGGTAAATATTTTTAGGTTTTCCAAAATATGGTAGCTCATACAATAAATGCAAACCCTACCTTTCTCAAGAGCTTCTCCCCAACATCATCGTAGATGGGCATGTCATCTATTATTTCATTTTTTGTCTTTCTATTCAGCAACACATCCAACTCCTCTTTGTTATCAGTTTTCTATGGTTGTAATCACTTACTTTACTTTGGTGGACATGAGAATCCCAATCATGGCCCATGATTACTTCCTCTGGGTACTTACATTTCAGAAAACCTACTTTCGGGGGCATCCTCGATCTCAATCTCAACATCCTTTTGTTTCTTTCCCCTTGTACCTACTCCTGGTGCTCATTTGGGTGCCATAATATCTAGAAAGATGTGTTCTTTGTACCTTTTTTGAGCTCTACAACTCTGATTCACATGCCCTAACAAGAAACCATGTGCCCTAGCTTCAATTCAAACCCTAGTGCTTGATTTCTCCTCCCCACATGCCTCTACTTCACTCAAACCCTTCTCTAATGGGAGTGCAAGTCAATCCTATGCATAAATCTGATCACAATGCCTAGTTTCTCAGCTCTGCACTTCAACAATGTCTCACTAGCTTGTTCACAAATAGCTCACTCAAAAATTTGTAATAGCAAAGGTAAAAATGAATCCACATTCCATCCTTATATAGATTTTGAAAAATTTATCACATTTATTACTCCTCTACCTACCACCGATCCCAACATTAATTCATCATTTTCAAATTTTTTCACATGTATTTGTACATCTCCATGCCATAGTCATAACCTTTTTGGTGCCTTTCTACTTCTTAGCCCATATACCTCCTTTCGCACGTGCTCCCTATGCCGAAGTACTTCACCACTACACCTTCTTCTTCTTCTAAGTAGTTTTTCCCATGCTATGCAACCTACCTCACATTACATTGTGCATCCATTTTTCCATTTGTGGTCTTCATTAGGAGTAATTTTTCTTTCTATCGCACCCTTCCAAAATCACTCTACAAAATTTTCCTTATGCATACCCATCTTTAGATGAAAATAAACTATATTCAACTTGGTAATGAACCCTGTATGTAAACCACCCCACACTAAGGGTATGTGTAGTCCTCTACGCATGAAAACACTTAAGATAGTAATCAACTTCTAGCGCACAAAGCACATGCTTATTACACAAAACATTGAACTAAATTGAAAAAGCATAACAATGATGAAGGAAACACATATAAAGGAAATGCATTAAAGGGAACCTAGTCTAAATGGAAATACTACCTTATTACAAACACCAAGAAGACTTATTTATAGTAGGGCTTCAACCTACTCCCATTAAAGTAACTAGAAACCGTGTTCCATCTAGTGCCTCTAACTAGAAAGTGCCTGAATCAAGTATATGAGTGATAACATATGGTCCCAACCAATGCACTTTAAGCTTTCTAGGATGGCACAAAAACTTTGAATCATACAGAAGTACCATTTTCCCAACCTCAAGATTTTTATCCTTGATGTGCCTATCATGCCATGCCTTTTGCCTGGATTTTTCTTGCTTTTGACTCCATCTTGCTATGGTGTGCCTTTCATCTAGTTGCATCAACTTGTCAATACATTCTTCCAATGCTTTCTCATCAGCTAGACCTCATGTGCACGTGTAATACACAAAGAAGGTAACATGAATTCCATGGGAGAACTACTTCTATGCCAAACACCAACTGAAATGGTGTTTTTTATCAAACTCTTATAGGTAGGTTTTTGTATGCCCAAAGTACATAAAACCTTGTCATCCCAATCTCACCTTCCAACATCACAAATTTTTGTCAAGGTATGGCTCAATATCTTGTTGAAGGCCTCAATAGTTCCATTTTCCTGAGGGTGATAAGGGGTTGTCGATGGTGTGTAACCATGAATTCATCCAACAATATCTAGATAGTCTCATTAAGGAAATGAGTACCCCTATCACTTGTTAAACTTAAAGGGAAACCATACCTGTTAATAATATTTTCCCACAGAAACCTTGTTGTTGTAGTTGTTGTGTAATCCTTTTGTAGGTGCCACTTTCCACCCACCTTGTAAGATAATATGTAAGTTAAGTTATAATGTAGTGATCTTTATCTGCGTGGTTTGGGAAATAGGCCCACAAATTCAATTTCCCATTTCTCAAAAGGTTTTGCACTAGTAATAGGCCTCAAAGGCATTTCATCATGTTTCCTAGGATTTCCAAGGTGTTGACAATGGTCACATGCCTTACAATATGCTTTTTAATCCTTATATAAAGTCTCCCACCATAGACCAGCTAGTAGAATCTTACGCGCGGTGGCATCCCTGCATAGTGTCCACCTACAATACCACCATGAGCCTCTGCCATTATTTTCATGCACTCATGCTCAAGTACACACAGCATGTAAAACTTCATCATGACCTAATTTGTATAAGTCTCCATTGATCAACATGTAAGGTGTGCATGAATAACAAGTTGTTTCTTTTCTAAAGCCTTCATTCCTTGGGTGCCACACTTGTACGTAAAAAGACAACAATATCCTCCAAGTCGAGGGTGTGTGGTTCAACCTGAACAATCTGTGCATGGCATTGTATCCTCAATGCTCTATGTGTCCTCTCTGATTGAATTCTTGATAAGTGGTCTAGACTAGAATTTCTCTTATCGGGCTTAACCACCACTATAAAATTGAACTCTGAAATAATAGTACCCAATGACATATGCACCCCTACAAAATGGGCTTGTTCACCAAGTACTTCAATGCCATGTGGTTTATATAAAAGATAAATGGTGTGTAGCCAAAAATATTATCAAAACTTATGGAGTGTATAGATCATAGACAAGGCCTGCTCTCTATTGTTGTATAATTTTGTTTTGTTGGAGTCAACTTTCTGCTAGCAAAAAAAATAGGATGATCGACAATCCCTTCTCTAGGATGAGCTAATATGACACCAATGGCCATGCCAGAGGCATCTACATGAATGTGAAAGGGCTTGGACCATGAAGGAAAGTGCAAAAATGGGTGTTGTAGTAAGCCTTTCCTTTAGTGTGTCAAACACGTGTTGTTGTGCCTCACCCCAATAGAACTTTCCTTTTCCCTTGAGTAATTATTCTAAAGGGCATGGTGATCTTGGCATATCCCTTAATAAAATTTTTTGTAATAACCTATGTGCCCCAAGAATCCATGCACCTCACTTTGGCTAGTAGGTTCCTCCAAGCCCAAAATCACAACTACCTTAGTAAGATCCACTAGCAAGCCTTCTTTACAGATGATGTGCCCTAAAAAAATTCCAAAAGGGGTGGAAAATATACACTTCTTAATGTTCAAGGAGATGCTCAACTACCTACATCTCTCAAACATCAGCCTCAAGTTATCACAATGATCTTTCATGAGCCCATAGACTATCAATCATCTAGATATACCTGTAAGAACTTGTGAATAAAATCCTGGAATGCTTGTACCACTATGTGTGAAAATACTGCAGGTGCATTCTTTAATCCAAAGGGCATAACCATGTATGCAAAAACTTCCCCACTCGGTGGTGAAAGTCATCTTCTCTTGATCCTCAATAGCTATCCTCACCTGATGATATCTAGAGAATCCATTAGTGAAGGAGTAGATTTTCATGCCCTACAATGCCTTCCAAGATTTCCTTCAAGTAAAGGGTGTGGGAAAGGGATCAATCACACATGCAACATTTAACTCCCTGTAATCCACACAAATTTTGATTCTACCATCTTTCTTGATGTTGATCACCATAGGGCTTACCCATTCGACTCCTCAATTGGCACAATAATTCCAGAAATTAACATTTTGTCAATTTCTTCCTTTACCTTGATGTGCAAGTTGGATTCATCTGTAAGGCCTCTTAGACTAGGTGTGCACCTTCTTTTAGCTTTATCTTCATTTCTCCCAATGATTCATGTACACCTTTCAATTCATGATAGCCTCTAGGGAAAAAATCCTGAAATTGTACAAAACTCAATGATCTTAGCAACCTCAAAGTAGACTAGTAATCTCCTATAATAGCCTCCTTAGGTTTCAACATCCATGCCAATGTTCACTTTCTTGGTCTTCATAGGCTCATGGTAGGTATGTGCCTTCTCATCTACACTATCCAAGACTTTTGTGTACCCTCTGTGTGTGCTCAATGTCTAGGTTCTCTACCTCTTCATCATCAACCATGTAAATCATCTTACCCTTTTCTCTTTCTAGGAAGGCATGCCCAAGTTGCTCAACATCTATTTCTTCCTCTTCAAAACATGCCCTCAGGTCTGATTCTCCTAACAACTCCTGAAGTAACTCTTCGGCCTTTACACTATCTCCCATAGTTAAGTGCTTCATAACTACAGTGCCTCATTCACTGGGGGTTTAGAAGAAAAGTAATCAAAGGTCTGAGTCATACCTTCAACAAGTTCTTGCCAATTTCTCAGTCACTCTATTCAACTCTGCATAGACATACCATGTGCGTGTGTGCAACCTCGCAAGGTGAAATAAAACTTGTGCACCCACAAAAAGGTGGAAAAGCTTCTTCCTACCCCATCTGTCAGAGTCTCTCACACTATTGAACATGGTGTTGAACAAGATCATTACCATGGAATGCATAGATCTGAGTAGGTGCATTACTTTTTAGAAACCGAGTAGATAAAGCAATCCTTACTTCTCTCCATTCCAAGAGACTATTATCCTGTGAACAATCCACCAGTGCGTTGTCATCCCACATAAAGTATATACTAACATATTCCTTCTTTCCACCTGACATTCCCATTGAACTTCCATAACAAGTAGGAATATTTTTGGATTATCTCACCTGTATACTTTGGTATCTGGTTGTTTCCTAAATGCCTGATATTGATTGGCTTTGATTGACACGCATGCATACTGCACTCTCATACTTCACCCAACCATTTCATAAGTGTCATGTGTGCACCCAATTGTCACATGCAACACTTGTAGTATCACTCATGGACTATGCATCATCCCACTAGAGAACTCCTTCCTTTGATGGCTCAAGAACTTTTGGATCTTGGATGGTGCACACATAAATTTTGTTAAGTCTTCTTCACTTAAGGGCTCTACATAAGGCACAATATTTCCCATCTATTAGAGGTATGATGACATGCTCTTCCTTGTTCTCAAATTGATATACCCCTTGTTTGAAATGCAAGTCAATGTTGTTTGCATACACCAAGGGCACCCAAGTAATGTGGGAAAATTGTCTTCTTCTGCAAGTGCTAAGACCTCAAAGTCCCAGTGAACTTGGCCCCTTGTATAGTAATGGATGCATCTTTTAAAACTCCAATGGGCATTGCCTTAGTTTGGTTTTCCATGAAAAACACATTAGAAGATGGTTGTAATGGAGGTCTTCCCATCTGAACCCATGCATCCAAAGTGAGCACATTCACTTTATGTGCTGTGTCAATCAAGATGTTACTCAAAAGCCAACCATCAACAACAACATTTAGAGTAATCTCCTTATCATAATCCAAACTATCGGAGGAAGATTAGCATGCAAAAAGTTGTCTCTCATGTTCAAGTCCTAGCGTGTGAGTGTTTTCCCTTCAACCAGCTTCCCAAAAAAGGAATAATGTTCTCTTGGCGCAACATCTTTTAAAACTTCTTTCAAGTCATCAACATTTCTCGATGGAGAGATCATTTGCTTTCTTTTTTGTTCCAACTTCCATGACTATTCCTTCAAACATTATATCTCACCCTATAAATTCAAATTACTTCCATGGTTTCTTGATAAACCTCCTTTTTGATGCATAGGGTTTGGATACTTGGCATGTAGGACTTCCTCCTTAGTAATGGTAGATTTTTTTTAGTAGAGTCTCCCTGCGTGTGTTGCCTCGTGTGTGTAGTAATCTTCACAGGTACCAACTCAGGATCTGACACTAACTTTGGCATCCATTGGTCTTCCATGGCATGTGCATTGTACTCTAACCATTCTGTGCCCTTATTTTCCTATTTGTGTTTCTTTCTTAAGTGTTCATACAAGTTGGGGCACTCTTCATAACTATGATTCTTTCCACAAAAAGAACACACAATATTTTGTGGACATTCATGCACCTGTAGTGGTCAAGGAGATCCACATGTATAGCAGGTTCCATGAGGGAAATCACTCCTTCCTCCCCGTGACCTCGACCTCGGAATCCACCTCTGTAACCTTGACCTCTACCATGACCACCATCAGAACACCCCTCACTATGATCATAGTCATGATGTTCACCCTTTTCCTTGGAATTATTTGCAACACTAGTTTTTTTACGCCAACATCAATGGCATCATGGATCTGATCGATCAACCTATAATCTTTAGTATCATGAGTTGAGGACCTATAAATCTTATAGTAACTGGACACATTCTTTCTTATCATGCGCTGCTATAATAATGGGCACCAACTTGAACTATGGTCCAAGTGACATATCTCACAATCTAGTAATAAGGAGTGCACCGATTTCGAGGGAAACTATCCTTAGTATGCCCCTCCACTTCACAGTTTGTACACCAGATTCGTTTGCATGTCTCATGCATTGAATTAGTAGATAATTTCTCCAACTACTTCACCATTGTTGCAATTGAGCTTCCAAGAATGGGCTCACTCTTGTGTCCACACTTCCTACCACCTCAGCATGTAGAGCTACTTCAAGTGCCTCATGTGGATCTATGTAAGTCTTATGTGAAATTTCCCTCTTGAAAGGTGTGATCAGTCCTCCAATGAACCATTGTGCATGTTGGCTCACGTGTATGTCATAAGATAACTTAGACAAAGAGTCTTGAACCAGCATCATATTCCCAAACACTTTCAGTAGTGCCCTGCTTAATATCTTTAAGCACACTTATATTTTTCTCTCAAACTAGGGATATAAAATTCCTTTAAGAAAGCATCTCGTAGTGTTGTATAATCCACACAAGTCTGATCAGGATCAAACTTTCTATACCAACTGTGTGTGCGTCCCTGCAACGTAGTTTGCAAACTAGACTTTGCCTTGTGCTCTGGAGTTGTAATCCCTTTTGTGCCACAATATCTCACACATATGCACATGTTCTCTGATGCATCTTCAATACCTCTATACTTTGGAAGATGGAGACATCTCCATATAAATTTTTGAGGTTGGTGTGGACCTTGCCCACCAGATCCAGAGCCTCCTGTGTTTCCTCTGTATTTCCACCACCCCTAGATCCACCAGATCCTCCAGATGCCCAAGCCACCTGATCCTCCTGATCCTCTTGAGCCTCCTCTTGTACTAGGTAATGGACTAGAGGATGCACTACCTTGTGTTTTGATGGTTTGTGCTAAAATGAACACCCACAGTCTATGAAGTTTACACTACTTCCAGATGTGATGCCTAGGTTTTGCACCTACGTTTTGTGTTGAATGATGCACCAAAAAGATACCTCAACTGGTCCTCAAATAAAGTAGATGATGATTGTGCCATAGATGAATAAGTTCCCTGATTAACTCCTGAACTTGACTACAAATTAACTCTATCTACTACAACTCTACTACTCACACTAGCTTGTTGATTATTATTGTCGTAGAAACTGGAAAACCAAGCGCAAGGGCTAGGTCACTAGGTAGATTCAGATGCATGCCCATGGCCCATGTCATCTCTACTAGTGCACTCTCATCTGAGGTTGAAGAGGGTTCCCTACCATGCTTTCCCAAATGGGGAGATCTAGATGCTCTAGCTCCACGTCTTCTACGTGAGCTCTAAATCCTTCATGAGCCATCTCTCTCCACAATGCCATCCATTCTACAACTTCACTGTTGCTTCTCTAAATCCCCTCACATGCATGCCTCATTGAACTTAAGCCACCTTTCTTCCCTTTGTCTCTCTGCCACTAGGTCCACCATCCTTACCAAACCTACTCCTGCCCCCCACGTGTGGTGGGGTTTAGTTAGCCATCGAATTCTTTTCCAAATCTAGGGTTACAATTAGGATCTTAATCACCAATGGAATACCATGCAAATATGATCCTCTGGGCTCATGCAAAAAATTAAAACTCAACAACCTCTAGGAAAGAGTAAGTCAAAACTACGTACTCAAGAATATAGCTATTCAAAACACCATGGAACCAAACATCCACAGAGCGCATCCAAATCAGATTTACATCATACAAGGCCTGAAATTCTTCCTGCATCCAAACAAGCATGTGAAACCTCCAATTCCTCTTTGATGCATAAGAAACTAGCCACTCATATAATTCTATGGGAAGATAAGCAAAGAATCTCTCATATAAGTAGTCATATAGATTCTTCTTGACCCATGTGTGCATGCATTAAAATCAGGTCTAGATGTTGAATCTATGAGCATACTCTTCTTCTAGATCTACTAACCACTCCTCAATACTAGCCAAGGTCAATCAATATGTCTTCATCACACAACATCTGAAAAATAGTTGAGAAAGAGGTCCCGAAAATGGAACCAATGATGTAGCCTAGAATATACCCACAAATCCCAAGGTGCGCTGACACATCACTCAGCTAGAACTGAGTGCTCACCAAAGCATGCAAGGGTACCAGGTCCCTCTTTAGAGTTGTCTTTGTCTAGAATGTTAGCATGATTGTGCATGTATATATTTAGATCCATAATAGATAATCAAGTAAACCATAATACATGAACCAGATCTAGATCTAAACCACATGAAAGATTGACTAAACAATGATCATAATAAGATTTACCATGCAAGAACCAAGATTCAGTCACATCTAACACCAATATCCACCAATATGATCCATTATATTAAATACTACAAAACATAGAAGCTTCATACATTCAAGATATAGTCTCCATGGTTATGCGTGCTAGAAAATCTATAACATAACTCTACAATAATTGGTCTCTCTAAGCTGTGCAAAAATCAATACATATATATAGGGGTGGGGACTTTCCCTTCACCACCCATGCACCTTCCAAAAATAGGCTACATGCTAATAATAGCCATGCCTTTACAAGGAATACAAAAGCATGCAAGTGCTCTAATAATAGATTTCCTATAGTTAACTCTAAGTAGAAATCCTATTATTTGCATATCCCAAAATAGCCTTGCGTGATCTAAAGTCTTCATGTTTATCACGTGCTCAACACTCCATCTCCAAAAATAGCCTTGACCCACAAAAGTGGCTAAGTCCTAAATTCAAATTTTTAGCACACTCATGTTCCTCCCTGAATCTGTGCCTTCCCATGTTTGGTTCTTATGCACCCAATTTATGCGTGCTATACCCAATCCTTATACCCTTACTCTTCTACTTGAGCTATATTTTAATTTAATTACTTATAATTGAATTAATGTTCATCCTCACATTATTAATTAATTAATTTAATTAAGTTAATTTACACATCACCTAGACACCTCACCCTGGACCCATTCTAGGGGCATTTAACTCATAGTGACCAAGTCATCACTCTCAACATTGAGTCATCACTCCCAGTGTTGAGTCACCACTTAACCTAACTAACTGAGACTTCTTCCTAAAACCTAATTGGACTTATTCTATGACCTTCCTACCTTCTCTCACATGAACTCCACTTCCCTAAGTGGACTCAATCAAGAATCACACCAAAAATAGTAAAGATCTACCTATTTTTGGTAAACCTAGATTTCCCACCTTAACCGACACTGGTTATCCCTCAACCGATCCAATCACCTTAACCATCATCGGTTACCTTATATACCTTTTACAACTCTTTACCAGGTTGGTCATTTTGAGTTCGAGAGAGTTCTATTGCATTCAAGCATGAATCAAAGACTTCTCAACATCCAGATGATGAGATATACTCAACCATAGGCCCAAGAAAGCACTTGATGCTCATCCAAGGCATTAGAATATTCATGGGAACACTCTAGGAAGTATTTCCATGACTGACCACAAAAATTTCTTCACGGATCAACCACTTGCCTTCCTTCACCTACCAGACCTACAAATGTAAGTAAGTATATTTGATTTTCATCATTTTGTACTTTCTTAAAGTGTAGGTTCATTATCTTTTGTTATTACATCTTATTCCTTCTTGCATTCCTCCATCCCCACCTTCTTACCAATCTACCCATCCAACCACCCATGGCCTTTTGGCTCTCCATACCTGACCTCTATGCATTCTCTGAGTCTCCTTGGCATTATTACGAACCCAACCATCCTCCCTTCATCCTTGTGTAATCACAGAGAAGTCCAAAACTACTTTTATTTAATTACCACCAAATTTCCCCTACCGATGTTGGTCACCTTAACCATCGGTCTCCCCCCTTAGCCGATATCGGTCATAGTGCTTGTTAAGCTTCCCTAGGCCCAATCAACCCTTAGTCTACCCAAACTTACCCCATATCTCACCAAAACCTCCCCAAAACCTCACAAAACCTCACCCAAACTGATACCCCACCTACAACCTCACAACAAATAGACCTTTGACTCTCTTGTGTGTAGACACAAGAGAGAGCCTGGACACCCACTTTTGACATTCTACCATTTCCCACAGTAAGCGATATATGGTCATCCTAAACCATCATCGGTCCTGTACTGAACATTGGTCACCCTAATCGGTGATCGTCTATGTACTAGTAAAACCTTAGACCAAAAGCTTCTAATCACCCAAAATCAACCCAAACTTCACCAAATCTTACCTAGACCCCGTCTGTGACCCTCAAACCACCTGCCCAACTGCGTAACCTGACCGGGACCTTCACTAGTGTAGTTATCAAGCATTTAATTAGATTGACATGGATAGTATGAGACACCTAAATCAGAACACTAGCATTAGATTATTTTATTTGCATGTTTAGTTATTTTATATTGAGTTATATATCAGTGGATTGACAACCATTGAGGAAGTATCACACTTCTTGGATCTAGCTCACGCTAGGAAGTCCACTAACTTTTTTTATTAATTATATCTTGTGGTCTTGCTTTGTATTATAGGTAGTTCCTCCTAGCCAAAAGGAAGCTCACACAATCAGCTTGGATCAAAATCAGAAATGCACACTCAACCTTGACCAACGTAATAACAGGTATTCCTCCTTACCTTTTTACCTTATCTGTTTTTTATCGTACAACAATTGGTGAAACATTTTGGCACCCTGGTGGGACCCATTAGGGGTTATTTTGCATTGTTCATTCCTAGGTGAAAAATTGTGTGTCTATTTCCCTTTGAAAGCATTCACATTAAATTTCTCCTTTGGAACATTCTCCCTCTTCTATTTGTCTCATTGACACTCGTATTTTGGATTAAAAAGAATCATTCTTTTCATTTTTGTATTGCATTAGTGAAAGACATATTCTTGCCTATTCATCATTGCTTTCATCGAATGTCATTTTGGATTTGGGTCTAAAATACTTGCATATCATTTCTGAGTGTTGCATCTTTAGCTCATTTAAATATTGTGGGCAACCTATATGTTGGAAGTCATGCCAATTGATGGTTGACTAATTGAATCATAGTGCACACTCTCTTCTCTACACCAAACCACACAAAATAATTTACTCATTTTCTTAAACAACATCCTACTTGGAAGAAGTTTCAATGATCACACGATCAGAGGATTGACAATGGGCACCAAACTGGTTTCTCTGTCTAGTCATTATCTCAGAGAAAGGACCCCCTCACCAAAAATTTACCTAAAACTATCCTTAGTTCTTGGATTTTCATAGGGAACCTTTATCAAACCAAAAACTCTACTCTATTCACAAGTCAGTCCTAAATGGCATAATGGAACATAAAATCCACCACATAGGATTTGTGTTGCTAGTTTTTACTTGATTTGTGTTTTGAGGTGTGAGGTCATATTCTCCATTCTTTCTTCCTTTCACACTCCATAATCATAGTTGGTGTATTCGACTCTTTCTGAGTGTGTTAGGGTCCATCATTTCCATACTCAGAGTTTTTGGGTTGGTCTTTTATTTGATCTAAGTCACTAAATTCAATTTTTTCCATCTTTTCACAAATTTCATAGTGACCGGCGTTGGTCCAGTGACCATCATCGGTTTATTCATCTGACCATCATCGGTTTACCTACCATTGTTGGTTTGGTTTCTTGTTGTTTTGGTCATTTTAACCAAAGTAGCATTTCATCACATTTTTATTCTTTCTAGGGTTTCCTCAGATACTTCACCATATCTCTGGTCTTTGAAATCACTATCAAAATCCATATTTTGCTTCATTTTCATCATTTATTGCCACATTTACAAAATTTTGATTTTCCACAATAATGCGGTATTGGTCCCTAACCATCATTCAGTTACCCTCTATCACCGTACATTGGTTACCAAACCACATCGGTTCTTGTGTTTTAATTTTTCAATTAAAACAATGACCATTTTCACCTTCGGAACTATTTTCTCCATTCCTTTATGTTTTTTGTGTCATCTACAGAGATCAGATTACAAGTCTATTATAATTCACATGGTTTTGACTCATAGCCAAGCCAACACCCTCATATTCCATGCTAGCCTTCAACCACTCCCACCTAGCCCATTTTTGCCTTCCATTCTATCACCTATGGATCCCAGTCAGACCTATCACCATCAACATTGGTGATGAGGAGTTTCAAAAAACTCCTTGATCAAAACCCCACCACTTTACAATATTATTTAGCCCATTCATCCACTCGTGACTCATCTGGGAAACTTATCTATGACATGCCCATATCCATCCCACCTACACTTGCACCCACTTCTACCTCGCCACTACCAGCATTGCCCTGGCTACCTCCACCTTACCACTGTTGTTTCTCATCTTGACCCCACCTCATCGATATTTGTTGTACCTACTGGCATCTATCACCCATGACATCTGTCACCCCTACGACATCCACCATGCCTACATCCACCACCCTCAGTATAGTGCATGCCCATGTCTTCCACTTCCCATATACCTATCGCATCCCAGCCACCTTTGGTGTCGGAAACCCACACTCCCTTCCAAAACCTCATCCTCTCTATCCCCAGTCTCTTCCACCAATCACTACTAGGGTCTTTACATCCACCCCACCTACGTATACATATTACCAACAACCACCTATTTCCTCTACTACTTACTCTGGGTACTTCCCCTCCACCTCCATTCCCTCTCATATCCCTCCATCACAATTTTTCATATGCAACACCACCACACACTGGGATGCCATCTACATCATACCAATCTTATTTACCCCCTCATACCTCAGGGGGTGCCCCATCATCACAACCCACCAATGACCTAATCAAAATGATGATGGACAAGATGTAGACATTGGAAGCATCTGTCTCAGGTTCGTAACTCTCTAACATATGATGATATTTGCAATGAGCCCATTCACCCATCCATTCCTATTCACTCATACCCTATGCATTGGGAAATGCCAAAATTCAACGGTTCAATAGCAAAGAAGATCCACAACAACACTTGCGGTATTTTAAACATGTCTGCTACCTGATCACTCATGATGATGCATTGCTCCTATAGACATTTCCAATGTCATTGACATGGGACCCACTTTGGATTGGTATAGTTCTTTACCTAGACATTCTATCCTCTCATTTAACCAGGTTGCTCAAGATTTTCTTGACCACTTTTCTATCAATATTGTCAAGAAAGTCACCATGACTGACTTATATGCCACACGCCAAGTATGAAGATGAATCTATCATAGATTTTTTTCACTCGATGGTGCACACTTTGATTAACCAACTTACATTCCAATTACCTCAGACAGAGTTAATAGAATTGTTTACCAGGCTTGTGCTAGACATATATCACCAACTCTCCAGGTCCAAACCTTCCACCTTTGATGAGGCATTTACCATGGCCCGAAAGTTGGAAATTCATGCCCTTGAAGAAAAGAAGCTATAATTGTGTAACAAAAACATTGTTCAAATCAAATGATACTTCTTCTTCTTCCAAACCCCAAAATACCTATTCTAAAACCAAGGGGTCTACCAACATGGTCATTTTAAAATCCGGCCCATCTCATCCATCCAACCAATCAAAACCTTCATCTAACCTCTCCCCATCAGACCTTTCAGTTTAGAAGAGAGCAATGAAAGTATGCCCCCATAGGAGAGCCTTACTCTGCCATTTTGGAAAAAATCTTAAAATTGGAGCCATTACCCTTCCACCCATCAAACCACATACTGGTTTTGACCCTTCTCCCATGCCCTACATGGTACAATGAAAATGATTACTATAATTACCATCGTGTTCGAGGTCACATAGTGATGGTAATTGTATCACTTTCAAAAACATTGTCCAAGAAATGTTAGATAAAGGGGATCTCATCTTGGAAAATCCAAATGCACTAGCTAACCAAAACCTTCATATTTTCTAGAATCCATTCCCAAATCACACCCCCTCATCCAACCAAACTAGTGATTCCTCGGCCAATGATGGTAATATCCATGAGGTTCATGTTGTTTTTGACATCTTACCAGCTCCTTCCACATAGTTTCCTCCTACTTCATCTATTGAGGAAATTCTTGCACAAACTCCTTCATCCATGGAGGAGTCCCCATCATTGTCTCCTCTACCCAAGGAGGAGACTACTCACATGGAGGATCCACATATACCGATATAATTGTCCCATCTACTCCCTAACCTGATGAGAAACCCACAACACTTATTCTCATACCTACGGAAGAGTTCATTTTTGCTTTCTCCTTCATCAAAAGAAGACCTTATCTCATCCACCTTGCCTTCTCCCCAACATGTGGGTGACCCATTGGTAGTGTCCCTTTCGATTCAAAGATAATTCTCCATTGGATTTCAAGGATCCACTTGATTTTCTCTCATCTCTTTTACCCATAGAGTGGAAGCTAATCACTTCCCTATTTCATAGACACCAAATTTATTTATGGGAGTCACCATGAAATCAACATTGGTTCCTTCTACTGCCACCATTCTCATGTTTGGTGGACCACTTAGACTATGTTGATCATTCCATGCTTTGGGGTGCCTTGAATGCCTGTTTTAACTCAAATGTAGATGTCATCCATTGATACTTCTACCATTTACCCCAAAGTGTTTGGAGAAATGAAATCCATCACACCTAAGGTAGTTGTGATGACAACATCTTCCACATCACCTTCACCCACACCTACACCTCTACCATTACCTCCACAACCACTGTGCCTAAACCACTTACTCCTTCTCTATATCCAAAGCTACCCATACCTTGGGAGTCATGCTGACATCAAGCCTAGTCCATCCCCCATCAAACTAGATTTAGCCACATCCTCACAAAGCCAGTGCAAAGACTATTCCCCCACCTAAGAGGAAGACCCAACCTCTTAGACCACATACACAGCTTCACCTACTACTCCTTTTTCACCTTCACCACTTCCATCTATCCTAGGGCCCCACCCATCAACCTTGGCCAAAGCAACCTCCTACCCAAGGTAAACTAAAATCCCAACAACCCACCTCCTCATCATGATCCTCTAGTTACACCCAAATTACCTACACAACTTATGCCTTCACCATCACCTACATCCTTTCTACCACCTATACCTACACCACTTCAGTATCCTCATCATTACCTATGATATTCCTTCTCTTCAACCAATACCTTCCACCTTGCCTCTTCCCAGCCTTCACCACACCTCCATTATCACCTTGGCTAACCCATCCCCTTCCGCCATCTTCCTTCCTTCTACATCATGCACTTCTCCTTCACCTTTACCCAAGAAGGTGCAACCAAAGTCCAAAAATCCATTTCCCTCCAAAGAGGTAGTTAAATCTACACACCACCTTCAACCAACTCATCTACTACATATTTACCCAAGAAGGTGCAACCAAAGTCCAAAAATCCACTACCCTCCAAAGAGGTAGTTAAACCTACAACACCTTCAACCACTAGTTCATCTACCACATATTTACCCAAGAAGGTGCAATCCAAACCTAAAACCATACTACCTACTAAACAGGTGGTCAAACTGACTCAACCTCCGATTCCACCTCCATGGGCCTCTCCCACCAAAATCACCCACATTTCCATCTAGACCCACACTTACTTTGCATTGTGATCCATTGGCAGGGTCCTATGCCAACATCTTAGCTAACCTTTTGGAAACCTCTATCATCACATTGCCACCACTTAGACCTTATGACCCACTCAAACCTAAAGAAGGGTTTGATGATAAAAAATTTACACTTACCATCGTGTGCTAGGGCATGATGTGGAAAACTATAAGGCTCTTAAGAATTGTTCTTCTCCAACTATGTCCTCCTGAAGAAAATTTTGATGATGATGATCTTTTAGATGAGGACCCTATTTCACCTTCACCTGTCACCACACACCCTCATCCCTTACCTCTTCAAGTGACCTTCATCTCCCCCTCCACAACCCTTTTATCCTCCTCCAACATTTGAGATCAATATGGTCGCACATAAGAGAGCTAGCCAAACCTCCGCCAAAATGCCAATGTGTTGCATTCTTTTCAAAAAACTAGTATATGCCCTCACCATATTTTTTCCCATCCTGTCACTACACCTATCATGACTCACTTGCTCCTTTACCACATATTAATATGGTTAACATTCCACTCACCCTAGAAAGACAAAGGAAAGGAGAAAACAACCAGCCCATCCGCCACTCTTTTACCCAATATCCCATCTGCACCTACACCAAAAATCACCATCGTGGACCCACATACCCTATTTCTGATGGGGTTTCCCATCGTATAATGATTAAACAATTACACAATCTCCTCTCAAAATGTCTTTGTATGACCTGGTCCAAACCTTTGAGTCTCATCGACAGGCCCTCATTGAGGTTCTACAATCTATTGAGGTTTTACCTAATGACCCTACTCATGTGGCATCCATTATCACTCCTCACCATGTGGCCTCTCTTACCACTTCATCCCCTTCCTCTGCACCCACTACCACTCATCAAGTAGCCACTCTCAGTTTCTTTGATGATGAGATTGTACCTCTCAATAGATGATCTTGATCCCCCTATTCATTTCCATCTACATTGATAATATATGTGTTGATGCATTATGATCGATGGTGGTGCTAATATCAACATCATTTCTTCCCATGTATAACCAAATGTGCATCCCTACCAATTACATGCATAATAACCCAATTATGTTGCATTCATTCAATGATGCCATGACATCCACTCTTGGGACCATCATTCTCCACATTTGTGTGGGCCCCCATACCATTCTGGAATTATTCTATGTCTTAGAGGGGGAATTCTAGTACAACATGCTTTGTTTGGATGACCTTGGATCCATGTCATGGGTTGTGTTCCTTCAACCTTACACCGTTGTCTAAAATTTGAACATGAAGGACACAACTATACCATCCCACCGACCCTTCACCATTCAAGACCTGTAACATGTTGTATCGACCCAATGATGTCCTTATACTAGTTAAGGCATCTACCACCACTACCACTTCCCCTTCACCTATGGCCCCATCCACCAATGTTGTTGCTACTACCTCTTCCACACCTAGCTCCTCTATTCCCACTACTACCATAGCTTTTGTAGCTGACCCATAAACCAACCCATCTACTTCTCAAACAACTAATGCTTCTTCTTCCCAAATGACCTAGTGATTCATCCATTCCCACTACCCCACATACACTACTTGATCCCTTAGAAGGTGTTTTTCAACACCTCACTCTAGGGAGTACCACCTTTATAACATTGACACATTCCTTACTCCTCAAGAGTATGGTAACCTTCACCAACATCCCCATTATGATCACCACATAGGTGAGGTTTTTCCCTATGGTCCTCCCCACCTTCGCACCAACTTAACATATGGGGGACTTGATACTTCTACCTACTCACCCGAGCCACCTTCCCAAACTTGACCATTTTCCTCGACCTTCAATCTCTCACCAACCACCACTTTTCCCCACACCTTCCTCCATCATTGTGCTTGGAAGGGCTTTGGCTTTGGTTTTCTATGAACAAGGTCACCATACTTGTCATCCCATGCACCACTCGTAAACATAAAGACCACAAGTGGTATTGGATTTTCGAACCATCTCCCAAGAAGGCCCGAGTTCGAACTCATTGAGGATGATAAACCTTCTCCACCCCATTCACCAACTTCACCACCTTCACCTATAGAGTCTATGGATCCAGAATCCATTCCTCCTAATTTTTTTTTCATGAACACCATTTCTTGGGACCTCTAACTTATCAATGAGATGGTGAGGCTCCCTCTTCTCTTCCCTTCCTATATCTTGACATGATCGATGATGATACACCTTCTATTAATGTCATTCAATGTAGGATGATGAGTCTATTCTCACCTACCTTGGTGTGGAAGATTCTTATATTCATTGGTCATTACCTTTATGAGACACAAACCATGTTAAATGAATCGACCATTGAAATCAATATTCACACTCAAGGATGACCCACATTCTAAAAATAGGCCAATCTTTAGATGTTGCTTTGAACATGAAGCTTTTACTTCTTTCTCTTTGGGATCATAACAACACTTTTTCTTGGTCCTACGTTGATATGCCAGTATTGACCCAAACATTGTGGTCCACAATATCGTAACTATTCCTAAAGCCAAACCCGTGAAACAAAAGTTGTGGAAAATGCATCCTTGCATTTGCCCTTCTTGTCAAAGAAGAACTCAATGCCTCCTTTTGGTTTCCTTCATTCTACCCATTGATTATCCCCAATGGATCTCTAACATTTTCATGTCACAAAAGTGACAGGGGACTCCACATTTGCATGGATTTCATGACCTTAACTTAGCTTTCCCCAAAGATGACTTTCCTCTACCTAGTATTGACCAACTAGTTGATCTCACCACCACCATGAGATTTATCACTCATGGATGGTTTCTCGAGTTATAACCAAATATTACTTCCCCAAAAGATCAACACAAAACCACCTTCATCACTCCTTGGGGACCTTTCTACTATCGTGTCATGCCCTTTGGCCTTAAAAATGCTGGTGCTACATATCAGTGAGATATGACTTATATCTTTCATGACATTATGCATCACATATTGGAAGATTATGTTGATGATCTTCTTGCCAAATCAAACATCGGGTCAAACACCTTACAGTCCTTAAGGTCATCTTTGACCATCTCATCAAGTATTGTGTTCACCTTCAACCTAAGAAGTGTGTCTTCGTTGTTCTCTCTTGGAAAGCTCCTTGGTTTTATTGTTTCTTTTGTGGCATTGAAGTTGATCCCACTAAAATCAAGGCTATTCTTGAAATGTCCTCCACCTACTAACCTTCATCAACTTCATAGTTTTGCAAGGCAAGTTACAATCTATTCATCACTTTATTTTTCACATCTTTTTGACCTTGCCATCCATTTCATCATCTCCTCAAAAAGGATGTCTCCTTCAAATGGGATGATGAATGCCACAAATCCTTTGACACCTTAAAACAATACCTCCTTCAACCACTTGTGCTCATTCCCCTAAGGATGACCAACCATTTTACCTTTACATTTTCTACTATTGATCATTCCTTGGGTGTCATGCTGCTCATCGTGATGAGAAACATAGGGAACAAGTGGTTTATTATATAAGTTATATGCTTTTAGACTATGAAACTAGATATACTCATGCGAAAAAAACTCTTCTTAGCCTTAGTTTTTTTTCACCACTAAACTTCACCATTACCTACTAACCACAAAACCTTTGTTGTCACCAATATTGACCCCTTACATTACATGTATGCTAAGCCCTACCAACATCAATGTGTTGCATGTTGGCTCATGCTTCTTGTAGACCTAGATCTTGAATTCATCCATCAAAAAATATGTCAAAGGACAAACCATCGCTGACCAACTCACAGACACACACCTCTCTCTAGAAATCAATCCTCTAACTTTGATTTCCTGGATGAATCCATCGCTACCCTCTCTTTGGATGATACCATTTACTAGATGACCTTATTCTTTGATGGTTCCAAATGTCAGCAGCGTGGGGGTGGTGTGCTGGAGTTATCCTCATTCCTCTTGATGGTGAGCCTATGCCATTATCTTTCAAACTAGATTTTGATTGTACTAACAATATCATTGAATATGAAGCACTCGTGTTAGGCCTTCAAGTTTCCATAGCCTTAGATGTTAAATCAATTAATATCTTTGGTGATTCCATTAGTGGTTGTAAACCAAGTTAATGGTATATACCAGTGTCATAATGAGATACTTCAAAAGTATAAGCATCATGTTGACATAATTTTGACTACCTTTGACCATTATGAACTTCAAACCACCCCGCGTTCCACTAATAAATTTTTTGTGGATACCATGGCCTGTCTTGCTTCTCAAATCCCGCTTGCCCTCGACTCAAAAATATTTTTTATACAAAGGTTAATCACCTTCTTATCTATTTGAGACATCAACCTTGTAGGAACCATTGAAACTGAACCCACGTGACCTTTGGTATAAGTAGTTTGTTGACTACCTTTCCCTTTCCATTTTACCTCTAGATCTTACTCGCAATGGAAAATGAGCCTTTCTCAAAAGTGTCTCTCACTATGTCATCATGGGTGGTCTTCTTTATAAACATGGTTTTGATGGTATCCTCTTACGATGCCTTATGAGTTTTGAAATTCCCTACACCATCAAGGAAGTTCATGATGGATTTGTGGGGGTCATTTCAAAGTGGTTTAGCTATCACTAAACGCATTCTTTTGGGCTATTATTGGCCAACCCTAAACCATGATTTTTGTGATTATGTCAAGCATTGTGTGAAGTGTCAACAACATGCTAATCTTCATCACACCCCTAGTCATGCCTTATAGGTCACACGAGACCTTTGGCCTTTCTCTCAATGGGGTTTGGATCTTGTCGGAGAGATCAATCCTCATTCTTCCCAACGTCATCAATGGATTATTACCACTACCAAATACTACACTAAATGGGTGGAAGCCATACCTCTCATTTCTACAAAAGTTGAGAAAATATGTGAATTCATCAATCATCACATCATTTGTCACTTTGGTGTTCCTCACCGCCTCATCACTGATAATGGAAAACAATTCAAAAAACAAAACCCTATGGAAACTCTATGATGCCTTTGACATTCAACTCATTTTTCTTCACCTTATTATCCTCAAACAAATGGCCAAGTGAATCAACCAAAAAACCTTAAACAAAATTCTTATGAAAGTGGTTGATGATACTGGAAAGGATTGACACATGCACATTCCTTTTGCCTTATGGGCTTATCGTACTAGTATTTGTACCTCAACTATTGCCACACCTTTCTCTTTGGTCTATGGTATAGAGGTTTTCCTACCTCTGAAGTCCAAATTCCATCTCTTTGTATCTCACTCAAAGATATGCTCAATGATGATGATTTTTTCCAGGACCATTTGGCACAACTTGAGTTATTAGACGAATGTCATCTCAATGCTCTCGATCACCTCCAAATCTACCAAAAATGTATCAAATGTGCCTATGATAAATGTGTCCAAGAATGAACCTTCAGGTCGGTGACCTCGCTCTGAAGGAAAATCAACATGTAACAAAAAGAGGAGAAAAGTAAAAACGGGAAAATTTTCTCCTAATTGGCTTGGACCCTATATCATTACTCATACCTATGGATCAAGTGCTTATCATTTGTCTTCACTCGAAGGTAAACCAAACCTGAGCCCCTTAATGCCTTGCATCTTGACCATTCTATTGTTGAATCAAGTCCTATATCACCTTATGTCTATTAAATGCTTGTCCCTTGAGCACCATTCACCTTCCATTTACCTATTTTAAGGATCAACGACTAAACAAGAATCATGTGATTACCCATCACTTTTCAACCTTATCTTAAATATGAGTACCATGACTCTACTCATGGCATGATTCTCATGGATAATTTTCATCCTTTTCAAGATGGAATCCCATGGTCATTCATCACTTAAAACCTTTCTTTCATAGCTAACCTTTGTGTGTTATGGTTTTGTCTTCATAAAAGAGCCTATCCTTCTCTATAGTCTTGTCCATGACCTAAAAGTCCAAAAAAAAACAATTCAAAGTAATATATGGGATTTTCAAATTCAAAACTCCTTGAGTAAAAATTCTATAAAAAGATGACTCCCTAAAAAGGACATCTAATCTTTTATCTTATCTTGCTTTATAAATAGACTTGCCCTCGAAGGAAACTATACAAAGCTAGCCATATTATACATAGTCTATCACAAAAAGAAGACTATTCCTACAAAAATAAAATAAAAATATTTGAAGCTTCCCACATCGATCAACTTCACGAAGACCTCAAGGAGATATTCTATTCATCCCACATAGACTTCCCACATCGATCAGTCTATAAAAACAAAAAAAAAAAGAAAAAGATGACTTTTTCATCATGGACTCACCTATTTTGATCTTGGGTCTCTTGCCAAAGAGGCATGTTGTCTCACACACTAGGTTATGCTAAACCAACTTTTTCACCTCACCACCTTTCCTTTCTAACCTTCCACCTACTCAAGGGATGTGCCAAAATGTGACATTTGTGATCATGTGACCTTCTTCACCCTTAGAATAGTCAATCATGCAACACCTTTTAGGGTTTTATGTTCATAACCAATCTTTGGTATGATAGAATCATAATGGTTCTTATCAATTAGGTGGATTTTTGTCTCCTCTTACCATTCACCTTTTTCTTACTTATTGATTCTCCTATATAGACTAGACCTTCGACACCTACATTTAAGAATTCCTCTTTCACCAAAATCACCCATGCCTATATGACCCTAAACTCAACCATGCCCTACCTGACCATGCCTAAACTCAACCATGCCTAAATGACCTAAACTCAACCATGCCTAAATGACCTAGACTTTAATCATGCCTAAAACTACCAACCCATTCCTCTACCTCATCATATTCTTCCCTAGCTTATGGGAGAACTACATCGGCCTGAGGCCCCTTTTTTTGGGGCTATGTAGGAAGCACACTAGAGGGCATGGGGCCCTTGGAGGTTAGCTTGGCCACTCTTTCCCCTAACCAATTTTCCCCCTTTATATTCACATTCTACCTTAGTTAGTTTCCATTTTACACAAAACTTGGAAATTAAACAATCATAAAAATATACATATTTACCATTTTATAACATCACCATATCATACATCAATCATTTCACATTTCCATGATATCAAATATTTGGAAATTTACACCACAACATACATATACATCATCATTTATTTTCCATAATAATAATAACTTGGAAATTAAATCAAACAAAAAAACATGACAAATCATGCCTAAATCACCTAGACTCCACCACCATACCTACTGATCATCCTCCATCATGACCTACATGACCTCACTACCTAACCTAAATCATGACCTTGACTCCATCATGCCTAAATGACCTAAATCAATCATACCTACATGACCTCGACTCAATCATGCCTAATTCACCTAGTTTCCATCATACACAATAAAAATGGAAATTAAAATGAGTACATCATCCATCTAATAAACATCATAATCAATATATAAATGGGAGAGTCTGTGTATCAATACATATATACACAGATACAAATACATACAAGTATCTCAAAAACTCTCATATACAATCTCACGTATTCAGCATATAGGCCATGATATATATATCAAAAATCACAATGATCATACAATGTCACATATAGTGACTAATCTCACCCCACCTAGATATATCCTCTGTCCAGTCTCATGTCTCCTCCTCCTACCTTTCACGCCATCCTGCCTAGCATCTCTCCACCCTCCATGGGTCTCGATCTAATCTCCCCTAGCCTCACTGGGCTTGGCCTCTCGAGAACTCATAACCTCTCCCTGGCCCTGTCCATGGGCTCAATGGCCCCCTATGCTCCTTAAATGTGAGTCTTAGATCTCGTCTTCACTCACGGCTACCTCTTGGGCTCTGTACTGACATATGAGGGAACATCTATACGGAAGTAGTGTCGGGTGATCTTGATAGTAGTGAGCCTTGTTCAAGGCATCCTGAACCTCACCATCGACATCATCTCGAGGTGGTGGTGTCATGGGTCTCACTACAACTTTATGAACTCTTCCCTGCTAATAATGGCCTTGGCCCCTATCTTGATGCTTGCCTTCCTCCATGTTGCCATGACAAGACTTTGTCCTAGTGCAAGTGCTGCCTATAATATGGGACCCTGTCCCTGGGCCTATGGGGGTACACTTGCTATAACACAACCTGGGCCTATAAGGCCACAACTTGTGCTTGTGTGTAGTGTAATAGATGGCCCTATAAACCTATCACATATGCTTGTAGGGTGGCTACTATCCTCCATCCCCATCTCCACCCCATGTGTGGGAACATTCTGTCCTATGCTACTGGGGCTATAAGGCTATCACCTAAGCCTATAAAGTGGCTACCTATGCCTCTGAACCTATGAGATATCCCTATAACCTATAATTTGTGCCTGAAGGGTGGCCACCTGACCCTGTAATGTATCCCTCTGCACTATGATAGTGGCTAAATATGCTTTCCTGGCCTCGGTGGTGCCACCCATAGTTGTGCCACCCACCACTACATGTATCCATCAGTGACACCCATGTCATCAATCCATCTATCTACCACTACTCCTCCTGCCCTGTGGGAACACTCGGACGTGGTGGAGACATGGGTCTCTCCACGTCATCTCTATGGTATTGTGGGAAAGGTGGGGGCATGTCCTACCGTAATCCAAACTACCGTCTGACCCTATCCACATGTATCATCTCATGCTCTCTCGACCACGCCCTATATATCCATCTCATAGATGAAAGATTCTCTAACTCCTCATCCATACCTCTGTAGGATGGATAGTCAATATATGGTTTCCACATGATATCAACTACCAAAAGGCCCTCCAATCACTTCTCTATAGTATGACACATCATATGTGTCCCTCGCCACCCTCGGTTATCCACTAAATTGTACCCATCATCTAAAACTAACTCTAAACATGCCACCCTTGAACCAATCATGTCATGGTAAACCAACATGGGGCACACACACATGATGTGCTCATATGCCCAACAATGTAATAAAAGTACAACACATACAACAAATCTCCTCAAATCTCATAGGCCCATAGCTCCTATAAATTTGAACTAAGAAGGTTGGTGCCCAAGAAAAATGTATCCACTCCTCGATCATATCTTGTAGCACTCCCATCAATGCTCATGGAAACCTACCACCCTCAAAATCTAGAAATGTAAAATATCCTACTATCACCATCATCAGAACTGATAGCTTGGTCTCTTGTGGGTATGCCACATACATGTCCCAATAGCTCAAACTCACGTTTTGATACCTCAACTCACCCATCGCCTCACCAAATACTGCCACTATAGGATCTATTGATGCCTCAGATAAAATGGAATATATTGTCTCCCCAACAATAGGAAGCTACAAGATCCTATATACATCCTCCAAGGTGATGTTCATCTCACCCGTTGGTAAGTGAAAGGTATTGGTCGAGAATCCCATCTATCTGATGATCGAGAGTGACCATCAAACTATGATCTGGGCTATATAACCTATAGCATTGGATGCACTAAGTCCAACCTCGCTCTTGTGTGTCCCACTCCTCTATTGGTCACGCTAGGTTGCATCTATACTAGTAGGGTGGTACTCTATCCCACATCCTTATCTAATCTCTCACCTTCATCATCTAACATAACCTAGTCAT
The DNA here is from genome assembly GCA_018340775.1 of Taxus wallichiana var. yunnanensis. Classification (NCBI taxonomy): domain Eukaryota; kingdom Viridiplantae; phylum Streptophyta; class Pinopsida; order Cupressales; family Taxaceae; genus Taxus; species Taxus wallichiana. The sequence goes on from CM031240.1 coordinate 990,845,798, forward strand.
TCGACTTGACTACTCAAATCGGTAGTAAGTGCACCAAGTTGGGGGATCAATTCCATCTGGACATCAAATCCTAAATTTTACATTAAAAATAGCAAAACATCAAATTTAGTCCCCTCACCAACCACGGACTTGAACCATGCCGAAAAGTCAAAAAAATATGTCATAAAAATGGTACCATTGCTAGTAGGGAGAGACTTTACCTTATAGAAATACTGATTTTAAAGTGAATAGAATAGGATAAATATCACTTTATAATTTTTTACTAATAATAGGTCTTTAAGAGACTTTTTCCCGTGAATATTTATGTCTACGTTTAAGACTACAAATTTTGTTTCACTTATTAGAATGTGATAAAATTATACCATCCCAACTGTGGTGAAATTATATACATGTTCATAAAAAAAATTATTTGATTTCAATATTTTTGATGAAGTTATGGCCTAGCAAACGGAAAGTGCTTGTTTTCTTTATGTTTTCATACCACTTTCATGGAAAAAATCATAAAAAATAAAATATTGCTCAAAAAATACAAAATAAATTCCATCCCAAGATAGATAGTGATATTATATAACTTCTCACCAAAGGAGAAAAAATATATATCAATTTTTGGTCATCCAAATTGTTAGGGCAAACAGGACTATAATCTTATAGGCATTTAAAAAAAAAAAAACCAAGTCATTGAATTTTGAGTATTTAATATAGCTAATCTTGTCCATTTTTTAAAAATTAGTATTTTAGAAACTAGATTCCAGATCTATGATTCATATTAATATAAATTATTCTAATTTTTAGTTTATGTATTGCTAATAATCCCTACAAGTTGATATTATGTTGTTATTTGCAATATGACGTCCACTTATGACCCCTTTTTTTGTCTAGAAACCAACTTATTATGCACTTACCCATCATCTATTACCACTACACAATACCCACCTATAAACATAATGTCCCATATAATCTATACCCACTATCTTAGTTCATTTCACCAATTTACCTATCCCACCTCACCAAAATAAAATTTTACCCTCTTCCCTCTACTAAATATTTCACCTAAATCTTCCTCACCTATTTTACTTTCCTACCTAGCCCTTCTTTCACTTATTTCCTCTTAATTGTCCTGACCAGCATCGGTTACCTTGACCATCATCAATCCTCTTTGCCCAGTGTGGGTCACCCATACCTTAACCAATATTGGCCAAAGGCCACCGACGACGTCGCCAACCATGACCGACATTGGTCTTTATTTTCGCCAAAAAAAAAATCCATCCCCCATTCTAAAAAAATTCACAAAAATGACATAAAACCTATTCTAACCACACCCAAACCTATCCTAGTTTCATTACCAACCCTATTTACCCTACATTGGACCTTCCCACCCCTCGCCCCTTCATTTTTACCCATAATTTCAAAATTCACAATCCCACCCAAATTTTAAACAAAAACAATTTCAACAAACTATTTTTAACCAAATGACGGATTCAAATTGACTCCTACCTCATCTCTCACCATCTCCATTGTGGCATGTCTAGCCAATACACCGTTGGTCCACTAGACCCTCTCCCACCTTCTTCCATGCTAAAATCAACTCCTCACCTCCAAACCATCAAATCAATCAAATAGATCTCATGGACCCACCAATTGAATGCCAATCACCTACTACGTGGCTCACCAAATCATCTCAATATCTTGTATAGTTTTTTCCCACTCCTCAACTTCTCCTCTATCATTTTCTAAAAATGGCAAAGTCAAAATGAATCCATAAAACATGGATTTTTTTTTTTAGCCCCAAATCAACATGATTGACATCGATCATGTCATGCCCTATCCAACCAATGTCGGTTATGATAAGCTGGACATTGATCACCCAAAATAACCATTTTACCCACCCCATGCCCATTTTTCCTAAAAATTATTGTTCCAACAACTTTTGACCTTACCAACACCTATTGCACCTACCTACAAGCCTACATTACTGTACATTTCCTTAATTACATTTAGGGACATGTTATTTACCTATACCTTGGCCTTACATGTGCCCTGACCTACATACCCTAACTTGAATTTCCTTTTGTGACATTTGAATTTGTGTACTCACTATACCTTATGATGTTATTACCCGTGTTGTTTAGCCTAATGACCTTACCTTGCCTAATGACGTGATGTTTATCTTGACCATACCTTTGGTGCCATGGAACAAAACCTATTACCATTCCTACACTAGACCTCGTTGTGCTTCATGACCATATCCTATACCTTAGATACTTGAATCACTTCAACCTCGTTTGGATAAACCTATCACCCTTTTGACAATGTAGAGTTTGCAAGCTCTTCCACCTAGGTATCGTATCGCAATCTATATGTGTGTGTGCATTCGATTGCCATTACCCATTACCCAAAATGACCATTACCCATTACCCAAAATGACCATACCCTTACCTATAACCCACCTACCCTCATTTTCATCACTTACCCATTTATCAAACCACTCACTGACTTCGTTTAACATCTCATTAGTTCTTGGTTTGAGGGGGATCACCTCCACCCACACTTGGGGAAACCTAACCTTCACTCATACCTAGAGCACCGAATTCCTATTTTTTTCGATGTCGCTTATCAATACAAGCTACATGACAAAAAGGGGAAAATGTAGACACCAAATTTGGGTCACACTCCCTTAGTCCCCTTTAATCAATTAATGTAATGTGTTCACCTAACCATGACCCATTTACCCCACATTTATATTAATTTAATTACTTATAATTTAATTAATGTTCATCCTCACATTATTAATTAATTTAATTACTTTAATTAAGTTAATTTACACATCACCTGTAGACACTCTCCCTGGACCTATTCCAGGGCATTTAACTCATAGTGACCTAATTCATCACTCTCAAACCGAGTCATCACTCCCGGTCTTTGAGTCACCACTTGACCTAACTAATCGAGACTTATTCCTAAAACCTAATTAGACTTCTTCTATGACCTTCCTACCTTCTCTCACATGAACTCCACTTCCCTAAGTGGACTAAATTAGAATCACGCCAAAAATAGTAAAGATCTACCTATTTTTGGTAAACCTAGACTTTCTTGCCCTATACGATGCTGGTTATCCCTCAACCACCACTGGTCACCTTAAGCCATCATCGATTACCTTATATACACTTTACAACTCTTTACTTGGGTTGGTCATTTTGAGTTCAAGAGAGTTATATTGCATTCAAGTACAAATCAAAGACTTCTCAACATTTGACGATGGATATACTTAACCATAGGCCCAAGAAAGCACCTAATGCTCATCTCAAGGCATTAGAATATTCATGGATATACTCGGGAAGTAATGTCATGGAACTAACCAAAAATTCCTTCATAGATCAAACACTACCTTCCTTCATCTACCAGACCTACAAATGCAAGTAAGTGTATTTGATTTTCATCATTTTGTACTTGCTTAAGGTGTAGGTTCATTATCTTTTGTTATTACATCTTATTCCTTCTTGCATTCCTCCATCCCCACCTTCTTACCAATCTACCCATCTAACCACCCACAACCTTCTAGCTCTCCATACCTGACCTCTATGCATTCCTGAGTCTCCTTGGCATTATTACAAACCCAACCATCCTCCCTTCATCCTATGTGCAATCACAGAGAAGTCCAAAACTACTTTTATTTAATTACCACCAAATTACCCCTACCGACACCATTATCACCTTAACCATCATCGGTCTCCCCCTTAGCCGATATGAGTCATAGTGTTTTTAAGCATCCTTACACCCAATCAACCCTTAGTCTACCCAAATTTATCCCATATCTCACCTAATCTCCCCAAAACCTCAAAAAACATCACCCAAACCTGATACCCCACCTACAACCTCACAAAGACCTTCCCAACTCTCTGTGCAAACACACGAGAGAGCCTAGACACCCACTTTTGACTTCCTTACATTTCCTATAGTAACTCGATATTTGTCATCCTAAACTACAATAAGTCATTCCTATACCGATATCAGTCACCACCCCGATCCAAGATCGCTTTATGTGCTTAAAGCTATTTAAGACTTCCTTAGATTAGCAGGCTTCCTAATCACCCAAAATCAACTCAAACTTCACCAAATCTTACCTAGGGCCTATCTCGTGACCCTTATAACACCTTCCCAACCTACAACCTGAATCGAGACCTTCACCGGTGTAGTATCAAACATTTAATTGGATTGACATGGATATTAATTTGAGACACCTAAATCGTAACACTAACATTAGATTATTTTATTTTATATATTAGTGGATTGAAAACCGTTGAGGAAGTATCACATTTCCTCGGGTCTAGCTCACGTTAGATAGTTCACTAACTTTTTCTATTAACTATATCTTGTGGTATTGCTTTGTATTATAGGTATTTCCTCCTTTCCAAAAGGAATCTCTTCATGGTCATCTTGGATCGAAATTAGAAACATGTGCACTCAAGATTCAACCAATTTAATAATAGGTATTCCTCCATGAATTTTTTACCTTATCATCTTTTTTCATACAAAAATTTGGTGAAATAAAGGGACCCTACAAAAACACTCTTTTCCTATCCTAACCACTTCTATACACATCTAACCCCATCCACCTCGACATCTTAACACAACTCCAATCTCATCTTGAGTAATCCCAAGCACTATACTTCAAAATACTAGTTTTCCTCATTCAAAATCCCAAGCACAAGCAATATACTTCAAAATCCCAAGCAATACTCGAACCAACTAAAAACACCGACGATTTCCTCATTCGTAGGTGATCTATAAATACCGCTTTTCCGCCTCTTTGGGACCATTCTTGATCATTGGGGATGAATCTAGGAGCATTTTCAAGCATTATCAATCATTCAAAAGTGTTATCAAGTTTCATCATCATCATCTTGCATCCACCCATAACACATTTTCATTTGTCAATCTATAACATCCCCATTTTAAGACTTTAGAAACAAGGAAAAATATATTTTTTTACACATAATGTTCTCTATTTTGAATTATCATAATTTAGAATGCACATTCCAATGCCAATCCATCTCATAGCAGAAAACCATACGCAGTCAAATGACTCTAAAGTGTAACACCAATCTCTCATTCCATGACTCGGTATTAAACCAATCTCTCATGTTAACTTAATAATGTCTATACTATGTATACTTGGTTCCTTTACCCTTTGAGGGGTATCCAAGTGTTTTTTTAAGAGACCTATTTTAATATCTCATTCATTTGATATTCATTGAAATCTCACATCTTATACTATGTGACATAGGACAACATAACCAACGACTTACGATACTTTGGAAAAAAATTTCTAAACATGTTTACATTCCTAGATGGCATACACATCAAATGGAATATGTCCTTGCCACACTTGTTCTTGTATCTAGATTGGTATTTCCAGGACTCTTGTCGATTCAATCTAATTCAAGGTTTCATACTAGACAAGGGAAGCAACATGCACTAGTGTGGAATACTACTCATGGTGACTAAGGATACATAGACATACTCAATTGAATTACGTCAATTGGGTGTGTCTAGTTATCCTAAGTCAACATGAGTTGACCTCAACACTAGATCATGTTTCTATCCCTGTTTAGGATGGAACCGTGATCCAATCTTATACTTATGTCAATCAAGTTAAACAAACTAAGCGGGGTGTTGAGACATAGTAATTACATCATAGTATCCTCGTAATGACTCCTGTCATTATGAAGGTACTATGCAGCAATTGATGTGTTCCAACATCTAGCTTTCGTTATCCAAAATGTTCCCCTTGCACATGTTGTGGATAACTCCCTTCATTCTTCCCTCTCTTGTGCCTCAGTCATAATTTTTTACTTTTCAGGAACTCAAGACCTTCTGGAAATGGCACCAGTGGATAGATCTTTTCTCAACTTTCTAGAAAGGTAAATTTTTCCTCCTAACTCCATGTATTTTTGAATTTATGGCTTGGCGAGTTTTTGTCGAAATTTTTCCCTGAAAGGCCTGCGCAGACCAATAATATGGTGCCACGTGTCCAAGGAAGTGGTGGGGGTCAAAGGAAAACTTGTATTTTTACAAGTGTTTGGAAAAATTTCAAAAGGAATATTTCACCCCTGCAGGCCCGCCGTCCAATTGGATTGCGCCACGTGTCCAAAGGGGAGAAAATTGAAAATTTTGACTAAGTGTTGGTGCCATGGAAAATTTGGGAGGAAAAGCCTACAACGAATGAGTTTTTTTCCACGTGTCTCAGTCAAAATATGACCAAAAGTGACGGAAAAGTTAAGGGCGGTGGCCCGCATGAGCGAACCACACCATGCCACGTGTCCTCGATCATCGGCCCAATGAGATTTTTGGAAAATTTTTCCAAAGGGAAAAAATGATGGAAATGAAGCACGGAGGGCCCACGTCCAATCAGAACATGCCACATGGCACCCAAAATAGTGGAGCATGGGGATTTTTTGGGAAATTTTCCCAAATGCAAAAAGGTGGAAAATTTCAAAAATTTCACCCGCCTTAACTGCTTTTGGCCTGCTTTTTCCTAAAATTTCAAACAGCCATATCTTTCGATCCAAAGCTTGTTTTTTTTTGCGTTCTTTATATCAATGGAAAGTTGGTGAAATTCTCTATAAGATTATGGGGTCAATTTTGTATTTTGATGGAGTTTGGAGAGATAAAATTGAAAAAACACCTCTGGCATGTGGTCATGGACAGAAATGATGTTTCAACCACCATTTTTAATGAAGAATGGCTCGCATTCTCTCCCAGCATGGCGAAAAATGTTAGGGGATGGGCCTATAAGGATGTCCATGCTATTTTATTGTGTTTTTTGTTGGTGGTTGAAGCTCTCCCATGTTTTCCACATTTCTCTCTCTTGGGGTCATTTCTTGCACTGTAAAAGCTAGAATGGGCTCATTTTTTAAAAGGAGGAGACACTTTTTCAGCTCTGTAACTTCCCTTTTTCTTCCTTTTTGGTAGAATTTGTGGAAATTTTTACCTTTCCATGTAATACAGCACCCCTTTTTCCTCTTGGTCACTGTAATGCATTGTATTGGATCTGGAATGATAATGTATGCTCTGTGATTAAAATCCATCAATCCTTTCATATATCTATTATTATTTCATGATCTTTCATTACATCTTGAGAAATTTTTGCATGATTTGTGCTATGTTTTCTTGTGGATTATGTATGTATTACAGTATTAGGTGTCTGCTACTCCTTTGGTGCATCACCTCATTAGCATTAGTCTCATTTTTCTTGCATTCCCTATCTTTGTCCCCTTGGAATTTAGAGTAGGAACTAGGAATTTAAACCTTTGCAACTTGTAAGTGATATATCTGATTAGGGGAGTTGAGGAACCAGCCTCTAATCTAGATATTCCTCTCCCATTTTCAAGTCCCACACTTGGGGAGAGGATTCAATGTTGTGCAATCACACTAGATGTCCAAAATGTCAAACTAGAAGTTTGATCAACATCAGAAGTCTTTGATGATTTGCACCAATAGTTTTGCATGCACTGGTGGGACCTTAGAGGTCTTCATCTTCATTGTGACAAATTGATGTGCATTTGTTGCAATTTTATTTCTTAAAAGATCCCTAAATTGCACATCTGGCGACTCCAAGGAAGAAGAATCAGCTGGTTTTAGTAGTGCAGACCTGAAAACTCATGAGAAGAATCAACACAAGGTCAAGAGTTGGAGAAGAAGAAGTGTTGTTTGAGTATCTACAGTTATCTCCAAGAAGAAGGAAAAGAGGGAGGAGAATTCAAAGGTCTCCATCTCCACCAAATAGAACTCTCTCAACTCCTCCACCTGGTAGGCCTTTCATTCAATCAACAAGGGTTCTAAGGCCAATTAGAATGGTACAAAACAACCCCTATGTCAATTTCACTAGTAGCAGCCCACTTGCTCTCAATGCACAGAATCCAATCCCAGTTGCAGCATTGAAGAACATCCCATACTTTACTGGAGAAAATCAGACCACTCCTGGTGATCATGTCAAGGACATTGCTAACATTTGTGCAATCCATGAGATCAATGAGATGCAAGTTGTTGTCAAATTGTTGGCATCTTCATTCAAAGGGAAAGCTTTACAATGGTTTAGGAGTCTTGCCTCAGGTTCTATCCAAAATTGGAACCAACTATGTATAGCCCTCCATGAGCAGTTTGGAGAAAAGGGAGACAACTTGTCCCTTTTGGAATAGCTGACAACCATCAAGAGAGCTCCCAATGAGCGGTGGATGACTTCAACTTCAAGTTTCAAATGACTTGGGAGAGAATTCCAATGGCGAAAGTAAGGCCAGTTGCAGAAGGTGCTTTTCTATATTACCTTAAAGCTTTAAATTCTGATATTTCTATGTTAATTCAATCCATGGGAGGCACAACTATCCCTATTGCTTATAGAATTGCCATTAGAGCTGAAAATTGTTTGATTCAAGCTGGCAAGCTAGCTCCTAGACCCCCAATGCCATTATACCCAAGTTTAGAAATCCCAAGTACTAGTCAAGTGCCTATTTTAGCTCCTATTCCCACTCCTAGAAATCAAAATTCAAGTGAAGCTTCTACTTCATCTCCTAGTGCCTCAAATGAACTTCAAGAAGTCATGAAGCAATTGAAAAATTTAGGTAATGAGCTGGTTACACTCAAGAGGTAGCAAGCCCAAGGTTTTAGACCTCCTTTCCAGCCTCAAGCTCAGCCTAACAGGCAGCCATACCAACCTCAAAGACCACCCAATCCAAATTGTAAATTTAAACCAAGCAAGACCTCCTGCCAATAGACCATTTTAGCCCTATAATCCCAATGTTATATATTCATCTAAGGCATTAGTGCGTGAAAAACAACATAGCTCAAGAGTATGATTGGTTTTCCATGCAATGAATCTCATAACTAGTCTATGTGTTTCAATGGTGCCTTCAATCAAGCATTAATGGTGACTACAATCGGTGCAGAGGAGGGTGAAGGGAGTCAAGGAAATAACCAACAACCAGAAACATTCCAGCAGCAATCAGCTCCAAATGATGCCACACTTGTAAACTGGCAAAGGTCAGAAGATTTTTGTGGCATGAATCAAATGGTTCCCCAAAGTGTTGCAACCAACACAAGGTCAAAAAGGAAGAATTTGGGTGAAGAGCAGCCATTGGCTCCAAGTAATCCACAATCTTCTATCACCCCACCAATTATTGGCAAACAAAATTTAGTTCCAAACACACAAGGGCTGCCTAAAATAGCTCCTAGGCCAACTCAAACACTAGTTGTTGCTGCCCATATGCAAGGGATGAATGTGTAGGCCAAGGGAAAGCAAAGAGATGCTTCATCCCCATTCAACATCATTGATCAAATGAAGAAGACAAATGTAAACATATCAATGTGGGAATCACTATCTATCCCAGGCCAAAGAGATTTGCTACAAGCTACCATGAAGGACTGGTCAACTTCAAATCAACAAGTCCAAATGCAAGAGAAGGTGCTCACAAATGCTGCCCAACCTAAAGGGAATCATGGAGGATAGCAAGGTAAAATGTTGAAGCCCCCTCCATTCTATGTTTCATTGATCATTGGAAACCAATTAGTACACAATTGCATGATTGATTCTGGGGCAAGTAGTTCAGTAATGCCCAAGCAAATAGCTGATCAGTTGGGAATTCAATATGAAGTCATATCCAAAGGGGTAGTGCAATTGGATGGGACAACAATAATAACAGTTGGAGTGATAAAAACTTGAGTCTCACTTTGCATGCATGCCCCAACATTGTTGTTTTACAAGATGTCTCAGTAATAGATCTTCCACCACTCTTTTCCCTATGTCTGTCAAGGGATTTCACAGCCAAGATTGGAGGTTATTTATCTGCTGATTGGTCACACATGTTGTTTAGAACAAGATATGGAACTAAAGCCACAATCAGGTCTGAGCCTATTGCAAAATTTCACATTGAGCCTTACACTCCAAGTCAGATCAATACCAATTGTTTAGCGTTTGATCAAGAGGATTATCCAAGCACTGATGAAACTAACACCAAGGTAGGAAGCATCCTAGATCTAATTCCTAATGAATGGGCAAACAAGGTGCATGCTTTTGATCCTTATCAAGAAGTAGAAGAATTTGAGCTAGGAGTCTATTGCATGCATGATGAAAATCAACCTATTCCTAGCATCACCAAGCCAAACCACAAGGATGACAATGAGGTATGGCAGTTGTTTTTTGATGGATCAAGGAGTAGAAAAGGTATAAGAGGGGGAGATATGCTTGTTCACCTCAAGGAGTTAAGTATTATTCATCTTTTAGATTCAGTTTCCATGCTCTAATAACACTGCTGAATATGAAGCTTTGATACAAGTATTGCATTGGTCAATCAAGAGAGGAATAAAGAACTTGCAAGTCTTTGGTGACAGTGAGTTGATTGTCAACCAAGTTAAGGGGCAGCATGCTATCAAGAATGATCTACTCAAGTGCTATAAAAATAGGGTGTGGGACCTCATTGAAGATTTTGAGGGCTTTGACATAAAATCCATTCCTAGAAAAGAGAACCAAGCTGTTGTGCAAAGCTTACGGCGAGTTAGGGCAGCCTTTGACATTGTTGAAAGCATTCAAAAAGAAGTGGTACAGCCAAACATCCATGTGATTGTAAGGCCTTGAGTGCGGGACAACAATGTAAGTTGGCAAGTGTTTGAAAATGATCAGCAAATCATCCATTTCTTGCGAAGAAGAGGCTGAGTTCTCAGCTAAAAATCAAGAAAATTTGGAGCAGCAGTATGGTGACCAAGTGATACAGTGAGAACCAACAAACTACCAAAGGGACTTATTACTTTGGAGTCCATTTTCAATCCTAATGATTAGTTTAGGAAGGAGAAAGAAAACATCCAAGTTAAGGGAGAAGATTCAATGTCCATCTTGGTGGAAGAAGGTAAATCACTCCGAGTTGGTAAAGTGACAACTGAGCAAGAAAGGTATGAGTTCATACAACTTTTTCAAGAATTCCCTGATGTGTTTTCTTAGAGCTATGAAGATTTGAAAGGTTTCAATCCCAAGTTAGCTCAACACACCATTGAATTGGATCCAAGTACTAAACCCATTAGACAAAAACAAAGGCCAATCAATCCACACATGGAGCCTCTCATGAGAAAGGAATTAAATAAGTTGATAGAATCAAGAATCATATTCCCTATAAAGCATTCTAGTTGGGTAGCCAACTTGGTTTTAGTTAGAAAAAGAGTGGGAAATCAGATTGTGTGTTGACTTCAGAGATTTGAATAGAGCATCTCTCGAGGATCATTATCCACTTCCTTGCATGGAGCAGATTTTGCAAGTTGTTGTTGGCTCGAGAGGTTTTCATTACTTGATGGCTATTCAGGGTACAATTAGATTATGGTGAAAGAAGAGGATCAGTTCAAGACATCCTTTACAACCAAATGGGGAACCTATGCATACAGGAAAATGCCATTTGGGTTGTCCAACACTGGAGCTACTTTCCAAAGGGAAATGGAAATGGTGTTCAAGGATTTGATTAACAACATGGTGCTGATATATCTTGATGATATCACCGTTTTTTCAAAAAATGTAGCAGACTATCTTTTCATTTGAGGCAAGTGTTCCAAAGGTGCAGAAGATTTGGAGTATCCTTGAATCCTAAAAAGTGTATTTTTCTAGCTCATGATGGAAAGCTCGTTGGCCACATTGTCTCCAAAGAAGGATTAGTAATTGATCCAAAAATAGTTGAAGCCATAAGAGCACTACCATTGCCGAGCCACAAGAAGGCCCTTCAAAGTTTCTTAGGGAGAATAAATTTCGTTCGGAGGTTTTCCCGAATTTTGTAGCCCTAGTCAAGCCTATCACCAAGATGTTGAAGAAAAGCATAGCTTTCAAATGGATAGTAGAAGGAAAATAAATTTTTGAAGTAATCAAAGAGGCCATCTCTCAAGCCCCAACTCTTATTAACCCGGATTTCTCCATGGATTTCATCCTCTATGCATTTGGGGGTGATGATACTATTTCTACATTTTAGGTATAAAGTAGAACAAAGACAATGAAGAGCAGCCAATTGCTTTCTTTAGCCAAAGCCTAGAGGACTATGAGGTGAGGTATTCCTTCATTGAGAAGCATGTTCTTGCAGTAATCAAGAGCTTGAAGAAATTCAAGCATCTAGTCTCAAACAACAGGGTTCAATTGCTGGTTTCTCATGTGGGAGTTAAAGACTTCCTCCTCAACAAAGACTTGAATGAAAAGAGAGCAGGTTGGATTACTCGTGTCATGGAGTATGACATTGAGATCAAAGTCACCAAGTTGGTGAGAGGGAAAGGGTTGTGTGAGTAGCTGGTCTTGAACAAGCACAAGGAAGCATGCAATGAGAAGGAGGCTGTTTTGGTGTTGCAAGAAAGCCATGAGAAAGGAAGCACTCAAAAGGAAAATGATGGTGTCCTCACTCCTTGCTGGACCCAAGACATAATGCACTTCCTAAGCATAGGTCTATGCCCTCAAAGATGAATAAGACAAAATAAGACACTTCAGATTGCAAGTTGCCCATACACCCTTGTTGATGGTGTTTTGTTGTAGAAAGGATGTGAATGGAGTGTTCTTTGAGATGCATTGGTACAAATCGATTCATAGCGTGTTAGAAGAGTTCCATGGTGGATCATCCGGTGATCATTTTGCACCAAGAGTGACACTCTAAAGATCATGAGGGCTGGTTATTATTGGCCCAAGATTTTCAAAGTGATTGTTATGCATGGATTAAGAGGTGCAAGAATTGTGCCTTCTTCACAAGGTAAAGAGAGGCTAGCTTCCCTTCTATTGCATCCAATTTCAGTTGACCACCATTCATGCAATGGGGTTTGGAATTCATTGAGTCATTAATCCCAATTCAAGCCAAGGGCACAAATGGATTTTAACAGCAACATATCACTTCACCAAGTGGACTGAAGTAGTAGCACTCAAGGAAGTAAATGAATCTAGCATCCTAGACTTCTATGAGGGAATAGAAACCAGATTTGGCATACCTACTACAATAATATCAGATAATGCATAGGCATTCATTGGGTCCAAGGTGACTGAATGGGCTGTCAATAATGGGATCTACCTAAGTACTTCATCAAACTATTACCCTCAAGGTAATGGCAGGTTGAATCTACAAACAAGAACTTGTTAAGGATCATTAGGAGAAATCTTGATGAAAATCGAGAGATCTTGGCATACTAAGTTAAAATTAGCCTTATGGGCTGATAGGATAACTCCTAAAAGATCTACGAGTAACTCCCATTCAAGCTTGTTTATGGAAGAGAAGCAATTTTTCCCATGTCACTTGAGTTGCCAACATTAGAACTCATGAAGCAGTTGGAGTTGTTGGAGTTTGAGCCCATGGAGGTTAGATATGCGAGAATTGATGGAGCTCAAGAAATCGAAATCATGAATCCCAAGCAATGGAGAAGGATCAAGCTTTGATAAAGACTACCTTTAATAGAAAGGCCAAGAATAGATCTTTCCAAGTTGGAGATCTAGTGTTAAAATGGGATGCCGACAAAGCAAAACTAGGAAGGCATTCAAAATTTGATGCCATCCGGAGTGGCCCATACATGGTCACAAAGTGTAAGGACAAAATGCCTTCCAATTGTCTTCATTGAATGGTGAATAATTATAGATTCCAGTCAATGTAATGCATCTCAAGCATTTCTACTAAAGGAATTCTCCACCTTGTACATATTAGCTTAGGTTTTCATTCCTCTAAGTGCTTATGCACATTGTTTCTTTGTAGATTAGTTTTTCTTTCCTAAGTGCTTTGGCACAAGATTGATGTTCTGGAAATGTGTTTACGAGGCCTTGCCCTAATCGAGATGGTGTTCCACCCTCCATCTTCCTCCTTGCAGTGTTCTAGTCGGTTGGGGTACCGAAGAGAATTTAATGACTCTATGCCCAATGGATTGCTTCAAGCAGCTGGTAACTTCATCTAACGAGTAGATGACCCCTCTAAGTCACCAAAATTGTTATCTAAAATGTTCCCCTTGCACATTTTGTTGCTAACTCCTTCATTCTTCCCTCTATTGTGCCTCAATCATAATTTTTGATTTTTAGGCACTCAAGACCTTTCTGGAAATGGCACCGGTGGATAGATATTTTCTCAGATTTCTAGAAAGGTAAATTTTTCCTCCTAACTCCATGTATTTTTTGAAGTTATGGCTTGGCGAAGTTTTTGTTGGAAAATTTTCCCTAAAAGGCCCACGACCAGTAATATGGTGCCATGTGTCCAAGGAAGTGGCGGGGTCGAGGAAAACTTAGATTTTTTACAAAGTGTTTGGCAAAATTTCAAAAGGAATATTTCACCCATGAAGCCCACCATCCAATTGGATTGTGCCACGTGTCAAAGGGGAGAAAATTTAAAAATTGACTAAGCGTTGGCACCATGGAAAATTCGGGAGGAAAATCCACAACGAATGAGGTTTTGCCATGTGTCTGAGTAAAAATATGACCAAAAGTGATGGAAAAGTTAAGGGCGGTGGCCCGAGCCGAACCACACCATGCCACGTGTCCTCGGATCATCGGCTCGGTGGAGATTTTGGAAAAAATTTTCCAAAGGGAAAAAATGATGGAAATGAAGCATGGAGGGCCCGCATCCAATCAGAACATGCCATGTGGCACCTGAAATAGTGGAGCGTAGGGATTTTTGGGAAATTTTCCTAAATGTAAAAAGGTGGAAATTTTCAAAATTTTCACCCACCAATCCGTTTTGGCCTGTTTTGCCCTAAAATTTAAAACAACCATATCTTTTGATCCGAGCTCGGCTTTTTGCATTCTTTATATCAATGGAAATCTGGTGAAATTATCTATAAGATTTTGGTGTCAATTTTTATTTTATGGAGTTTGGAGAGAAAATTTAAAAATGCCTACGGCATGTGGTCATAGAGCAGAAATGACTTTTCAACCACCATTTTTAATGAAGAATGTCTTATATTCTCTCCCAAAGATGGTGAAAAATGTTAGGAGATGGGCTGTAAGGATGCCCATGCTGTTTTATTATGTTTTTGGTCGGTGGTTGAAGCTCTCCCATGTTTTCCCACGTTTCTCTCTCCTGGGGTTGCTTCTTGCACTGTAAAAGCCAGAATGGGCTCATTTTTTTAAAAGGAGGAGACACTTTTTCAGCTCTGTAACTTCCCTTTTTCTTCCTTTTTGGTAGAATTTGTGGAAATTTTACCTTTCCATGCAATACAGCACCCCCTTTTTCCTCTTGGTCACTGTAATGCATTGTATTGGATCTGGAATGATAATGTATGCTCTGTGATTAAAATCCCTCAATCCTTTCATATATCTACCATTGTTTCCTGATCTTTCATTACATCTTGAGCAATTTGTGCATGCTTTGTGCTGTGTTTTCTTATGGATTGTGTATGTATTGTAGTATTAGGTGTCTGCTACTCCTTTGGTGCATCACCTCATTAGCATTAGTCTCATTTTTCTTGCATTCCCTATCTTTGTCCCCTTGGAATTTAGAGTAGGAACTAGGAATTTAAACCTCTACAACTTGTAAGTGATATATCTGATCAGGGGAGTTGAGGAACCAACCTCTAATCTGGAGATTCCTCTCCCATTTTTCAAGTCCCACACTTGGGGAGAGGATTCAATGTTGTGCAATCACACTGGATGTCCAAAATGTCAAACTAGAAGTCTGATCAACATCCGGGTCGCTTCTTGATTTACACCAACACTAACTAAGTTTCCTCAACTGGACTAACATACTTAAGATTACAAGTTTATTAACCCATTTAATCATTGTCTTAAAGATTAATGATTATAACGCTTTAAGATTCAACTAAGCATCATTTAACCTAAAAAGGTTACAAGGTGTAATTACATGAGAGGTAGGTATGCAAGTAAAATCTACTTTCCTAACCATTCAAATTACATGTTAAGTTTGTCTTTAAATGAAACAACTTATATCATATAATGACATGATTAATCTCAATGTTATGAAGGTGTGCTCATTAAACCTTTTCTTATTTCAGCCTTAGCTTAAAACAAGCTTATTAAATATCTTTATTTTAGACTTCATAAAGATGAATTCTAAATCCCTTTAGTTCCCTTTTAAGCATTTTCATTTGATTAAATAAATATGCCTAAGGATGAATTCAGTCAACCATTATCATAATGTATTCATAACATTTTAACAAGATCTGCAAATAAGTCTCTAAGATTGATTTCAAGAAAAATACCCTTTTTCCTTTACCAAGGACTAATGTCCAATTATGAAAATAGTTCACGTATATTCTAGTACAACAAGAATTCATACTTATATATATAATTCATTCATATTCCCTTTCCATTATTTAAGGATCTATTTGAGAGTATCAACTATTAGTTGCATCTCTTTTATGAGTAATGAACCAACTAATATTACAGATCCTTAATCCAAAAGTCTTATAATTATAAGAACTATTAAGTTTCTAAATCCCATAACACTTAAATACCTATTTTCCCCTTCATTAAAGAAATCACTTAATAATACATCCCAATTTATGCCAATGCTGAGTATCACAATAAAGTAGAAATCAACAATCATCAAACCATTTATTTATCAAAAGGAGTGATCCATTCACTTGAATACAAAAATATTTCAGGGATTACAAAGTGTCATTACAACAATATAAACTAGTTTTATTACATCTTCCTTTTCTAACAAAGTACATCTCAAGTAATGATGCCACATAATCATCATAATAAAGAGACAATTTCTTAGTAAAACAAATGTAACTTTCTATATGTCTTTCTCCTTTCATCTTTTATGAAATCCATCTACAAAATTGTTAGCATGAGTCAGTTCATTTGAACTGAGCATGATAAGCACTATAACATTAATTTTTTTCTTTTATCTAAATATTTCATAAAAAGAACCTGTTGTTTATGAAATAGTTCCAAAAACACAAACAAGATAAATAGAAAGACTTTTCCCTAAAATATTACAAATCAAGAAAGAGAGAGAAGATTAAAGATTCAATAAGTAATGTATAAGCAAGGACTAATTAAATCAACATAGTTAATCCTAACTCCACATTCTTATGAACTTATTACAACATGCTAGAAATCAAAACTTCCAAATCTAAATCTTATCTTCTAGTCAAGTTCCAAATTAAGTTCCTTAACTCAATCTATTCTAACTTTTCAAGAAGTAAAACAAATATATACAAACTACCTTTCAAAGTAAGTATACTGTTTTGTTATTTCAAGTTAACACCTCAATATAAACTAAAAAGATCAACAAAAAATCTAAATGCATTCCATCAAGCAATCATGACTATAATCAGGCTCAACATAGAGTCTAAAATTAGATTAGTCAAGAATAAGACGCAACATTCTAGGTAAGGAAGGTTTATCCACTAAGGATTAAAACAAGTCCAACATAACTCATAGCAAAGTTTCCTGCAACCTGAACTTATTTCAGAGTTGGATCCTATGTAACATTCCCATTTTAATACTTTAGAACAAGGAATTTTTTTACACAATTAATGTTCTACTGTTCTAAATACATAATTTAGAACACACATATCATAACAATCATTCTTATAATGAGATAACCATATGTAGAAGCATGTAATGACTCGGTGTACCACTTCGATCTATTCATTCCATGACTCGGTGAACTACCGATCTATTCATGTGTAACTTTGAGCTTGAATTTTTCTCATTGAATACTTCATATTCGTGGTTCTCTTACCCTATTCCGGGTTTTGAGTGATCTGCCCAAGGAACCCATCTGAAAAATTGTTACCACTTATTCATCAACATCACGATCCTTAGACTAGGTGACAAAGGAAAATTTAATCAACACGACTTGTGATACTTTGGCCAAAGATTTATAACACATTGTTCAGACATTACTTATTCCCTGATGGCATACTCGTCAATCTGGAATACATCCTTCACCCCACTCTATTGTTATAAAGAACATCTTGTACTGAATTTTATCAATCCCCCTTGATCCAAGATTTCACTCTAATTTGGATTAACATCATAGTTCATGATATGAAGAGGCTCTTTAAGACTAAGGGTAAATTTACATATCTGGGTCAAATTTCAAAGTTTAACCCCATGTTTCAAGGTGCCACTGAGTCTCAAAGGGCTTCCTCATAACCTGATTATGGTCCTAACCAGTCCCAGAGAGAAATCTTAATCAAGTTCTAGGTGTGTAAATCTTAACGATCAATGCAGAAGGGTGTTGCCACATGTCATCTGCATTGTTGTATCCTCAAGAAGATCCTAATCTTCTCAAAGGTACAACCTTGCGGTTGAAGTGTTTCAACATCTCTGGGAAAGCCTCGAAGGATGTACATACCTCCAAGAATTTTATTTATGTTAAGTTATATTTGGGTTATAGGACCTACATAATTAGGTAGCCTTCCCTAACCCCGAGTCCAACACTCTTTTAGTTACCTTTATGTAATTAGGGTTCAACTTACAAAAGGGTCTTAATTAACTCTAGATTGCTTCCTGGTTGTCGGTTGGGACCTAACAACCTTTTATCCAAACAAAAATAGGACAACATCAATCTAAGTTTTGTCATTAAGAAATTAACTAATCCAACAAAGGAAATGTAACAACCTTATAGGCTGATACATATCAGACTTAATACCATTAAGTCTTAGCGATTTATATCCATATATTACTTTTATAATTAATGCATTACAAGAGGGGAAAATCCTCTTCCTCTTCTAGTTACATTTTAGGACATAACCCACTCTCGATGTTCCCTAAAAAAGGTAGTGATCTTATTTACAATTTTTAATCACAATCATAAGTCATAAAGAATCACTAATCAAGAATGTAGTATTCAGCCATATAATTAGCTATGGCTTACCTAAGAAATTCATCAAGATTCCATTGTATAGAACAATAAGAATGCTCACTCATTCATATAGATAATAAGAAGATCATCCCGATAAAATAAGTAATGTACAAACCACGTAGGTATTATCTCACTATTTCATTCATTCATTCATTTACAAACCCATGCAATTACAACTTATGCACTTGACATACTTTAAGAAAATAGCCTTCAAACAAAAGAGGTAACTTTCTTTCACAATATATTTTGGAAATCAAATCATAATTCTTCATAAGAACCAATTTAGAACAGCCAATGCATCATATCAGAATTTGTCTGCCTTTACCACTTACGAAGACCATCTGCAAAAATTGCTAACACGGGTTAGTTCAATGAATCGATGAGCATGATAAGCACTAATCCTTAAAACAATTGCATTCCACTAATTGTTTCCATTAAACAACCCTGTTATAATGACATCAATTACTTCATACCTTCAACTTAAAGTGAAGTCAATAGGAGTCCTAGTACATCGTTAAAAACAAAATGGATAGAAGGAATAATCTATTTTGCCTATCCCGAATTTAAAGTATAATTGAATCCAACAATTACTTCATAATCCCAAATCATGATACACTCTGGGTTTTCTTTCTACCAATTATAATACAACTTTATATCATAACTTAAGTTACAGGCATAATTTCGACTTAATCTATTTCGGATGAATCATCTCATTTCATGCAAGAAAGTAAGAAGGAACATCTTGTTTATTATGCACCTAATCATCTGAAAAAGCTGAAACAATGTATATCATGGTTTGATCACCTTTATTTAACACTAAACCATTTGAATTATTCATTCCAACAGGTTCATACAAAAGTAATCTAAACAGAAAGGATGGATTACCGCCACTTGCAAGTTCACCTGCCAATCTATCCTTCATCTTATTATACTTAATTTTCAATCCATGACAAGTATGCAAGGCAATAAAAACTGAATTACTTTGAAAAGAAAATAACAAACAAGTAAGTTAAAACAAGATCTTAACATGTTGTAAAATGAAAGGAGTCTTCCAGATTAGGATCCCTAATCCTAATGTTTCTTTCATCTTAATGTAATAATCTGCCATCCCATAACTTTACTGATTGAGTTCCTTAAATAATTCCAAGAAAAAGTATATTAACATTCAAGAAGAGATCAATATAACTTTCTTTCTTTTAAGCCCCTTTCCAACCTTCCTTTTCAACTCAAAGATAAAACAAGAGATGACCAAAACACTGTTGTAACCAAGTTTTAGAACTAAATCCAATTTCCAAGAAATAATAACCATTTAATAAACCTAATCAAGGAAGAAGAATCTGTTTCTAGCACTTAAGTACATTCAACAATTTGGTTCAGGTAGAGCCACCATATAGAATTACCCTTAGATCCCTACAGGATCTACCACTATACATCCAATGAAACCAATATCAACTTTTGACATAAAACATTACAACCTATCGAACTCGATATAAACCCGACCCAAAGGAAGCAGGCTACTTCCCTTCAAATGCTCGAACCATTCGAGATTAAAATCAAGTTAGGTTAACATAATATTTTCCCCGATTACATAGTGATCCAATACTAATCTAGTTGATTCATCATCCGATGCCATTTCTTTATAAAACACTAAACAAGATTGAATATTCAGTATTTAAAAAAAAACGTATTCACATCCTATTTTCGAAAACACCTAAGGTCAAAATGTTCTTACCATTATAAAGAATATATAATAGCAGTCAAATTAAAAACAGGTCTTCCATAAGCTCAACCCATTTCAATTCTAATGTCAATTTCTAAGTATGTTTAAAAACCAGAATTGATGAACACCATTTCCTGTTTCAACTCTTCCAAGATCAACCAAGAATTCGCAAGAAAAACATGACATCCATTCAACGACTATTCCTTCTGAATAACTTGTATTGCCAACATTCATGTTTACATTAAAAATAATCAACTAAACCATAAACTGTATTTCTCGCAATACAGACTGCGTGAAATTAAAAAGAAAACAAACCCCTGCGCAAGAGGTGATACGGTTTCAATTATTCAATAATTCCTAAACACACAACTTGTAACAGTCAGGTTTGTTACAGAGTATACCAACAACCCGTCCACAAAATTATATACTAGTTTCCTTGAACATAAACTTAATACAGTCAGAGTTTCATGGTGGAGCAAACAATCTAACAATCATTTCACAAGCCGAAGCAAAAGAGATTACCATAGCATTAAAAACACGTAATCTTTAAAAACGTTCCCTTTCATGGAACAAGTTTTCAATCTAAGAAATCAGTCAGACAAGAGCTTACGAAGTCATTAGCTATTTACCCAAATGGGTATGAAAACACAATAGTTCACAAAAACCCAGATCAACGAATACAACCAGGTCATTAACCACAATAAGAATCTTAAGAAATCGATCACATTCACCAATTTCATCACCCAGAAAACCCTACGAAGTCTGGTAAAGGTTACTTGGCTACAAAAACACAACGAAGGAAGGTAATGCAATAGTTCTAACTGGGTATAGAACTCCAACTTAATCCCCAAAAGGGAACAAGAAAACAATGAAAACAAGTTTCTTACAGAACCAAAATTTCCATGTTCAACCCAGAATCCAAGTTAACATAAAAACCCACAAATCATTTTTGCCAGCCAAGTCAAAAATGCACATATATCATCATAATGAGTTGTTCTAATGAAAACATTTAAAGGAAAGAAAGATTTTAATAGTTAGGGCCTATCATGCCTGATAGTGTCGCTTAAAAGTGAAGAAGACCTCTGGATGAGCTCACCCTTTCTCTTCTTTTCCATGAAAGATTAAACAACAAAATATTGCTTCCTCCATGCCTTATATATTCCCACGAAGTAGATTAGAAACTTTCAAAATTGCCATGCAACGAAGAGTGAACTGCTGGTTCGAAAAACCAGTGCTCATGCAGAGTGAAAAACGGAATGCATGAAAAACAAAACAACCAAGCAAAATTCCATTCACATGCCTCCCAAAGCAATCTAAGCTCGAGAACCCATGTAAATTAATTGCATTAAATTTCTTTCTCCCACCCATTTTCCATTGCCACCACCCGCCAAAGTTGGTGAGTTCCACATTACAATAAACAAGAGTTTCCATTTTTAGAGCTGCTGCCACGTAAGCCCCCTCTTACCAAATTAACCTCCACTAACCCTTGTGCAGTACTCCCTATCCCCTCATCCTTATCCTTACTTTAAATGCCATTGAAATCACCACCAAAACTTGTGACCCTCCTTAGGTTCCTTTTCATAGCATTAGTTTAGGATAGGTTAGTGACTTAGGTTAGATCATAGGTAGATTTAATCTTAATGCCATAGGATATAACATTAATCACCCACCTTAGTATTAGGTTTAGATAACCCTTAGGAATATCAAGTATATAGTTTAGGACTAGGTTAGATTAACTAACCTTGCAACAATAGGTTATAGTTTAGGTTTAAAACTAATAACCTTACTGATTCTAGTTTAGGTCCACTAGATAGGATAAATCAATATACAAAATTCAAACAAAATATAACGCGTTCCCGGATCGGATTACGGTTTTGCATCAAGTAAATTAGCTTTAGATGGAAAACTTACACATCTTCACGGCTTAAGGTCAGTGTCCTTTCGATGCTAAAATGATCAAGGCAGATTCCGATTGTAATGATCCGCTGTAGGGATTAACCTCTGGAATCCAACAAAACTTTCCTCTACGGACATATTTTTATATGAAGGAGGTTTAAAAGAACTTGTACATTCTAAGTTCAGTCAGACTTAATAA
Source organism: Taxus wallichiana var. yunnanensis (assembly GCA_018340775.1). Taxonomy (NCBI): domain Eukaryota; kingdom Viridiplantae; phylum Streptophyta; class Pinopsida; order Cupressales; family Taxaceae; genus Taxus; species Taxus wallichiana. The sequence goes on from CM031240.1 coordinate 990,868,425, forward strand.
TTCACGAAATTTCAATACATAATTGTTCATCCCGAATATAATTAAAACATTCCTTGGATCAATGCAACTGATCCAAGGATGAGTCATAGAGGTAGATAAGTCTACAATCTCCTAGAAATCAGATTGCACTCATATGCGAGGGATGAAAGAAAAAGAATCCAAGCATATTCTGGTTCAATCAAAGATCTTAAGAGTAGAAAAGACATAACCAAATCAAGCATGACTTCCCAAAACCAAAAGAACATATCCTCATATGGGAAAATCACATATCAACACTTGAATGCAAAGGAGAAAGTAACAACAGTTCAAGGTGTTACATCCTAAGTGATCAATACAAAACAAATATTTAGGCTTTCCGAAAACATCTACATCATAAAAGGTTTCTTAAAATCCTTTACTCCAACCCAAACATAAATCAATCCCTACTGTTTTTAGGTACACTAAGTAGTCCTTTATATATTATTAATAATATAATATATTCTAATGATAATGGCAAGACATATTGTCAATCTAAACTTATAACAAATCGCAATATTTCCAACTTATGGGACTCATCATAATGAAAGGATCCAAATACAAATGTAACAACAAATAACATACAACACAAAGGAATGTCCCATAAGAGGCTCATGATTCATGTGATTGAATACATCATAACAAATCAAAGATTTAAGATAGTAAAATTTTTACGAGAAAAATAAAAACATATATACACCCATGTAGACCCAAGTTTCCCAACCATAGTGTTGGAAACAACTTTATAAATAACATCAATTATAGTAACAATACTTCCCTTATAGGAAGAGGACATAGATTTTTGAGATCAAAGACAATGCTAAACCTTTTGTTTAAGTTATTATTAATATTGAAACAATTAACCGACATTTCCACCTTCCACAGGGTAACCCTAAAAGGGTACAAGTTCAAGAAGACTCAACAACTAAAATGAAATGAAAACCATTCCAAGTTCAAAACTTTCACTAAAAAGAAGCTACTACGGTCGTCAACAAGAAGAACAAAGGGAGCATAATAACCATTTTAGTCTCAGTTCCAAACTAGATGCCTGAAAGAAATAACATTATTCCGAGAAAGAAGGGTAGAGAGAACATGTAAATGACCTCCTTTTACAAATACTCATCTATAGTCAACAATATAAATGCATGCCTTCCACAGTTCACACAAGATCTACTAAATGAATCATAATCACAAGTGGGTTTACAAACTCGGGATTGAAACACAAAAGAACAAAACCAACATTCATGAGTTCTTTACCTATTTAATTCCATCGAGAATAAGTTCTCAAAAAGAATATATTCCAAACAGCTTCCATTTTGGGTAAAACCAAAAATATGTGTATTTCCAAACTAACAAACTATATACTTCTAAAAAAATGTAGTCACGAAACAAATAGAACAAACAATGGATCTTCAAAGCCATCATCAAGTAAGAAGGTCAATCAAAGCATAATATTATCTAAGTCATAGAAATAGGTCTCAATACCATTGAAGTTTCATACAAGTTAGTCTTCCAAAACAACAATAATGAGAACATTCAAAGCAAGAATCTTCAAATTCCATCAAAACCAAGCTATTGTTAAAGCATAAACAATCTTTGTCTAAAGATAATCCTCCAAAAGAGACAAACATATATCCTCCAAAGTCAATAAGGTTCAAATGCAAACAAGTTAACACAATAGTAATACCTCAATAGTTCCGCAGTTTCATTTTCCACACAACAATGAAGAACCAATTACATCCAAAAGAATCAAGTAAAAACACAAAAGAAGCAAGAATAAGAAAACACAAATTAGAACCGGAAGGCTTTTCAAAGGAGCAAGAGTTATTTTAGTGAATACATTTAAATAAAATTAGAAGACTTAAAGAGATAGGGCCTATCATGCCTGATAGAGCTCATGTATTCTATTTCTTTTTGTAAATCTTCAAGCAGAGCCTTGACAACAATTATTTTCCATGAAAAATTCAACAACTAGCTCTGTAACCTCCTTCTCCTTCTTCTTATAGCTTCTCAGTGATATTTCCATCACCAACACCATCATGTAAGGCATAATAAGCATGTAAGGATTTAAACAAGGTTTGAAATGAAAACCACATGCAAAGCTAAAAGCTCACAAAAACCAAATGAACAATGCAAAACTGAAAACCCTTTTTCTTCCAAATTCCCCTACTTCCTAGGTGGTTTTTGAAATTCTTAAGAATAATAAATGTAAATAGGACTATCAGTCCTACCTTATCTCTCCTCTCCCACCACTACCAACTCAAGTTTGGCCATTATCAATTTTAAATTTCCATGCATCTAAAACTTTAGTAGAGTTTCCAACTAACCATCTAATAAACCTTCATGCACTTACAAAAGTGGTAGAACCAAGAGTTTTAATGCCTATTAAATCCCTCATAAATATTTAGGGTTAGTTCCAAGACATTTGATGTGTGTCATCCATCCCATCCTTAGGTTAGCCCAAGTCTAGGTTAGGTTCATAACATTAGTTTAGGAACTAACTTAGGTCCTTAGGTTAAGGTCTAATAATTTAGTCTTAGGTTTCCCCTTTAATAAACAATCCTTATTAATCAAAGAACAGTAACTAGCAACTTAGGATAGGATTACCATCTTAGGAACATAGTTTTAATTAGGTTCCTACACAATTGTAAAAATTTCAATTACATCTTACCCAAAGAAGAATCAATAATGACATTCAAATATCACATACGAATCATGTGAGCAGAAAATTTCACTTGTGACTCCAAGACAACTAGAGTTCAGAGGTCCCATATTCTCGCCACTAGTTCTCTCAAGATGAGCAATGCCATGAAATTGAAAGCATGCCTTGGATCACTAAAATTGATCCAAGGTATAGCTATCTTGCATAAAATATTATGAAAATTGAAGCACAAGTTCAAGTGTAACAAAGACTTATGCACTAGTTTAAAACTGAATCAATTTCTTATTTCCACATGTAGTGCATTATTCAACATAAGAAGGAATGAAATACTTCATTTTCAATTCAGCATAAACATGGTAGAATGGTATCTATTTCTAGTAGATAACATATTATCTATAGCAAACATGATTTCTTAGTTCACAAGAGTACATCGTCTTCAGACAAGAATCACATATCAACATTTGCAACTTCCAATACAAAATCCATCATAGATATCAACCATGTTAGAGGCATTACATACCTCCCTCCTAAAAATCATCATCATCTCGATGATTAACTTAGTCCACATTATCAAACAAGAAAAATAATCCCTTAATTATAGTTCTTTCAGTCCATAAGTTCCTGAGTAGAAAGCGGGGAAACTAGATTTGAGGAAATTCAAATTTTCATAAATTTATTTACAACATTAAAATAGTTGTTCTAGTCTTTAATTATGAAATAGTTGTCCTTAATGCTCAGAGACACAAGATGAGGGCTAAAAATCAAGTTAGACTCATAAGACCCTTTTGGCCACCTCATGCCAATAAAGAACTTTCAGAAAGAGCTTAACTCTGGACAGTGAACTCTCCACCAAAGAACTGGGTAAATCTTAGTCTCTTTGCTATATGCTTCTGTTACTCTCTTAGAAAGTTTAGTGTAAGTAAAGAGTGGAGTGGAGGCTCTTTGTAGCCCGAAGGATAAAGGATTCAGCACATTCTCATAGATGTGAGATAAGGTAAAACATGATTAGGAATGGATAAGTTTGCTTTATTCAAGAGTAACCTTACTTTAGAAGGTTTTAATACATGTTTGTAGTCATGGGAGTTGCGGGTATTTTAATTAATCAAGGTGATTGGTGTGAAGTGAGTGTAAACATAGAAGCCAATTAGAGGAATATTGAGTATGATTTAGGCTATTAGAGGATTAAATCAATTAAATATTGGTTATTGGTTAAATGGAAGGAAGCTAATTAATTAATAATAATTAATTAATTAAGGTAGAAGAGGTGATTTATTAACTGAGTGCGTTAATTGGGTATTTGGATGGCTTGACCAATTAATTAGCTTAGTGTAATTAATTAGCTGATGATATGAGGAAAATGAGTGCTGCCTTTGACGATATATCGTTGGTTTAAGAAAGAGGATAATCAGCACGAATTTAGTATTTAAATTGTGGCGTAATTATAGGTGTCTGATCTTTACCCAAAAATGGTAGATTATTGATGAATTAAAATTAAAGTCTTCAATTGTTTCGATAATTGGAACTAAAATTATATTCGAATAAATAGGAAAAACAATTTTCATGTCGAGGTGTTTCCATATTGCCTTTCTTCATTAAATTGGTCCCCTTTTAAAGACCTTCGTATCGACTTAATTTCTATGATTTTTGGGCATAAATCTGTTGGTAGATTTCAAGCACCCTCTTACTGGGATTCAACCATGATTATCTCCTGGTCATAGGGATCCTAAAATGGAATTCCGACTTTAGACATAGCATAAACACATAGCATATATTTCTTAAGAAAAGTAATATGGAAAGTTTTCACTAAGTGCATCTCATGAAAAATTGGAGGTACATGCTAAATGATAATTATAAGTTTGACTCATCAATTCAACACCTCTAGAGAGTCCCACATGACTGGCAAGTGTGATAGTTTAGCTCACTTTTACTCAAAGATTATAGAGAGCTTCTTTTAGGCTTAACACATCAAAAATACTCTTTTCACCCAGCTTGAATTTACTTCATCAGCTCTTTTCTTGATATCTGCGTAACTTTCTCCTATCTTGTAAAGCTTCTTTTAATCATTCATGAAATCCATTTAACTTGTTATTTCCATTTTATTCAAGAATCTTAGGTCATTATTACCTCTTTTTATCTTCTATGATGTCCTATCTATAATGAGTTGTGCATACTTTCCTTCCACTCTGATAAAGCTTGAAAAGGGTGTAATTTTCAAAAGCAGAGGCGCCTGATATGTATTATTGTAAGAAAAGTTCAACCAAAGAAGGTATTCTTCCTAATTTGGTATTGCTAACGATCCATGCAGGTAATACATTGTAAGCATGTCTTCCTTAGCCTGATTATATCGGTTTGTACATTTGTTTCGGATGGTACGTAATTGAAATTCAGTTTTTGTTCCTAGGGCTGTAAGTGATGCCGTGTTCCCAGTGAAATGTGATTCTAGGATCCACTATCGGATTCTAATGTAAATCGAGAGTCACTCAAAGTCTGTACATCGTGGCAAGAAAAATTCATGCACAAATATTTTGCACTAAAATATGTGAACTCATCTTTTAAATTACCTGACATTAAAATGCTGAGCTACTTTTTGTTAATTTTATCAACAACTGACTTAAATAACATGCCATGTTTGCTTTTGCCATACATGTAGCCTCGTTAAAAACATTCCATGCTATAATTACTTTCATGCTATGTCAGGTAATTCTTTGTGAGGCATAGTGAATCCAAACTAGATGGGTGCGTATCTTCACGACATAACATGCGACATTCCAAGTAGTGAGAAACAAACCTCAGTTATATCTTCTTTCATCCTTTCCGAAAATATCTGTTGTTTACATCAGCGGTCAGAATTACTTGTAATGCCTTGTAGGATGTCCTGGAGTAAGGTAAATTATGCATACTGTCATCATTATCAATGCTTTCCTTAACTCATTTCCTCAGAAGGTACTTACATATGACCTTACTTTCGATATCTCAATTATTCCTTAAGTAATCAGAATTGAAACTCTTTGTATCTCTTACGATAAATTCGGATCTCGAGCAAAGTGTTGTTTCTTCTTTACTGCTGATGAGATAACATCGTGTTCGTGATACTTTACCTCTTCTTTAAACTAAGTTCTCGAAATGCTATAAGTCCATAAATATATTTCTGTGCTCAAGTGTATCTTTCATTCTATTTTCATACTACATTTATGTAACTTATGTCAAAATCATATTGTGACATAAAACTCTAACCATCTTCATTATCTCTTGCATTCGGGGATTTGGTCACAACGAGTGATATATAATGCCCATTGCCCAAAGATGATCGGTATCTTGAATTTCAAAGGTATCTTCCTAAAAGATAATTTCTCCATGCTTGAAGTGGGTGTAACTATGGCAGACAATATCTAGGTCATAAGGAAGCATAATTCAACTCATGTAACTTAAGGTCTTTATGTCTCTCATATGCTATAGTAACATGTTCATTTCTATGATAGAATACCTCTGGATTCCTTCACTCCGTATGAGTAGCACATTAGCAACTCTGTAAAGTTTCTAATTAGATTAAATTTAACCAAAATAGGTAGATGTTAATTGATCCTTAGGAAGTTTTAAATGTCTGATTTACATTTATCACTCACTAAAATTCTTGTCTTTCTTTCACAAGTAATGAGAGTTATTTCAAGTGAAGTGATTTTGACAAGTCCATAACAAATTTTCTATAATGTAATAATAAGCCCCATGAAGCTTCGGCTTTATGTGCATTAACGCAGGTGTCATGAGCCACTTCGATTATGGAAACAATATTGGATGGATCAAGCATGCTATCCCATCGCCGCTTTATAATGACATGTCCTAGATAATGCACTTTTGTTTCTTGTAAAATAACATTCTGGACAACTTCTACCATACTGATCTTCTTTCTTAAATATTACAATTACTATTTTCAAATTATACGTGATGCTCATCAATTCTTTTAGAATAGATAAAGAATATCATCTAAGAATCTGATACAAACTTTTCTAGTGTATGCTTGACAGGTATTATCTCATTAAATTCATAAAATCTACAGGTGCATTTGTCAAACTGAAGGTAAAACTATAAATTCATAATGTTTGTACATTGCGATGCTAAAGGTTGTTTTGCTTAGATATCTTCATGTATTTAATTCTTAATCTAGTGATATCAGTAATTAAGATATCTATATTAAGATATAATACTAAATGCCTATGCATATGATCAAGCAGATTCATTAATTCTAGGAAATAGATATCTATTTTTTTATTGTTTCTTTGTTAACACATTATATAATCAAGTACATAGTCTAAGTGTTCCAAATCTTATCTTTCACCAAAAATTACCGATGCTCCCCAAGGTGAGACACTCAGGTCTTGTCGAGCCTTAGAAATGACAATTCTTTGTTACTATTTCCTTAATCTCTACTAGTTCGATATGGTAGTCATTTGATACATTCTGCTTGGAAATAGGCTTAGTTCCTAATTTGATTTCAATCGTGAAAGTCAAACTCTCATGATTAGACATTATATGGAAAGACCAGGTAGTTCTTCCTGAAAACACATCTGTCAGAATTTTCTAACAATGGTAAATTTTTCAAATGAAATCACTATCCTCTTCGGATGCTTCAAAAAATTTACTACATGTACAAAGTGCAACCCTTTATTTTTGGCTTTTTTAAGTCGCATATGCTGATAATTTCTTATTTGAAATTTCTTGCTTTAATCCCATGGATATCCTGCTTGTTTTAAGCCAGATCTGTCAGGAATAATAATATGTTTTCAGACAATAATCAACTTTTGATTTATATTTAGGAAGCCATTTAACATCATATTATGACATCATATAGCCCCCGAAGGAGAAACATAAAGATCAACTTTAATGGAAAAACTAAGTAATTGTTCTAGAATTGCTCCCAGAAAAAGATATTTCTTGACATTATGGACAACATTATTTCATTAGCTGTAAATCAATATTTTTCCATTATTCCAGCTTTTATTTTTAGTTTTCAGCTAATTTAGTAGAAATAAAGCGATTCATTAGCTCCAATATAAAAATTATAGTATGGAGCATGCCAAATAATTTACCTAACATTTATATAAGCGTAACTTGCTTTTGACTTTATTTTTATAAACTACTGACAGCTCATATGCCCCGTTTGTTGATTGTTGTCATCTTTCCTTAGGGTAAGTGATTCTGTATTGATCCTTGCCACAATTTTGCTGGCCCCTTATAGGTCCTGTTTTTAGTTTAAATTTATTTTAACTTTAAATTATTACACTTGTCCTCCATGTAGGACTTTGTCACATTATTATTGTTCTTTATAATTCTTTGAACATTTGTAGTAGGTTTTATTATTTATTATTTTCTTATTGTTATGTGAAAAAAATTAGAACCAAACTTTTTCCATGCTCCCCTTTTTGGGTAGAAAAGATGAAAGAATTAAAGTTTTCTTTTTATTCTACTACCAGTGGGGCAAAAATTGCTTTCAATTTCTAATATTCCCATTGGACAGTTTCTGACCCCTTGGCCAGTGGTTGGGTTGTAAATCCTTACTTTATGATGAGGACAATCCATAATAAACTTACATGTCTACTAACGCTCTTGTCGTTGATATTAGAGGCACATACTTAAGAGGTTTGGTAAGCCTCTTCTAGTGCTATTCTGATCAACTTCCTCGTCAAATTCTAAATTCAATCATCTTTTGATGTAGCCAGAGCTTCTGGTAATAGCATTTCCTAAAATAACTCTTATTTGATCCCGAATGATGTTTGATTCGTAAATGTTCAATTCAGCCTTGGTTGTCCCACTAGGAGGATGCCTCATGGGAAAGCCAATAAGCTCCCCATACTGCTTTGGTTTCTCACGAGAAGTTGCTTATTGTAAGTACTTCTCATTTCTTGGTAGTTCCTGGATCCATCCTAGTGTAGTGCGAAGTAAATTTTGGGGACTTATCCTTTTTATATAATTTGTGAGTTGATTGCTAATATTGCCTTCTAATTTCGGAGGCTAATTTAGGGTACATTTGCATTTGCTATTTATATATTTATTATTATTATCAATACCCAAGTTTCCCAATATTTGTGTTGTTTCTAGGAAATTGGCTGATTTATTATTATAAATCTTATTCTCTCCTCATCACCCATAAGCATTGTTTAAGTAAGTCAAATGATCTCTGTGTCAATAAGGCCTTAGATCTCGTCAAGTTTTGAAAGCGTGCCTCTCCACTTGAGTGAGTTTTTGCATACCTCCCCTTGTTCTAACCATTTTTCTAACAACAAGAAAATTAGAGTTTTTATCAGATATGGACTCATTAGGTCTTAGATCAAACCTTAATTTGATACAAAATATAACATTCCCATTTTAAGACTTTACAAAAGAGCAAGGAGATTTTTACACATAATGTTCTATTTTTCTAATTAGCATAATTTGGAGCACACACACTCAATGCCAATCCATCTCTAAATAGAAAACCGTATGCGATTAGTCGTTTTAATCCTTATAAGGGAAGACCCATAAGTATTTGGCACATCACTGTCAGAACTGGAGGTGCTCACCCCAGAGGCTGCCGAACAAGTCTCTCTTTTATATAGGTTTTAGTGGGAATCATTTATCTACCTTGTTCGGTGTAAGGTATTGGGAAAAATTTTAGACATACAAAAGAAATCATAGGGCTCAGAACAACCTCCAGATCGCATAGCTCACCCAATTAGATGTTTTTACTTAGGACTCATAACATATGTGTGTGTGAAAGAAAGATACAACCATTCATTCATAGCATGCGGAAAGAAGAAATCCTGAATGAAATATACATCTAAAGCCTCTGATATCGATGTCTTTATTTCGTGAGTAACCTGTTATATTCATTGTTTCATTCTAAAGAAAGAGCCATGAGGAAAACCGCTTGATCATGCACATCACTTTAGGCTTATATGTATGCCGAGAAGAAAATAAATTACAATACTAAGCCCTATTCCCATTCCTTTCTACATCAAGGATTCCCTCACAAAAAATCCTCAGAGCTTCTTATATTATCTCTCTCTCTCGTATATCTCTTTCTATCTCTATATCCCCATCATATGTTTTCTCCTTCTCTCTATATCTAGTATGTATCTTTCCCCTAGAGAATTGTATTTATCATCTTCCCATGCTGCCAACTCTCACACTTACCCACCCTCAGATCCATCACCAAGTGTTAGATAGCAATTCCTCAGCGAGCATGTTCTTTCGGGCCCTGAAACCTCACCTCCGTCTCTTGAGCAATACATGCTT